>LR750157.1:437978-479272 GCA_902729485.2 Mus minutoides | reverse complement strand
AAAAAAAAAAAAAAAAAAAAAAAAAAAAAAAAAAAAAAGTTGGAAAAAAAAATGGTCAGTAAGGTTAACAATGCGGTTCCTCTCCCAGAACATTCCAAAACCTAGCATGATGTCATCAGCCTGCAGTCCCAGAACTTGGAAGGTGAAGGTAGGGGATTGTAAGTTCAAGGCCAGTCTTGGCTAAATAGGGAGACTCTTCCTCAAAATAACCAAAGTCTCAGGGCTGGAGAGATGGCTCATTGTTAAGAGCATGTATTGCTCTTAAAGAGTACTTAAGGTCAGTTTCGAGCACCCACATCAGGCTGTGCACAACTGCCTGAAACTCTAGCTCAAAAGAATCGGATGTCTCTGATCTCACAAGGTTCTGCACAGACCCACACGCAGATACACAAACACACACAGGCACACGCACAGACACACAATCGTACACATATAGTTAAAATGGTAAAAATAAATCTTTAAAAAACAAAAATAACAACAAGAAGGTTTGGAAACATAGCTCAGTGATAGAGCATGTGGAGACATAGCTCAGTGATAGAGTTCGTACCCAAAATGCACAAGGCACTGACTGGATCTGACCCCCACACCAACAGATAAATAAATGTCCAAAGGAACAAGTTGAATGTTAAACATAAAGGAGTAGAAAAAGAGATTTAAATTATAAGCAAAAAGGATCTGGGTAGCTAATTTAGCATCAGACATAACAGACTGAGGCAAATGTTGCTGTCACAGAGAAAAGTATGTAGCCGACAGGACATAATATAAGCTAAAGGGAGAAAAAAAGAAAAAAAAAACTTTATTTAGATTGGCCAAGAAAAGGGGACAGCCTCGAATTACTAAAATCAGGAGGGAAAGTGGGTAGATTCCTACTGACATCTTGGAAACATAGGGAATTATAGTGACATTATGGATGTTGTATGCCAGCAGGCTAAGCAGCATCAATGGCATGGACAAATTCCTAGAAACACCCAAACTACCAGAACAGATGCAAAGACGAAATGTGATTCTGAATAGATACATAGTCAAAAAACCACCAGCAAGGGCAGTCTCTGACCAAAAGCTTCAACGGTAGGAGTGATGGAGCTTTTAGATAAGGCATTATCCCAATCTTTCCCAAATACACACAGACACACACAGACACACACACACACACACACACACACACACATATGGACTTGGTTGTGGTAGTGAACACCTTTACTTACAGCCCATGGGAGACAGAGGCTGGTGGCTCTGTTGTGAGTGTGAGGCTCTGTGTTAACAGTACATTAACACATACTGTCTATATAGAAAGTAGTAACAGGCAAGGTAACATAGTAAGATTCTGTCTCCAGACAATCAATCAATCAATAAGTAAATAAATAAGTAAATAAGTGAACAAATAGATAAGTGAAAAATGAATTAAAAAGTAAGTAAATAAAATATGTGTGTGTGTGTGTGTGTGTGTGTGTGTGTGTGTGTGTATACTTGTGTGCACCATTTCCTAATTCACTAGGCCATAGGGCATTGCAAGACAATGGCAGACTGACCTCCCTTGTAAATTTGGGATTGCACAATAAACTAATGAAACTGACTCAGCCACATATCAGAAGAATCCCAGGATTGCAGGGAGAGTCACACATGAGAATCATAACCAGGACATGTCATATCACTAGGGTGAGATGGCTGTTTATAGGTATGAGGCTACTTTTGTGGGGTGTTGAATTAGGCCCAGTGAATTAGGACATGATACACACACAGACACACACACACAGACACACAGACACACACACACACACACACACACACACATTTTCTTTCTTTCTTTCTTTCTTTCTTTCTTTCTTTCTTTCTTTCTTTCTTTCTTTCTTCCTTCCTTCCTTCCTTCCTTCCTTCCTTCCTTCCTTTCTTCTCTCTCTCTTTCTTTCTTTCTTTCTTTCTTTCTTTCTTTCTTTCTTTCTTGCTTGCTTGCTTGCTTGCTTGCTTGCTTTCTCTCTTTCTTGCTTTCTTTCTTTATGTACTTGCATAATTTTATTAATATAAATCCCACTAACTGTACACTTTCAGGTGTTGGAAATACTGAAATTGATGTTATATAATTTTTATCGAAAAAGAAAAGGAAAAAAAAGAAGAAGGAAAAAGGAATAAGAACCCCTCTTCAGCTTTGAGTTGACAGCAGGAAGTGTTCATTGTCCGTGGTTCAATATCCCAAGTGCATCCTGGAAGAAAGAACCCGGGAATCGTTTTGGAGTGCTGAAAGCACATGGTTCTTAAATGCTCATTCTCGGCTTTAGCAGCTGAGGCTTGTTGAGTTAGCACTAATTGTGGGGTGGCTGTGTGCCCCTCAGCTGAGCTCATCCATTTCTGGAGAGATGATGCCACTGTCCCCAGGGGTGGGAGGGCAGCCAGAGGCCAGGGTGAGCTTATTGCTGATGACAGGTGGTCGCTGTCTGTGTCCATCAGCAGAAGAGCTGGCAGGACCACATGCATTCCTAAGGGGAAAAGGATGCTCCAGGCCTGGGGCCAATCTGGAGGCCTTTGTGGAGATCCTGACGGTTGATGGGGGAGGGGAGGATCCTGAACATCCCCTTCCTGTCAACATCCTTGTTAGTAAGGAGCCTCGCTGAGCACTGACAGGGTTCCATGGTCATTTGTCTACCTAGGATCACAAGGCATGAGCTCAAGTGTTGGCTTTAAGAGCAAAGAGCTTCTTAGATCACTGGCTGCCGTTCTGTTTTCTTTAGCACTTGGCAGTGCCGTCCCTGCAATTAAATGAGCAGAGCACATAGCGTTTCAGCACCGGACAGACGGACGGGCTTTCATCCACTGGTGCTAGTCAGCATGTCAGGGGCCTGCATTGCTGTTAATCACGGAGTTTATTAACCTTCGTATGCTTGACTTGTTTTTAAAGATTTACCCATGGCAATTAACTGCATGCAATTTATCTGGGATACTGCGTTTGGCTTGCATATGCAATGAGCATCCCCATTTCAAACCAACATAGCCATGAGCTCCTACAGTTTATGATCAGACAACAGAGTGCTGTAAGATGTATGCTACTGATTCCCCAGGACCTCTCACTGGCTTATACATTTTATGGTCCCGAAGAATCACAGCGATTCTACATGTAGGAAGTGCTCAGTACGTACTTTAAACTGCCATGCTCATCTCAAGGAGGGTCAGAGCCTTTAGATAGACTTAGTTTCTGATGGGGCTGGAGGAGATGCGTTTGGTAGAAAGGAGGGCATGGGGCTATCTTAAATGAAGAATCTTTAACAGTTCTGGGGGTGCCGGAATTAGCAAAACATCTGGCATCCGAGGGTCTCTGGTGCTAACATGGGCTCAGGTAAGCATCTTTAGGAGAGTCTTTCTTTTCTTTTCTTTTCTTTTCTTTTCTTTTTTTTTTTTTTTTTTTTGGTTTTTTTCGAGACAGGGTTTCTCTGTATAGTCCTGGCTGTCCTGGAACTCACTCTGTAGACGAGGCTGGCCTCGAACTCAGAAATCCGCCTGCCTCTGCCTCCCAAGTGCTGGGATTAAAGGCGTGAGCCACCACACCCGGCCTTATCTGAACCTTTTCTTTTGAGTCAGGCTCTCACTATGTAGACCAAATTGGCTTCAGACTCAGGCTCACAGAGACCCTCCCAAGTGCTGTGACTGACGACAAGAGAATTCTAGAACCAAGGAATTCTTTTCTAATTTGTCCTCCAGGCGGTAGCCAGAGATCCCGCCTTCTTGAGTTCTTCCTAAGAAAGGCAGTGCCATTTTACAGAAACTCGGTTTGTTCGCTTTTTATTATGTTTCTGAGGTTGTAGAGAGGGAACCCAAGGCCTTGCTGATGCTCTACCACAAGTCACATCCCAAGTCCTGTAGTTTTAACTTTATTCATTTTTTTTTCCATGCTGGGGTTAGAGGCCAAGGCCGTATAAGTGTGAGACATGCTCCACCCTTCACCCATTTATTGTGAGATGGGAATCTTGCTTCATAGTCTAAGTTGGCTTTGAACTTGTGGACTTGTGATCATCCTATCTGAACGTCCCGAGTGCTAGAATTATAGGCACTGCTCCCACTCCTGGTGCATAGTCATTTTAGAGTTAACCACCCCAGTGGGGAGCACCACTGCATCCTCGGCACTAAAGTTCAACCTGACGTCACTTCAGTCTGCTGTCACTCAACTCCTTGAGTCTTGTTCTTCAACCTCATTCTTGCTGGTCTGGATCAGAGTCACCTGGTGGGTTACTCCAGCAGGCTCCCACGGCTTCCGTATATCTAAGTCTCCTCTGTTTTGAATCCACCCTCTCACATCTCCAGCTAGTTTGAGATGAGCTTAGTGCAAATCTCACATGCGTGTGCCAGTGCTCCTCAACAGAGCCTCAGCCTAAGGTCGGGCTCAAGTATCCAATAACTGCATCTGACATCCTTCCTCCAGATCCTGACCTTTAAATCTCTCTGGCCAACATCATTTCTTGATTCCTGAGGACCCTGGGCTGACGGCACAGTGAAGCACAGAAGACTTTTGGATGTTCCTATTCTCTCTGAGACTCTGTCCCTTCTGAGCAACATGCCATTCATTACTATAGTGTATACACCTCAGACAGTATACACTATACTGTATATACTGTATACACTGTGGTCACATGGAGAAAAACCAGAACTATAAGCACAAATATATGCATATACATATACATCATATACACATTTACATATACTAGCTTTCATGTCATTTATTTCAAAAATATCTATTTGTAGCTGTGGAGAGGCTCAGTGGTAAAGCATGTTCTCAACCCTGGGCTGAAAATTCTTAGCATCAATCAGTCAATCAATCAATCAGGCAATCAATCAGTCAATCAATCAGTCAGTTTTAATAGCTATAATATCTACCTAGCAACCTGTTACATGGGCTTGCAATAACCTCAGTAAATGTCTAATATTGTAGACTTCTATTTCTTTCTCTTTTTTTATTTATTATATGAAAATAGACTGTAGCTGTCTTCAGACACTCCAGAAGAGGGCGCCAGATCTCGTTACAGATGGTTGTGAGCCACCATGTGGATGCTGGGATTTGAACTTATCACTTTCAGAAGAGAAGTCGGGTGCTCTTACCCGCTGAGCCATCTCACCAGCCCCTAGACTTCTATTTCTAATTTTTACTATAATATAGAAATGACAACACTCATAGTAAATCATCATCTTATCTAGTAATTTCCTTAGACATAATTCTCTTAGTGGAATTGCTGACTTAAAAGATGAAAGTCCATCTAAAACACTTGTTACGTTTTGGCCCAACTGACATCACTTTTCTGAAAGCAACTTACTCTTCTCCCCATAAAACCTAAGATAAGGCCTAAAGGACAGAGGGTGACTCTGAGTTGTTTTCTCAGGTCATGCACCTGTGTGGCAAGTGCCTTTACCTGATAAACCATCTTTCCAGCCCCTGGTTATTGCCTTTTAAAATAACTAAACAAAGGTAAGTATTTGTGAAGCCTAACCTCTGTCATGTGATTTCTTTAGCCATTTATACCCTCCCTATGGGTTTTCTACATTCTTTTCTCAGTTTCTTCTGAGATAATCATAGTTTGCTTGTCAGTGCTCTTTATATATAATGAACCTTCTGAGGCACTTTAATTAAGAATTTTATAGTTAGTATTATAAGTTAAATTATGAATATATTTCATTTTTTCCTTCTTCCCTAGATTTTGGTAGCAGGAACATAAATGTGTCATAAATTTCTTTCTTTCTCTCTCTCTTTCCTTCTCTCCCTTTCTTTCTTTCTCTCTCCCTTTCTTTCTTTTTTTCTCCCTTTCTTTCTTTCTCTCTCTCTTTCTTTCTTTCTCTCTCCCTTTCTTTCTTTCTTTCTTCCTTTTTTCTTTCTTTCTTTCTTTTGTTTTTCTTTTTGTTTGTCTTCTTGTTTTTGTTTTTTGGGTTTGTTTTTTTTTTTTTTGAGACAGTGTTTCTCTGTGTAGCCCTGGCTTTATCGATCAGGCTGACTGAGAGATGGGATTAAAGGCACATGCAGCCACTGCCTGGCCATCTGTACCGTTTTCCATCTCTCACTATTCGGAGTGTACTGAGAACCACAGACATGATTTTCTTTCACATTTCACAGTTTATTTTGTTGTTCTTTTCTTAGATTCTTGGGCTTTGTATGTGTTTGTTTGTTTGTTTGTTTGTTTGTTTTTGAGATAGGATATCATTATGTAGCTCAGACTGGGTTTGAACTCACGCTGTCTTTGAGGAGGTTTGAACTCTTGCCTAAGCCTGAGCTATATACTCTGCTTCTAACTTCCCGAGTTGTAGTCTTTTCAAATAAAGGAAACAACTTTATTTAACCTCTCTAAAAAGTCTCCCTTAAAAAAACCATGGGATTATTTACCCCATACAGTCTACAGTAAAATATTCATTTCTGTGTTTTATACAGTCCTGTTTGCCCTTTCTTTATGTATTAAATGGTTGTGAATTCCAAAAGACGTTGTGGGCATTTTTCTGTGAACAATTGACAATTTAATTTTAGTACACTGTGCAGGAGGGAAATACACTGACCTTTTTAAAAAAAATAATTTATTTATTTATATTTTACATACATTGGTTTTTTTCTGCCTGTATTTATGTCTATGTGAGGGTGTCTAGTTCCTTAGAACTGAAGTTACAGACAGTTGTGAGCCCCCATGAGCCTGCTGGGAATTGAACTTGGGGCCTATGGAAGAGCAGTCAGTGCTCACAACTGCTGAGCCATCTCTCCAGCACGCCCCCGCCCCTTGTGACCTAATTATACAGTCAATTTCAGTGGGCTCAAGTTCTCCCAACCTTAGCTTTTCTTCACATACTGTCTTCTTAAAGCACGTAGGTTTTATGTGTGGGGTACAGATTCTCACATGAACGTACTCTCTTCTGCTCTGGTTCCACTGGTCCTCTCTAACCCAACCTCTTCTCCACTTCAGTTGAACATCTCAGTAAATGCAAACCTGCCCGGCCAGCCTCAGTCTCACTGCTCCTTCCACCATTCAAACAGTGGGCTATCCACCTCTGCCTTTGAAGATTTAATGTTCCACGGTGCTCTTGGGATTGAGGTCAAGCACTTTCCTGATGATATCACAGTGCGTCACAATCTCTCCCAATCTACTTTTCTGGTTCCTCCCTGCAAGTCTCCTGCCCACCTGTGTTCTTGCCCCACCTCCAGACTTCATGTTCTAGGTGCCCCAGCTACCTACTGTTCCTGAACACCACCACACCCTCACACTGATTACCATGTTACCATTTTTTTTTTTTTTTGCATTCTACACAACCACCTGTTCAATGTTAGGCTGGTGCCTACAGCAGGACTCCTGTTTGTTTCTAAGACTTCCTTCCCTGTCAATCAGGGTCTGCAGGGAACCCTATGATTGAGCTAATTGTAAGGGAACTCGTATCTGATATAAATGTGTCCTAAACAGTAGTTCTTAGGATGGGAGCCCAGGCAGAGAGCCTCAGTATTTACTCTGAGCCAGTAAGAAAAGGGGTAAGAAAAACCAACATTCAATCTGCTTTGGGGTGAACCCTTTAAGCTTGTCTTGTGAAATCTACACCACAGTGTTTCTTGGATCATCGTCAGTATGTTACACCTTGTTCTTACTAACTCAGGGTACTTCCAATTAAATAGTCACAGAAGTGCAAGTGATGGTGTCCTCAAGCTATGAAGCTCAGGATGCTATTTCTTCATTGATGTGTCAGTCAAGCTGGTGCTTAGCCTGTCCGAGCCTGAGATTCTCCATCGAGGGTAACTCACACCTGATTGTAGACCGTTGAGAAGCTGAGTGTGGGTGTCTGGCAAATCTGTTCTACAATCTGCTGAAGACGCAGTACTTGGTGCTAAAGTCCCTGCCTACCTAGAGGGGAAGCTAGAAGACCAAACAGCCCACGGGTGACATTATGTCATGGGACAGGATGGCAAGTGACACAAGGGAGGTAAACACTATGAAGAGGTGACCTGGATGGACATAATGGCACGGGACCTCATTTTCAGTATGCAGAAGGAGAAACAGGCTTATCTCAAGTTCAAGGCCAACTTGATCTAGCCTGAGAGGTCTAGACCAGTAAGGGTTACTATATAGTGAGACTCAGTCACAAAAAAAGAGGTAGCTTGGCTTACCCAGAGAGCATAGCTAGGGAAAGCTGTTCTGGGAAGGAAATGGAAATGAAAGAGAAGAACAAACACACAAGAGAAAGTATAGAAGGAATGGCTCAGCCAGCCTGAAGGCAGGAAGCCCTCTAAGGGCTTTAAGGAGGCCGGGCAGGCTGCAAGGGGGCAGGCACAGGGTAGCACGAGGCACAGTCAATGGCTAATAAAGAATACTTGGCTCGAACAACCACTTGTTTTGCTGGTAGTTTATAATAAGTGGGACTTACAAGTAGTTTCAAATACTTTTTAATTGGCTAATATAAGGGGGAAAAGTGAATAAAGTCATCAATTAGAACTAATATAATGTTATGGCAGGAGGTATAGCTCAGTGACAGGGCATGGGCATTCATGAGGCCCTGAGCTTGATTTCTAACACCAGGTTGTCGTCGTCGTCATCATTGTCATCATCATCATCATCATCATCATCATCATCATCATCATCCAATTCAGGGAGCACTGCCAGAAACTGAACGCAGAGACTTTCATACGCAAGGTGTGGTGGTTTGAATGAGAATGGCCCCCTGATAGGCTCACATTATTTGAATGCTTGGTCCCCAGTTAATGGAACTATTTGGGAACAATTAGGAAGTTTGTCCTTGTTGGAGGAGGTGTGTCACTGGAGGCAGGGTTTGAGATTTCAAAAGACTCGAACCATTCCCAGTTTCCTCTACCTCGTGGTTTTGGTCATGTCTCAAGATATAAGTTCTTGGCTCCTGCTCCAACGCCATGCCTGCCTGCCTGCCTGCCTGCTGACGTGCTCCCTGACATGATGCTCATGGACTCACCCTCTGAAACCTAAACCCCAGATGAAACGCTTCCGTTTTCAAGTTGCCTTGGTCACGACGCTTTATCACAGCAATGGAAAATCAACTAAGGCCCTAGGCATGTACTCTACCACTGAGCTACACTTCCGACTGCTAAGAGATGTGTATATGTTTTTAGAGAGTCTCTCTGTACTGCCAAGGTGGTCTCAAACTCATCATCCTTCTCCCTCTGCTTCCTGGGTGCTAGGATTATAGGTATGCGTGCCCCTCCTGGACCAAGAAATAACCGTAATAGCTAATCTTTACTGCGAGCTTACTCTGTGCTTTATATCATTTAAACATTTCAATTCCCAATTTCTAATAATCCTGTTGGGTAAATTCTATTATGACTTCCTTTACACAGAAAAGGAAGTGAGTGTTCAATAAGCTTGCTAGAGCTGAGGAGGGAACTGTTTAGATGCAGGATTTGAAGCAGCCAGGCTGATTCACAGGCCGTGCTTCCAGCCAGGCCATTATCCTGTCCCTTCCAGGCACAGAGCTATCGTGAGTCATGGATTGGATGAGTGCTACAGGTCCATTTGCATTTATAACAGTTATTGAGCTTGCTAGAAGCAGGAAGTGTGTTTGCAACTCGAAATCTGAAGTTTTTAATCAGGGATTCACAGAGCTTCAGTTCTACATTTCTAAGGAGTAGAATCTAAAACTTTTCTCCAGTAATAATAATAATAACAATAATGATAATAATAAACAACTCTAATTAACATTTTAGCAATCACTCTAAACCTGTAGCTCTTATCAGCTATTAAATCTTTACCCATGATTTTTTTGACTCACATTATGTCAGAGTATGCATGCCTAGCTTGCAAGCAGCAACTGACTCTTTCCTAAGGATAGTGACAGTATGTTCTAAGTAGAGGTGATAAAGATGGATTTTACAATTTTAGTAATACTGGTTAGAGGCGGTGAGCAGGCAAATAGTCTAATGGCTGTTTTTTCTTTTTAAATTAGTCACTTCTCAGAAGCAGTTTTGCCTTAATGAAGAATCTCTGAGGTATCCAAAGCCCTCCCAGGGCCTCAGCCACCATGTTCCCCAGGCAGCCTGCTGTCTGCCGCACTTACATTTCCATCGTGGTTTGGGCATGAAAGAGGCTTTCCTGCAGCCACAGCGGTGACGGTCTCCAGGATGGAAGAGTCCTCGCCGTTGCTGCCTGGCGTTCGCTGCAGCACATCCATGAGGTTCGTGATAAAGAAGTTGTTCTGGAGCGCGGCCACCCCTTTCTCAGGCAGGATGGAGGTCTGGCGACACACCGGGCAGGAGAGGGTTAAGCTGTGGGCTGGGATGTAGTTCTGCAGGCACCTGTGGCAGAGCACACGTGGGGACAGTCAGCAGGGCACCACTTCCTGAGGTGTTCTTCATCAGTGATGTGCTGACAATGGGCCACTTTGCAGAAACCCACTTTGTGGTTCAGATGATGCTTCAGAGACCAGGAGCTAATCCGTCCTCACACCGGCTCTATCTGGCTCTATCCGCTGGCCAGACAAAAGACTGTGCTCGAGGAAAAGAAAATGCCATAGACTTGTGCATAGACAGTGTGGTTGGCTCAAGGACAAGCAACCTTGACCTTCCAAGGAACATCATAGACCTCTCACAGATCAGATGCCCATGTGACTCACACATATGTAAAGGCTGAAAACCCTTGTTCTGTAAGCACTGAGCTCAGAAGTGTGTGGGCTTTAGCAACCGGGGGCAGGGAGGGATGTCAAATGTGTTGTCAATGTTGAAATTCATTTGACACACACACAAAAAAACATAATCAATTTTTTTTTAAAAAGCATCGAAATGGAACTATTTGGTTGAAGCAAGGGTGAGATATCCATGCTTAGTCACACCATTTGTTGCTTCTCTAGAGGCACTGTTTAACAGTTACTCAAAGAAAGAAATGTATTAACAATAATGACCACCGTATGTACTGCAAGCTATCTTTGACATACTCCCATGAACCGATGGAGGAGGCACCGTTATGACCCCTTTGGACAATGAGGAAACACAGGCACAGAGAGAGGCTAAGTACCTCGCCTAGCTTTCTTTGGTAGGCCAGGGTTAGTGCGGAATCCAAACCCGGGCAGTTTGACATCATAATCTAACCTCAAATAGCTAGAGTTGGAGCTGCAACTCAGTGGTTAAGTGCTGACCTGGCTTTTATCCAAGCACTGCAGAAACAGACCCCAAATTACACCGTATACTGTTTTCCGATTGCTCAGCCAAAGTCTGAGAAGCACCATTGTGGCCTCTTTTGCAGATGGAGAAATCAGCACCGAGGAGGGCTGGCTGCTCAGTGTCTCAAGGGGAACTAGGACTGAATCCCTACCAGAAAGGAAGCAGATCTGCTAACGTCAGAAATGGCATGTAAGCCCTAGAGGCATTCTGCTAGACAACCGGCATTCATCGAGTTTCACCCTGCATCTACTTCGTCTTTTGGTGGATCATCTTCCTTTGTCTTTATGGCATCTGGTCCTCCTAGCTGCTCTATCTTTTCTGAGTTAATAAAGCTTGGCATTCCTCATGGCTCTAAATTAAGGGCTCTTCTTCCTCTAGGATTTTTTAGCATTATAAGCATAGCAGACACTAGATGCCATTCTACAGATATTCTCTCTGAGGCCCATGTCTCCTACCTCTCGACACTTCTTAGATGTCTCAAGGGTCAGAAAACCCATCAGGCAGCAAACTGAAGCAATGTTCTTCCTCAAACTCTGTTCTTTTCCTATCCTGAGGAATAGCATCTCCAGCCATTCATCTCAGCAAAACAGAGTTGGAGTCATTCGTCCAATGGTAACTCCCCTTCTGTCCTTCATGTCTTTCACCCAGCCTTGGTGGCTCTCAACAGTGAGCTAGTCTGTTCGTGGAGGCTTTCTCTGTCTTACAATTGTTTGAAATGAAGTAAGTCTCTGGTAACTCCTGATTGGGTTCCTAGATGTCTGTTAGAAGCACAAGTAGGGCATTGTCTCCCTTGGGAAACAGCAGAGTCCTGGGAAAGAGCCTGTGCGAGTGGCCGAAGGTGGGTGAGGCAGCACAGAAGAACCTTACCTCTCGCAGAAAGTGTGCAGACAGGGCAGGACCTTGGGGTTCTTGTACCGTTCCAGGCATATACTGCAGATCAGAAACTGCTTGTCAATCTGGCGCACCACAGGACTGGGGATGCTGGCACTCTCACTGGCCATCCTAGACCACTGACATGGGGGGCCGGCTGTCCTCGACCCTGCACGCTGCTGTGGTGGGAGAGAAAAGCCAAAGGGAAAACAAAATGATCATCCTGTGCACGTAAACCAGTCCCCAGCTCTTCCCTTCTAAATACAGGTGGAAGTCAATGTCAGTGACCTCAGAATAATCAGCTCTCAGTGGAAGAGTTAGCTAGCTTGTCTGTGCTCTAAATAACAATAAAATAGTGCCATCTTCCCCACGCAGATAACCGAGCAGGAGAAGGTGAGTTTTGCCAAGATGTTTGCTGGGTTTAAAACTGAGTGGTGCCCAAGAGGAAAAATAGCTACATGTGGATCCAGGGACTGAACTCAGGCCCTCAGGATAGGCCACAAGTCCCTTTACCCACTAAGCCATCTCTTTGGTCCTGATGCCAGTATTCTTAATTATACATGTTCTCAAGTTTCAAAGAAAAGAGGTACAAACCCAAGGGTAGTTATCAGATTTGGGCATTTTAACAACGGAAAGCACAAAGGAGCTGACTATCCCTTTGTCTAAAATGGACGTAAATTCTCCTTGTGTAGAGGACATTTGCAGCTCCAAACTCTGAAGGCAGGGAAGGCTCTCAGTCACCGACTGCAGGGAGATGGGTCTTCCTAGCAAACTGTGCCTGAGAAAGCACCTCGATGCAGCCTTCCCACAGCACTGCCCCTTTTGCCTCTGTCAGATCTTCACGATGATCAGGGGCTATTAAAATCTATTACCTAGTAACAGAATGGAGATAAAGCAAGACAGTCCCTGCAATCTTTAAGGAATATCCCCTCACTTCTGTACATTTGAGGGGAAAAAGAAGACCAAGGAAGCTTCAAATTGTGATGTGTATGAAGAAGACCAGCCAAGAAAGCAATCCACTGAGCAAAAAGTTATAACTAACACAGCTCTGGCCAACCACCTTAAAGCTTCTGGCTCCTATCTTAAACAGTTAGTGTGGCTTGAACTGAAATTCATTTATCAATTTTCTAAGTACTTGGTAAGGAGCCTATGGCCTTCTTTTCTCCAGGGAAATACTCTATCAAAAAAGGAAGGAAAAGAGGAAGGAGGGAAGGAGGGAGAGAGAGAAGGAAGAAAGAAGGAAGGATGAAAGCCTAGTTAATCTTTAAGGTAAAAGAGATATAAATATTTTATTCTCATTAAACACACGCACACACGCACACACGCACACGCGTACAAGCACATACCTACAGGTCAGTAGTATATGTATCTCTGAAACGTAAAGCTTCCTCACCTCATAAGCTGCCCCATAACCTGGTGTTTCCATAAGGCTGTGCTCTGGAAGCACAGTTTACATTTGGCACCAGAACTTGGTCTGTGGCCTGTGCCCGAAGTAGGAAAATACAGCATGCTTACAACATCAACAGCTCTGTGCTTTCTGTGGGAACCACTCTTTTTCCAACATGAATAAGAGCTCTTATGCCTTTCCAAATAATCAATGTTTTTAGATGTACTTCAGCTTTTTATTTTAACTTATTTATTCTGAATTCTGTGTATGCGAGTGTCTTTCTGCACACATCTATGTGCACTGCAAGCACATCTGGTGTCGGAAGAAGCTAGAAGTGGGTGTCTTCCAGAACTGGAGTCACAGATCGTTGTGAACATTGAGGTGCTGGGGACCAAATCCCAGTCCTCCAGAAGAAAGCCAGTGGACATAACTGCTGACCCACCCTCTGGTCCCAAGCATTCAACTCTTATTAAGAAAACTCTAGCTCTTATAATCCAAGAAGTCAGTCCTAAAAACATGCACATACAGGCAACGCTAATGGGCCTAGCAGGTTGTAATTATATATTTATTCATTTTTAAATGTATTCTCTACATATGTGATGATAATTTTATATACTTATTAAAGTGTGGAAATAAAATAAGTACCACACACCCAAATTAATGAGCTCCAAAATCTACATATCTCAATAAACTTCTACTTATTTAGAACAGGCATTCTGGAGCTATGGCACTTTATATGGGTTTTATGCTGTCACTACCGAGTACATTTTATGTACCTACAATCATAATAATTAGAGAAAAAGAGATTACACATCTGAGAGGAGGGTCATGGGAAAGGCAGAAAGGAGTAGAAGGAGTGGAAGAAATGGTATAATTACATTTTAATTTAAAATAAAATTTAAAACCTAAAGCCCTGTCAAGATCCATTTTAGCAGAGTTGCACACAGAGAGAGTTTTCTAAAGGATATGATTAATAGATGGCACCTTGTGAAGCATCTGTTAGGAGCTATTCAGTCAGGACTCCCTGAATGGTGAGACAGTGTAAGTAGGAACAGCTAATCGGCCATCACTGTTGGCTAGACTTTCCGTGGAGTGTTCCCTAAAGACTAGAGAAAGCTGTTCACGGATCAAATGAAGGGAGGGTCATCTCTCAGGAGCCTGACCGCATCCTATGACATCAGACTAGTGAAGAGAAGCACTGTCTGTCTTAGAGAAAAGGAAACCAAAGTTGATCTGCCCAAGGTCATCCAGGAAAATCGACGAAGCAGCAAGCTCAGAATTCAGGCTCTCTGCCTCCTTTGATTGGTTCACGATAGCTAATCTTAAACAAGGGCAAGGCTCTTATGTGCCTCCTAAAAGTGGCATCATGCTCTCTTCTGTGGCAATAAAATGTGCACAACTGTGAGAAAAATTCACTAAGATGATGATGATGATGATGATTACAGTGATGGCTGGAGATGTGGCTTAGTGATGGCGCCCATACTCAGTAATAATTCCCCTTACTCTCATTCTCCTCTTACTCCATTCTCTTAAACTTTTCATTAAAATCAACTAAATAGGGATTAGAGAGAGGGTTCAACAGTTATGAACCCTTGCTTGTCTTACAGAGGACCTGGGTTCAGATCCCAGAACCCACAGGATGGGTCATAGCTGTGACTTTACTTCCAGGTGATCTGACACCCTCTCTGGCATCCAGGGCATCCATATGGAACATTCATACACATAAAATAAAAATAAATAAATCAGCCAGATGCGATGGCTTATGCCTTTAGTCGCAGCACTCAGGAGATAAGAGGCAAGGAGATCTCTCAGCTTGAGGCCAGCCTAGTCTACAGAGGGAGTTCTGGGATAGCCAAGGCTACACAGAGAAACCCTGTCTCCGAAAACCAAAAGTTAAAATGTAAAAAAACAAACAAACCAACAAACTAACAACATCAAAAAAAAAAGTTTTGAAAATCCAGCTAGATTTCATTTTGAATAGCTTTAAAAGTTTAAAGCTGCATTTATTTATCCATCTGTGTTGGGGGTTATAGGACGGCTTCTGTGCCACAGCCACCATATGGAAGGGCAGAGGCTAGGGGGGCTCTCCCACTGAGTGGGTCCCAGGGTTTGAACTGAGTTCTACAGCTTAGCAGGGGCACATCTCGCCTGTCCTTGGCTACGTTTGATGCTTCTCATGAGACCTTTGTGTGCTCAGCAATGTTGGATAACAACAGCGAAAAGAAAGGACAGAGAGGAGCCGGGCGTGGTGGCGCACACCTTTAATCCCAGCACTCGGGAGGCAGAGGTAGGTGGATTTCTGAGTTCTAGGCCAGCCTGGTCTGCAAAGTGAGTTCCAGGACAGCCAGAGCTATACAGAGAAACCCTGTCTTGAAAAACCAAAAAAAAAAAAAAAAAAAAGAAAGAAAGGACAGAGAGGGAAAGGAACCATTGGGTTTAAGGTACTTTTTAAAAGCCTTGTGTTAATCAAATGGTATGTATTAACCAAATGAAATTTCCTAAGCCAACACTTTTACCCTCTAAAGCTTAAAAAAAAACCCATTTGATTATAATTCTGTGGTAATTGTTGTGGTGATAACTACTCTTTGTTAGTATTGTTCATTTATACGGTAAATTAATTACGCTTACTCATTAACCCTAATTTAAAATCATGACAATGTGGCAGATCTGTCACAAGTGACCTGTTGAAGGCATCTTGATCTTTAGAACCCCCACAATCAACACAAAAGCTCTCCTATCCCCAAAGACTCCCCCACCCCCAGCTTTGCTAGCATAAGGATGCTTCTGGGAATTCTGCTGGATGTGAACCACCACCAGAAAGCACTTCATTGCTCCGAAAGGGACAATGTGCTCAGAGGAACTCAGGCACAACAGGAGCTGGTGGTTCAGTGGGACACTGCTAGGCAGTATCTTTTTTTTTTTTTTTTCTCGAGACAAGGTTTTTCTGTGTAGCCATGGCTGTCCTATCCTGGAACTCACTCCGTAGACCAGGCTGGACTCAGAGATCCACCCACCTCTGCCTCCCAAGTGTTGGACTTAAAGGCTAGGCCGCAGTTTTCAATCAAAGGCCTTGAGCACTACCAACAACGAATACCTGGTTACTTTTCCCTGGGGCTCCCTCCCTTATGTGGGCTCCAAACTGTCATGGAGCCTTCCTACCCATAGATGACAAGGCAGAAGCCAGTGCTAGACCAGAAACAGAATTGCTCTCTGCTGGCAATCAGCAGAGCTATGTGGGAGAAGCCAGCCGTGGAGCCCAACAGAGCTGACGGCACACCCACTGGCGAAAGGCCAACGGAGGTAAGGCAGAAGAATCTTCCTTCTTGAAATTGGGTCTTGTTATGCAACCAGATTCTCAAAGTCCTCCTATCGCAACCTTCCAAGTGCTGGGGTGACAGGCCAACGGCCACCATGCCTGGTCAAAAGTCATTTTTATAGGACACAGTCCACATTAGACAGATAATGGCACTCATCAGCTAGAAGAACTTTTAAATGAAACTAAGCTGAAGTTCACTGTCATGCCAGAGGTCATCTCATCCCTGCCCTGGCTCCCACCTCTACCCCTGACCCCATCCAACTGCTTTGTTAGGGGTTCCCTCTCAACCTGATCAGTTTAAACCCCGACACTGTCCCCACTTTTCCAGCATATGTTATCTCTTATCTTTGCTGTCCTTAGCTCCATAAACACGTTTTCTCTGATGGACCCAATGCTCGCACAGTACCCCCACCACTCATTTGTTGAAGCCCCGTCCCTTAATGTACTTGGAGACTGGGATCATTTGTGGGGGAGCGTTAGGCCGTGAGGATGGAGCCCTAACGACAAGATCTGAGCAGGAGAGCGGTTGTATTTTTCCATCCCTATTATCCTGCACAGATTTCTGCTGCTTATGGGGTAGGAAGGCACTCAACACTTCAGAGACCCAGTTGGGAAAGGAAGCCAGTCAAGAATCCAAGTGTGGATTGCTTTTCTAATCAAGAAGAGCAGGAACTGGTTACCAGAGCACACTGGTCAAAGGCTGCCCGCTCTGTGCGTATTCCTCAGCTGATTCCGGCTGATGGCATGCTTCCCACTGTGCATGCTGGCACAGGAGAAGCATGCTGCTCTCTCCCCCGGCCCTCTCTCTCCACGTGAGGATACAATAAGAGGTGAGGCCATCTGTCTGCATAGCCGGAGGGCAGCTCTCACCAGAACCCCACTGTCTTGGTACCCTGATTTAGGACTTCCAACCTCCAGAACTGGAAGAAACAGTTGATGAAAGCCACCTAGTCTATGGTAGTTTTTGTGACAGTGAAGAACTTAATAGAACCTCTCTGATACAATATGCAATTTATTCAACATATCTCATATTATCTTCCCACCCCTGTATGGCCATGTCATCCAGCCATATAAGATTTGTGGTGACAGGGATATGTGTGTCTGCCACACTGCAGTCATCCCAGAAGCTAGAACTGTATGTGCCTGGTACTTCATTGTCACTAATTGCTGAATAAACAGAGTATACTGTGGGGAGGAGGGAGGGACGAAAGCTTGACAGTGGGGAAGAGACACTGTGACAAAGCGTGTTTGTTGTGAACTCTGTTACCATCAGCACTGCCTGCTTCTGGGTGTGACACAGTCTAAACCTCAGCAGCACACGTTATCATCCGGAGGGTGAGTATTAGCAACATATTTTAACATGTTCACAAATTCCGAGGAAGAACCAGAAAGCTGTCGAGGACACACATGCACGGCAGTAAACAGCGTTAAGAGTTGGCACCGAGAGCCCTCATTACAGGAGGCTTTGCCAGCCAAACATTGCATGTTGTGGGGAAAGCAACTCAGCAAACAGGAAACACAGTCCTTGCACAGAAAAACCCTGCCCCAGCCTTTCTTCCCTCGCACCCTGGCTCGCTTGCTCCAGTCTCTTCCAGTGCGACGGGAATCACCACCGAATGTGGGGGAAACCTGATAGGAGCCGAAACGAGGAGAGAAGGCTGCGTCGGCAATCCTGAGATTCAGACCACACTTCTCACCCCAAATTATACACCATTGAGAGGAGAAGGGTAGCCAGCTTTGTTGCTGACACCAGCATGAGGAAGAGTAGGGAGGGAGAAGGGAAGGGAAAAGCCAGAAAGGGAAGGAGCAAGCAGGGACTGGCCAGGTCGGTCCTGGGAAGATGGCTGAAAAGTAAAATGGAAGCATATGCTTTGTAAGACTCGGTACACACTATCCCAGAGGTACAAGGCTCCATTTCTTTTGTTTTTTAGACAGGGTCTCACTATGTAGCCCAGGTCGGCCTAAAACTCATTACCTTCCTGCCTCAGCCTCCTGAGAGCAGATGCTACAGGTGTGCATTGTCATGCTTGGCTCCACTTCTGTCCCTACAGACCAGCTTTTTGGCACTCCTGGGTCAGTAGTCTTGGGCCTCTCTGGTGAGTTTATTTAATAATATACTTATATATTTTTTTTAAAAAGTTCTTTATCTAATGATGAGGAGGACAGGCCAAAAGAAAACAAACAATACCCCAGCTTTTCTAACAGATCTAAACTTTCCGATACACTTATAGAAAGGAAGTAGTGGTCTAATCCATCATAATATGCCATCAGGACAGGTGACACTTGGGCAGGAGCCCAAGGCACGGATGAGGAACAATGTAAAGAATAGGTGTTTGGGGGGACGGGGTAGAGGTGCTTCCGTCAGTAAAGTATTTGCCACACAAGCATTACGGACCCAAGTTCCAATCCCTAGAAAAAGCCAAGTATGTCAAGTATGGCTGCAGTTTGTAATCCCAGCTCCGGTGGGCAGAGACAAGCAGCACCCCGGCTCACTGACAGGCCAGTGTAGACAAGTTGGTGAGCCTGTCTCAAAAAAAATAAGGGGGAAAGGAATCATATAAGACATTGACCTTTGGCCTCTCCACACACAGGCACACAAGTACACATGTGCGTGCAAGGCTGTACCTCCCCCAGCCAGGGTTTCGGGTTGCTATGAGCCCATCGCCATCCTTTTGAGCGTGCATTTACACTGTCGCTGGTGATTCAGCTAAAAGAAAGAGGGCAGTCTTCAGCGGGATGGAAACAGGGTGACCCACTTTCAGTTAAATCAAGTCTGATCTCCAGGGAGTCACTTTGTAAATTAGAATCCAAGATCTTTTCTTTTGGGTTGTGTGTGTGTGTGTGTGTGTGTGTGTGTGTTTGAAGGACTGAGAACCTCTCCTTTAATTGCAGCCAATCTCCAGGCGAAGGTGTGCCCAAGCTCTGCTTCTCCTGCCAGGGATAGATGTGTGACAGCTCCCTTGATGTGTTGGCTCTCCACATGAAGTTGATTTCTAAGTGGGACTCAAGTCCTCACTCTCTTAAGCCTTGATAGGGCTGAGTCTGTGCAAGGAGTGTTAAATGGCTGAGCTAATCCGACATTTACCTTTGCCATGCCCTGGGACAATCAAGATGAGTGGGTTCTCTTCTCCCTACATCCATCACTGTGCTATGGCTCCCCCAGGCTCCCTCTGGGGACTACACAAAAGCAGCTGAGAATTCCGAATCCACTGAAAGGCAGGGAGCAGCCATGTTGCTAAGGGGTAAGGATCTCTTCTGGGAGCTGAGAATCTGACAAAAAGGGAGAAAAGTATTTCACCTCAGAACTCCCAAAGACACAAACCTGCGTGACAGACACCCTCTGTGCCCTTGATCACCTCAGAACTCCCAAAGACACAAACCCGTGTGACAGACACCCTCTGTGCCCTTGATCACCTCAGAACTCCCAAAGACACAAACCTGTGTGACAGACACTCTCTGTGCCCTTGCTTCTGGTGCACAGGAAGCGTGTTCCTTCTGCTGTTAGTTAGCATACATGCTTCCTTCAATAATAAGTTTGTAGAAAAAGAATAAAGAGCACTTCACAGAGAAATGAAGGCGGAACAAGGTGGAGAGGTGTCTAGAAAGACTGGCATACAAAAATCAGCAACACGTGGCTCCTTCAAGTGAGGTGATTTGAATACTTGGCTCCCCCACTCCACCCCACCCCACACTGTTCTAATCTAAGGCTCCAAGTTTCAGGCAGAAACTTGATCTCCTGAATCCAGACAACCTGCAGAACAGAGATACTCAGAAGACCCTAATAGCCTGTTGGTGCCGCTCTGGGGTCACCTGTAGCCCTCCTGTAGGAAGGGACATGGCAGCAGAGGATTAGCCTCTGTTTGGTTTGGTTTTTTCCAGACAGGGTTTCTCTGTATAGCTCTGGCTGTCCTGGAACTCACTTTGTAGACCAGGCTGGCCTCGAACTCTGCCTGCCTCTGCCTCCCGAGTGCTGGGATTAAAGGTGTGAGCCACCACGCCCAGTTCGATGATTTTTTTTTTAAAGTCAAGCTCTGCTACAGTTTAGAAGTAATACACTCAAAAATTTGCAGGAATAAACTATGATCCGGTTGGGGGCGTCATTCCAAGCAGCACTGGTCTGGCAAACACGTGGGTCTTCAACAGGGCAGAGGCTCTGCCTTCCATTCTCTCTCTCTCTCTCTCTCTCTCTCTCTCTCTCTCTCTCACACACACACACAAAGATAATTTGCAGCATTTTTCTAAACCTAAAATATCTCTTTCTCTTTTATATGTTTTTAGTCCAGGAGAACATTTGGCTAGAGCATCAGTCTCCATCAGAGAAGTAATAAGAGGCGAGAGGGTTCTTAGAATGTAAGCTTTGGTGATTTTAAGAAATGTCTTCATATTTAGGGTGTCTATATAAAGCAGGCAGATAAGTGTGTTGAATTAGGAGAAATCAATACCAAAGGCTATCCCAATGATGGGCAAAAGGTTATCCCAATGGTGGACAGTTTCATTTTAGAGACAATGAATACGTGTTTTTTACTTTGTTTTATAACTCATAGAGCCAATTACTCTTTTGCTGTCCTAATCATTTAAAAACCATCTTAAGATTGTGACATTCACAGGAGCAGAAACCTGTCCAGACTTGGCTATCTTTTTAAAAACTATGTGGGTTAAATATCATCAGTCTCCAACAGCACTTCCCAGAATGTCAGAGACTTTTTTATATTGCCTTCCAATCTTTGCAATGCAAATTGCTTGTCTTTTTAGGAGAACTCTTTAGAGGGCCAGGAAGCCCTGCTAAGGATGTCTGGAGGGCTAGACACCAGAGGAGTTTCCCCATGCCACGCCACACAGGAAACTTCTCATTGTGTCCTGGTGGGTTGGCCCTCCAGTGGCCAGCATTATTTAACACTACACTGGGTCAGAACAGGGCCAAAAAAGCACCTGCCTGAAAATAAGGGAAGTATTCCGGAAACCAATTCATACTACGCAAAGAAGAATACGACTTAGGGAGCCCAGGGATCAAATGGCCCTCTTTATCACACTGTTTTAAAACCTCCAGCAATTTACTCAAGGAGAATAAGACTGCTGTAACATGAGATGAAGAACGGATAGTTTTGTAAATGCTTCATTTGGAGTCTAGATCTTGGAAGCTATGACACAGAATCTATCTTTTCTTGAGATGAAAATATTGTCTTTTGGCTCCAGAGTTCATTTATTCAACACTATTAGTTGGAAATAAATGGCCTTCCTACTGGCTTTCCTATTGCCGTACAATGAGGATTAATGTCAGGGTGGGGCATTCTTGCAGGAGGAGGGAGAGGAAAAAAAAAACTGACACAAAAATTACCCGTGATTCGAGGAAGCAGAACTAAGGGCCAACCCAAGGATTTCTCTCTGTCTATGTAGTTCTTCCATTGAGCTCCACCCAGATTTGATTGTACTTCCAAGGCAGGAAAAAATTGTCAGAAAGAAATATTTGATGCATGTACGTTTGCAGCTCTCAATGGCATCTAGAATCCAGGGGGTCGAGTCATGCATTATGAATGAATGGGTTTCCAAGGGTTACTGGGAGGGAGGCAGGGAGCGTTTCAACCCAAGGCAGAGAGCCGAGTGGGGGAAGGGTAGAATCGCACACCCTCCACCTAGGAGTAGCCAGAAAGGAACCCTGCAAATTTAATACTTTATCTCACTGACAAGATACAGAAAAAGTAATTCTTGAAATAAGTCAAGACAACATTAAAATAACGACTGAAATGGGTAAAAACCTAATCTGTTCACAACAGCGTTCTTCCCACACTTGTTCATTTGATGCTTTTGTTTAGGCAAAGAGTGGGTCTTCCCCTAAAGAGCATGCAGCATCACCAAGAAAGGAAAGCGAGAGCCGCAGGAGCAGTTACCCACCAGACAGAAAGGCAAGCACCGAGGACCTACCCATTTCTCCCGGTAAACAGACTAGTCAGCGAGGTAAAGAAAGACACCCCCTCGAGGCTGTCGCTGCAGCTCCGCGGCCATCCAAAAGAACAATGCACATTCCAGCTACCTTCTCAAGTTTGGAAGCACCATGCAAAGAGACTGGTTAAAATCCCCTACCATGCAATGCAGCCATCATCAGAAGCCCAGCATATCTTCTGCTCTAAGTAGTGATGCGCCAGCTCATGAACAGGACAGAGGAAGAGAAAAATGGAGGAAATGAGAGAAGGCTCAGGAAAGTCGGCAGGAATGTTTCTGGGTCGTTAACAAGTAGGAGACCCCCTTCCGAATTCAGACCAATCAATCTTTATCTTACAGGACATCTTTTTCTCAGTGTCTGTTGAAAAGACTGCAGCAAGCCACACTGCAGCAGGGGATTGTGGGATAGGGATGCAGCAGCGAGCTGCAAAGAGATTCGCGGGTGGCTGGCTTTCCCCTCTGAGTCAGCAGTCAGCTGTTCGCATGCTCCGGTGCAAGGCCGCCAGCTCCATCCCTAAATCCCCGACTGCAGGATTAACCCCAGGAGGCATAAGGAGCAAGCATCGCTGGCGGTGCAGACAAAACTGGTACCCACCCAAGGGTGTTGCGAATCAGAAAGCAGCTTTGCTGGTCAAATAAGCCAGTGCAGAAGCAGAAAGAACAGATTGGAGAATAGATGAAAAGTTCACATTTAGAGGCCTGTTTTGGGTGGGTGTGACACCATGGATTCTCAACAGTTAATTAAACTAAAATCTGTGGTTTTGGGTGTAGCCAGTAGCTTGAAACAATGCAGATTGTTTGAAATGTAAAATAAGATCCACTACATAGCTTCTTCTACCCTCCCCACCCGATGTATCTCCCACGTAAAGGTCTGTGTAACACAGTTCCACCGAGTCAAACAATACAGAGGACGTTTCTCTGATTTTTATAGTTCTAGTCATTTAGAGAGGAAACAAGTAGATGGTACATACTCTGATTAGGGGAAACCAGACTCTGTTCTGTTTCTGGTTTCAGTTAAGGATCGAGAAACCTGACAAACTTTGCATTTGTCCATAACTTGATTTCCTCCCAAGTTATCGATTGAACTTACTTAAAATATTTAGAGTACAAAATGGCCAACAAGTGCCTATCTAACAGTGCTTAGGTCTTTATATTGTAACCAATATTTCAGAATCAAAGCCGTACATGTTAGAATGGAATTCACAACTTCACAGTGGAGACAGGAAACACTATTCAGTATTGAAGCTTACCATCTTTGTTAGTTTAAGAGTTACCACTATCAATTCTTTATTCAAATATATAAAATTGCATACTTGGTGACAATCATTCTTTTCCCACAGTTAAGCACTGCACTGAGGCCTTAAAGGAGCCCTGACTCCAGAGATCAGTGAAGGTTATCTTGGTTAGTAGTGGGATGTCGAGTTGAGAGTTCAGTGATGTCAACTGGTCTTGAAAATGTAGGGACATGTGACTTGGGTGTGACATTTTAGGACCACTAAGCTCTCAGAGATAACACTCTCAAGATTGACACTATAGACTTTTCTGGAATTGGTAGGTTTGATTGTGTGTGTGTGTGTGTTTGTTTGTTTGTTTTAAAGACAGGGTCTCACTCTATAGACTAGGCTACCCTCAAACTCAGAGAGACCCACCTGCCTCTGCCTTCTGAGTGCTGGAACTAAAAGCATGCCATGCTACATATATCCAGCTGACTTCTTTCTTTTTTAATAGCTTTATTGAACTATAATTCATATACTACAAAATTCTCTCAAAGTGTTCTTCGGTCAGGCAAGGTGACTCTCATCTGGAATCCTACCACCCAGAGGACTGAGGCAGGAGGATTGTCATGAATTCAAAGCCAACCTTGGTCTTCATACTGAGTTCCAGGTTAACTTAGGCTGCAGAGGGAAAACTTTCTCAAAATAGCCCAAGTGCTTCTACTCCTGACAATTAAAAAACACAAAAACACTGTATTCACAGATATGAACAATGATTACCATACTCAATGGTGTAAGGTTTTCCTTCCCTCAAAACCAAATGAAACCCTGCAGTTTTTTGGCTGTCACCACCTCCCTTTCCATCTCCTATAATCCTAAACAGTGTCTAATCTACCTTCTGGTTATGGAGTCTTCCACTTGTCGGGAACCCTCACACACAAATAGATTTTTCTGTTCTAGTCTCAGGACAATGAAATCATTGTCATACACAATAGCATATATCAGCATCACATGCCTTTATTAACAATATCTAATTGTATAGATGTAGAACATTGCAATTATCCATGCCTTTTTTTTTTTTGAAACAGGGTTTCTCTGTGTTGCCCTGGCTGTCCTGGAACTCACATTGTAGACCAGGCTGGCTCCAAACTCAGAGCTCTGCCTGCCTCTGCTGGGATCAAAGGTGTGTGCCATCACCACCACCTGGATGTAATTATCCATTCTTACAGTTGGTGGACACCAGATCTGTTTCTAACTTGGGGGCGGCTATGATTAACAATAAACAATATATTTATGTACAGGGTTTTATGTGGATGTATGGTAATGTTCTGCCTCAAAAGTTTGCATTGCATTTAGGACCAATACTTAAAACCATAACCAGGTCCCCACTACACCAGTTTACATTATCTTCCTAAGCTAGGTCATTACAAAGGTGTCTGACTTGATACAGTGGGAAACGATGGTAAGAAATAAGGCAACAGGTAAGGAGTGGTCCTTAGTCTTATTGCTGGGCTTACAGTTAAAGAAGGCTCACACATCCAATCCTTCATTTCAATGAACACTCACCGTCTAGTGTTCTAGGCACTGAGTAAGTACTGAGGACTCAGAGAAGAGTTTAACAGGCTCTGAGCATTTATGTCACAACCAAACACAGAAGAAGATGGACTTTAGCATGCAGGCAGTTATAGAGTAAAAGTAGGTGCCTAACAGAAGAGGAATGGGATGCTCTGGGCTCCCACAGGAGGGATGTGAATTCATCCATGCACTGGACACACAAAGGCTGGGAGGTCAGCTGGCTCACAGCATGGGGAGTCCTGGATCAGTACTGAGGGAGCCTAGAGTGAGAGAGGGACAGGGGGAGTCATTCGGATGTAATGTGTCCCCAAAATGCTCATGTGTTGAAGGCTTGGTTCCCAATGTCCCAGGGCTTTGAAAAAGTGATTGAATTGTGTCTTGACTTTATCGAGGGATTAACCCATTGACGGCTGCATCATTTGATGGCATTATTGAGGGGTAATGGAATTAGGAGGTGGGCCTACTTAGAGAAAGTACATTGCCGGGCATGACTTAGATAATCTTATTCTGACCTGTGCTCCCACTTTCTGGCCAACCTGCTCCACTATCCCCTTTCCCATGTTGCTGTTGGGGTTGGGCTGGTGCTGCTATGTATTCAAATGCTAATTACTGGACCCTAAGATCTGATTGCCCCCAATGAGGAGATCCACATGGACATGAAATGATGCTATGTAACCTTGTTCCCCAAGTTAACTGATCAACAAAAGGCTAAAGCCTGTGATTGGGCTGTAGATAGAGGTAGGTGGATTTTTCAGTTACCTGCTTGGGGGTCATGAGTAGAGACAGAAGAGGAGAAAGGAGATGGAGAAAAGAGGATGGCTCCATGAGGGAGAAGGACCCTGAGCACATGGCCAGGAGAGACGGCAAGTAGCAAGGGACATACACTGAGATGTAAGTTAGAATAGCTCCAAAATATGCCCAATTTGGCTTACAGCTTGTAAATAAAATACTTGGATTGTTTGTCTTCTATACAGGCTAGCTAAAATATTTAATTCTTTCTACATGTTGCTTTGTCTCGCCCACAGTGTTGGGGCCAAGCAACCATGGTTTGAAACTTCTAAAACAAACCTTTCCACATTGGAAGTTTCTCTGAGGTATTTATTTGCCAGTGAGAACAGACTGACCAATATAAGGTTTGTAGTTTATTTCCAACCTTTTACTTGGACAGAAACACACATTCTGTGGATATAGCATTACATAGGCTAGCCCTATTCCAAATAATCTTGTCACCATGGCTTTACTGCTGTCTGGGTAGGATGGGTGTTGGGAGCTCAGCTGGAACCTAATGAGTATATCTAAGGTTGCCATAGGAAGATGCACCTTTGTTTTTAGGGCATGTCTAAAACAAGCATTGAGCACAGTTGTTTGGAAGCTGGGGATTGGATTGTCGGAGGATGTTTAATCTGGCCACAGCATCTTCCTCTTGACACTCCCAGGCAACAGGTACAGGGTGGTGGTAGTGGCTGTTGGTATGTTTCTTCTTTCCTATACTCAGATGTGGGGACCTGGAGCAGAGTGGGTATAACTATTGTTTGGTAGAGACTGAAGTTTAGAAAGTCAAGTGCCTAGCTGAAGGAGTAGCTGCTATAGCTGAGGTGAACTGTGCCATGGTGCCCCTAATGGGTAGAGAGCAGAGAGAGTAAACAAGCAACTCCAGAGTAGAACAAAGTCAGCTGATCAGAGAGGTATGTGTGTCAGTGACATAATAGATACAACCAACAAAAAATGGGCAATCAGAGAGCTTAGTGACTGCCTGGGGTAATCATTACTTCATTGTTCTTGCCTTTGTCTGTCAAAGAACTCTTGTGAGAATTATTGCCCAACTCTTATGAAGGACAAAGGTAAGGAGCAATTGATTCAAACCAAGAGTTGATATGAGAACTGACCTGGTGTCTTAATATTTCTATTGCTGTGAAGAGATACCATGACCAAGGCAACTCTTATAAGGACAACATTTAACCGGTGCTGGTTTACAGTTTTTTTTTTAATATTTATTTATTATATGTAAGTACACTGTAGCTCTCTTCAGACATTCCAGAAGAGGGCATCAGATTTCATTACGGATGGTTGTGAGCCACCATGTGGTTGCTGGGATTTGAACTCTAGACCTTCGGAAGAGCAGTCGGCACTCTTAACCACTGAGCCATCTCGCCAGCCCCTGGCTTACAGGTTTTGAGGTTCAGTCCATCAAGGCGGGAAGCACAGCAGTGTCCTGGCAGGCGTGGCGTTGGAAGACCTGAGTGTTCGGCATGTTTATCCAAAGAAAGCCAAGAACAGAAAGAATCTCTCTTCCCCACTTGGGTACAGCTTAGGAGCCTCAAAGCCCACCCCCACAGAGACACACATCCTCTAACAAGGCTAAAACGTCTCCAGTAAGGCCACACCTCCTAATAGTGCCACTTCCCATGGGCACAGCATGTTCAAACCACCACACCTGATGTTGGTATTCCCACAAACTATGTGTCCAGTTCACAAATGACTATGTGCCAGCTGGTGTGTTAGGCACAGAAAAATAAACAATAGAAAAAGACCTTCTAGAAATCACCCCTCGGGGCAGGGAGACTATAGCACCCATAGTCACGTGGATCAGATGTAAAGATAAGGACAGCTCTTTCCAGCCAGCAGTAATGGCAATAATGGGGACGCAGACAGAGCCCCAACTGAAGACATGTTTTGGTGGCGTCTGCCCAGCACAGAATGCAACAGAACATTGCTTTTCTTCCCCCAAACCTTGTATTTCTGTCAGTAGTGACCTTTGAGTTCATGATACCTTTCCAACGGTGGCTCATGTTGAGCAGACAACAAAAACTTGAGTCCAACATCCTACACAGAAAGGCGTTTCTGTTGGTCTGAACGATGCGAGTGGGGCTGCTTTCTTTAGCGGGTGCTTCTGAGCTGCCCGCTCTTATCACCCAGCATCAGCCTGGTAGCCAGCTCCTTTATAATTTGTGGATTTCATCATCTCATTTTCATAACTGAAAAGTGTGTCTTCCTACCTGAGTCTTTAGGGATCTTTCCCTTCTCCTAAACTCGGGCCTGTGGTTTGGCCGTCTTGGCTATGCATCATCTCAGGATCCTGGGGTATACTTTGTGGAAGCTAGGACACAGGTTCATTTAGATCACGTGCGCTTCCCCTTATATTATTTTTACTTACAATAGTCAGTCCCTGAGACTGCAGTGCCAAAGCCCCACAGACTGGCATGACCTAAAACAAGAGAAATATATTCATGCATAGTGCCAGAGGCCAGACATCTGAAACCAAGGTGCTGACAAGGTCAGGTTTGTCAGGGGAGCGTTCTTCCAGTTCTGGTATCCATTCACGTTCTCTTACCCATTCATGTCCTCCTGCTTAAAGAGGCAATACTCCAGTCACGTTACATGTTCATGTCCTCCTGCTTAAAGAGGCAATACTCCAGTCATGTTACACGTTCTTACATAACCACCTTTCTGTATGTCTCTGTCTCCACATGGCATTTTCTCCATGCCTCTTTTCTCAGTGGGGAAACCAGTCACATTGGATTAAGACCTGCTCTGAGTACGGCCTCATCATAAATGGTTTATGCATGTGCAGATTCCATTTCCAAATGAGGTATCGAGGGTTAGGGCCTCAATGCATTTTGAGGAGAGGAGACACAATTCAACCTGAAATATCTGCATCAGGTAAAGGGATAACACAAAGCAAAGGCTGAGGAAGGCTAGTCTGAGTGTCACCTGAGTCCCCCACCCCCACCCCCACATCCTTCCCTTACAATTCTAGAGTTTAAGTTCAACGGGAAGCACTGTGTTTGCTTTGTTTGTGTTGAGCAGCGGTGGACATGTGAGTTTGTAACACAACTAAGAATCCAGTTGATTGGGCTGGAGAGATGGCTCAGCAGTTAAGAACACTGGCTGCTCTTCCAGAGGTTCTGAGTTCAATTCCCAGGCCCCCACATGGGGGTTCACAACCATCTGTAATGGGATGCCTTCTTCAGGTGTGTCTGAAGACAGTTATAGTGTACTCTCTACATAAATAAATCGTTAAAAAAAAAACCTAAAAAACATTAAGGCTGGTGAGATCGGTTAAAAGCACTATCTGTTCTTCCAGTGCTGCTGAGTTCAATTCCCAGCACTCATAACAATCTATACAGGGGTCTGATGCCCTTTGCTGGTATGCAGGTGTACATGGAGACAGAATAAAAAAGAAGAAAAGACACAGATGATTGGTGGGAAATGGGCTCTGAGTTTCTGTGCAGCTTGGCTCTCTTTGTATACGGCAGAGTAAGCGAACATACAATTGATACCAAAGTGCTCTTTGGTTTTGCCATTGTTGGCTGTGTATAATTCAAAGCTGAATGTCCCCTTCCCACACTTGGAATGGAATTCCTAGTAGTAATTGCTAACTCTGGATCCCTGGCTATATCTATGTTGGGCCAGGCCACAGCTCCGCAGGAAAAGGGCTTCCCTAGCAAGCATGAGGACCTGACTTTGGTCCCTCAAAAGACATGTTTAAAAAACCAAAAACACCAGTCATGTCAGCTTGTATTTGTTATCCCACTGCTGAAGAAGTCAAGAGGGTCCGAGTTTAGCTGCCAGCCAGCCTAGACCTCCTCGGCTGAGTTTCAGGCCAACAAGAAGATTCTGCCTCATAAAAAACCAAGGTGGTGGCATCTGAAGGACAGCTGAGGTTGTCCTCTGGCTCGCACATGCACAGGCACATGTGCGTTTGGAAACAAGTACAGAAAGTTTATCCTTGGCAACATTAACGTGCACAGCAGAGGCTATCAAATTTCTCATTTTAAAAGTCAAATTCGAAGTTGTGCAAGTCCCTGATTGTTAGTGCAGGGTTGAAGTCTGAAGCCTTCTTTTTCTTTTCTTTTTTTTCTTTTCTTTTCCTTTCCTTTCCTTTCTTTTCATTTCATTTCATTTCATTAGACATTTTCTTTATTTAACATTTCAAATGCTATCCCCTTTCCTGGTTTCCCTTCCTATCAAAACCCCCTATCAAGCAAGGGCTCTAACGCTGGCCTCGTGGTCCTACCTAGCAACCACATGGGGGCAGCTGACCTCACCCAGCGGCTCAGCCAAGCCCAGACTGCCCGCCGGAGGGGGTAGGTGGGTGACTGGGTGCACGGCTACTCGTGCCTGGCTGTGCGCCCTTCTTTCTCTTAAGGAAATTCTTTTCATGCGGTCCACACAATAAAGTACATTTACACCAGCATCGAGATCTGATCCGTGGAGATCAGAAAGAACCTGGCACGCATTCCTCCACACTAAGCAACCAATCCCCTTCTTTGGCTATGGTGAAAACAAAACACAAACAAAACAAAAACAAAACAAAACAAAACCCAAAGCAAATCAAAACCAAACCAAACCAATCAAAACCAAAAAAGCCATCAGGACAATCTCAGTTTGCAGGCGCCCCAGGAACTTCCTGGTTCTGCATAGCCACGCCTCCCGTTTCTATGGCAATGGGTCCCTCCTCCCTCCCTTCCTAAAGCCAACCCTGCTTCAGCTAAAACGTGCAGGCAAGCGTTCTCCTCCTTCCCGAAACTGATGGCTTTGCTTATAGAATTTCTTCCTTTCCCTCCCTTTGTAGGTCTCGTTGGCTAACCTTATTCCTCGCGATTAAAACTTTTATGATGTTGTTGTTTTGTTTGTGTTTGTGCTTTTGTTCTGTTGTTTTGTTTCGTTTTAGTAGTTTCATTAAAAGAAGCTTTAAAAAGTATTTGAGACGTGCATTGGCCGGGAATCGAACCCGGGCCTCCCGCGTGGCAGGCGAGAATTCTACCACTGAACCACCAATGCTACTTAGTCTGTGAAGCCTTTTTATAGAACTTCTGAAAGTGGCAGTGATGGGCGTTGCCGGTTCTGATGACAACATTCTAAATTATAAGTGACTGGGCTGACATCCCACAACGCATGTGCTCTCTCAGCTGACGCCCTTTTCCAGTCTTCTAGGACTCAAGCTAGGCTGCCTCCTGCCCATCCGGGTTCCAGAGTCTCAGCGGATGCTCCTGATCTTAAGGTGCTTTTCTGCAGGAAACAGGCTTGAGTTTACTGAGCACCCAATAACTCAGAGCTTTAAGCCGAAGAGGGTGATAAAATAGGCACCTTGTCTAAGGGGAATAAATTGAGGACTGGGCCTTAGTCCTCACTGCCTGCCTCTTCCAGTGTGTCCTTAGAGGTCAGTATCTTTCTAAGCAGTCGATGGAGTTTCAGACCTCTTGGTTCTATAATCCCACTGTACTGGCTAGGTTTGTGTCAACTTGACACAGCTGGAGTTATCACAAAGAAAGGAGCTTCAGTTGGGGAAATGCCTCCATGAAATCTAGCTGTAAGTCATTTTCTCAATTAGTGATCAAGGGCCCCTTGTGGGTGGGACCATCTCTGGGCTGGCAGTCTTGGGTTCTATAAAAGAGCAGGCTGAGCAAGCCAGGGGAAGCAATCCATAAGTAACATCCCTCCATGGCCTCTGCATCAGCTCCTGCTTTCTGACCTGCTTGAGTTCCAGTCCTGACTTCCTTGGTGATGAACAGCTGTATGGAAGTGTAAGCCGAATAAACCCTTTCCTCCCCAACTTGCTTCTTGGTCCTGATGTTTGTGCAGGAATAGAAACCCTGACTAAGACATCCCACTGAGTCTTACTGTAAATGTCTGCTTGTGACTCTGATTAAGGCGTGGCTCTGATTAAGGTATGGATCAGATTCTCTCTACAGCAGGTCCTCTAACTTGGGGATGAGTTCCTAGGTTCCTAGGGATGTCTGAAACTGGATTGTATTAAACCCTAGATGTGTTACATATTCCTGTAAGTCTATGCATACCTGTGATAACTTTTACTTTGGTGATAAAGTTTACTTAGAAATTAGGAGCGGTAGAAGTTGACTACTGATTAAAATAGAAAACAAAAACCATAGACTGTAATCAGGATATGTGAATGTGTTGTTCTTAAAATCACTTTCTACCCTTTTACTTACAGGAAGCGCTTCGCAGTTTCTCTAGTACGTCTAAAATAACAGCAGGGCAGTTTCTGCACTTCGGGACTTTATTAAGTTAAATAAAGTGTACTTGGACACAGGCACTGATGGACCTACTTACCAAGAGGCTGACAACTAACAGGTGGATACTCTCAACAACAGGAATACACTAAACAAAGAGACCGTTCTGAGCAGGTCAGAGCAGACAGCATGGCAGTTCATCGTGCCTGTCAGGACGGTGCACAGCCTCTGAGCCTCCATTTTCCAATTAATATAATAAGAGGATAGTGACTAATCTTGGTTGACAACTTGAAATGCCTGGGAAGAGGGACCGACACTTGAGAAATGGTCCCCATCAGATTGGCCCACGAGCATGTCTGCCGGGGGTGGTTCATGACTGCTAGTTGATGCAAGAGAGCCCAGTTGACTGTGAGCAATGCCATCCCCAGGCTGATGGGTCTAGGCTGTCTAAGAAAGATAGCTGAGCAAGCTAGAGAGAGCAAAGCAAGGTGCACATAAATAAGCACGTAAGCACATAAGCTAATGTTATTATTGAAGCCCCTAGTGGATTAATGAGTTCATTCAGGAACCTGTACTTCTGGAGCTGGATTTATATAAGACTCAATAAACTTTTGATTATTGGAGGTAAGACTAGATTAAAGCTGGGTATGTAGCAGACACCTCTAATCCCAGCACTCAGAAGGCTGTGGCGGGGGTGGGGGGTGGGGGGTGGCTCAAGAGTACCAGCGAGCAGAGTGAGCAGAGTGAGCTGTACACCAGCCTGGCCTGGGATGTGTAGGGAGATCTTGTCAAACGACAGGATAAACAACGACAATCCTAAGAATTACATATAACTTCGTGTTCTCATCTTAATTTTATTGAAAACCAACATATGAGAGTGGACAGGCTCATACAGAAGAGACCTCTCTGCATACGTGACAGGACCAGGCTGGCCTCAGCCTCCACGGCTCCTTCCCACATGCTCAGCTGTCTCCTCCTGACTTCTTTGTGGACCTTGGAGGCTCCTCACATAGATTCTCAGTGCCAGACCAGCCTCAAGAAGGGAGAGAGTTGCTGTTCCCACCGCTGTTTCCTTTTTCTTTTTTAGAGAAAGCCTGGCACCAGCATCTCTCTCTCTCTCTCTCTCTCTCTCTCTCTCTCTCTCTCTCTCTCTCTCTCTCTCTTCCAGCCAGCAGACTTCCTGGAAAGACTGGAGGAGACCAGCTTCCCTTTGGTCTTCTTCCAGAGTCAAAGCTATGCCTTTTGATGTCCGTCACAATTTTTGCACATGGAGCCCTCAGGACTTGTTTCCATGCCCTCTTCTGAGAGGACACACTGCCGCAAAGGCTGACTTACCTAGTGCCCTCTAAGATTAGAGTGTATCTGGGCCTCGGGCCAAGAGGTCACAGAACCACGGGAGGGGAGGGCACAGGAGCTGGCAAACAGAAACAGCTGGCGCACAGCAGAAGGAAAGAATGTAAGGGTTTGCTTGGACCTGTCAGGAGGTGTCTGTCCTGCTGGGCCTGTGAGTCCCAGGGTCATGCCACTGGGACCTCATGACCAATACAGAGGTACCCCAATCCTTCCTTGATGTCCTTCTCTCTCTGTTCTCTGTTCTTTGTTCTCCTGTTTTGTTTGTTTTGTGTGTGACCTCCTGCCTTCTTCCCCACTCTTTACCAACTGCATCCAACAAACCTTATTCAGTGTCTGTAATGTGGAGGGCACTGTGCTGAGCTACAAGATGGTCACTACCACTAAGGAATTCAAGTATTTTAATGAGAGATTAGCACAAACATCCTCATTAAGCAAGGAAGGTAATAAACATATATCTAATCTCAAATACTTTTTATCTGCATTCTCTACTTCCGGCCTGTAGGGATAAATGGATGCGGCTCTAGCTGACAGCATAGTTTCTGTGGTGGGGAAGAATTTGGGTTATAGAATCAGATGGATACAGGTATGCACCTCAGCTCTGATGTTGACAAGCTGTGGGGAGGGGGGCAAATTGTTTAATCTCTCTGGCCTTTGTTTCTAAAATGGTAGGCTCAGGTAGAGCGAGTACTTTCTAGAGGAGAAAGGGGGCAGAGAGGCAGAGAGACACAGAGACACAGAGAGATTGCAAGCCGTGAGCACCAGGTGAAATGTTGCCTAAACGATGTCAGCCCGGAACCTGGTACACAAGACTCAAAAATACCACATATCATTGCTGCTTTACCTATACAAGCCTAGGAGTCAGGCACCCATTGTCTCTAAAGAGCCAGATAGTCAACACTCCGGCCTCTGGACCAACACAGCATCAGAACAGCTACCCACATAACTCTGTTGAAGCCATGGACACGGATAAGCAAGTGATCATACCCGTGTGCCAACAAAATTGGGGTTTTTCGGACACAGAAAGCTGAAATTTTATCTAACTTTCACATTACGGAATGCTTTTTGTTTTGGCTCTTTCCAAATCATATTGACTGTCAACATAAAAGCCAACCCCATCGCACAGACTGTAGAAAGAGGCCAGGAGCCAAGCATCAGCCTGCTGGCTAGTTTGCCCACCCTGCATAAGCTGGGTGAAATGGCAGAGGCTCCACTTTTCATGGATTTCACGTCACAGGGATATCCAACTGGGGGTCTTCCGTACCTGTCTGTGTCAGTGTCTAGATGCAAGCCAGACTGACTAACACAGTTATAACCTAATCCAAAGATTGCAGAAACCTCACATGTAAAAGTAATGCTTCCACTTGACTTGTGCCTGAGCCAAGATAACGATACTTCCCATTCACTAGTCAGCAAGATAAGCCATGGAGAAGACAATCCGGGTTTTGCAGATGCAGGCATACTGCTCCCAACAGGTGCAGAGATTTGCCTGTGTGTGCACTCTGCTTCTTGGTGCGACGAGCTGAGACGCTGCTGTGACACACTGGACTGAGGGTCACAGGCTTACTAGATCTCATAAACATGGCCAGAAGGCGCAGAAAGCATGCTTAGTAAGCACGAGACCTGGGGAGTGCAAAGGAGGGGAGGAAGAACTTTCTAGAAAGAGCCAGTCCACAGCAACATGGAAGTCAAATCATAAATGAGTCTGCTGTGGAACATTCAGGTACCCCAAGCAACACACATTCCCTCTTTGTTGTTGTTGGGGTTTTGCTTTGTTTGTTTGTTTGTTTTTCGAGACAGGGTTTCTCTGTGTAGCCCTGGCTGTCCTGGAACTCACTTTGTAGACCAGGCTGGCCTCAAACTCAGAAATCTGGCTGCCTCTGCCTCCCAAGTGCTGGGATTAAAGGCATGCGCCACCACTGCCTGGCCACACATTCCCTCTTGCCCTGACTTCCCATGCTCTTCTTAAATGATTGTAGATAGAAATAGAACACTTAGCTTTTCCTTTCTTCTGAAATCTGAGAAGACTTTCAGTTTCAAGTTTATATCAAATTTCTTGCAGGCCACAAATTTCTTCTCCAATAACGTAAAGTAACTGTGAAATCCAGAGGTATTGCAATTTATTAATAATAAATTTAAATAATAATAATCATTGAAGTTGCTTCTCATGAGCCAGAGGAAATGTAAGGTCTTTTTCATAAAGCCATCCAAGAATCCAGTTTGCTCTTGCACATAGAGTCAGCCATTATTCTTAGAGAAAGGATAGCTTTCTTATACAGTCAAACAGACCCCTCTAACAGCCCTCAGTGCTGGATGCTGTGCCAATACCTACTGACTTATTGGAGCCTTTGCTCCAGGAAAACCACAATTATCTTAGTCACTATTCTATTGCTGTGACCAAGGAAACTCTTTTGAAATAAAGCATTTAAATGAGGGTTGCCTTCCAGTTTCAGAGGGTGAGTCCATTATCATCATGATAGGGAGCATGGCAGCAGGTAGAACACATGGCTCTAGAGCAGTAGCTGAAAGTTCTACATCCTGTCCCCAAGGTGGAGGAATGGAGAGATACTGGAACCACTGTGGGCTTTTGAAACCTCTGAGCCCATCCTCACTGACCCGATTTCTCCAACAAGGCCACGCCTCCTAATCCTTCTAATCCTTTCAAAGAGTTCCAATCCTTGGTGACTAAGCATTCAAATAAATGAGCCTATGGGGGGGCCACTCTTATTCAGCCCACTACAACAAGCATAGTCATTTCCATCTGGACACTTTGAGTCACAGGGAACCAGCTGCCTCCCTGCCAACTTGCTTTTGTGTTTTGTCTGGTATATGATGAAGGGAAAAAGCGAGATGTAATCTTGGGCCTCATTAGAAAAGATAAAGGATTAGAACTAGGTCACAGTATACCTGACAGAACACCCAATGCCTCTTCTATGCCCACTGAGAAATGTGTGGGCATGGACAGTCACACAGTGATATGGGAAACAGGAGGAAGAGGAAGGGAGGAGAAAAATCAACAGACAATGTTGTACATACTACTTTTTATTAATATTCTATTTATTTTTATTTTATGTATACGGGTGCTCTGCCTACATGTTCATCTAGTAGACACATGCATGCAGTGCCTACAGGCACCAGAGGGAGCCTCAGATCCTCCAGAACTGTAATTATAGACAGTTGTTAGCTGCCATGAGGACCTGGGAACCAAAATCCTATTCTCTAAAAGAGCAGCGAGTACTCTTAATGCCTAAATAATCCCTCAGGTCAATCAATCAATCAATCAATCAATTTATTTTAAAAAGCACAAGCCCTGGGTCACAGGACCTGACAGTGTCTTTCCCCTTTGCCTTCCTATAAAGAGTGGCGTTCATACCTTCTAAAGAGAGAAGGCCCACTTCCCTGTGACATGTAGATCTTAAAGCTGCAGACCAAAAAGCCTGGATCAAGGTCCTAGACTCCATCTGCTTCAATGTGGACGTATTCTTTGAAGGTCTTGTAGTTAAAGCCTTGGTCCACAGTCTGCAACATTACAGAGATCTGGGGAGCCTTTAAGAAGTATGTTCTATCTGGTCACAGGGGGGGTGCTATCCAAGGGAACTGTGGCACCCTAAACCTATCCTGTTCCTCTCTTTCACGTCCCAGAACAAGATAAGCAAGTCCATGCTACCATGTGCTCCCGGGGGGGTTCGCTGTGCTTATGTTGATAGGGAACTGAGGGGGCGCCACCCCAATTCCCAGCTCTTGCCAAGAACTGGAACAAAGTAAAACCCCAAAGTCAAGCTTCATAGACTCAGAGTGGAAGGCATCTGAGAGATGGTTTCACCCAGTCATCTGCATGCCACAGATACCTTCTCCAAACAACATGGCTGCAGCTCAGGACCATTATAAGACTCTGGTTCTATTCCGGCACAGAGATGGGGCAACATAAGACAGTGCTCCATCCAAGTCTTACTCACCGCTGTCTCTCCCGCCCTCACGTTTCTTCAGAACAGCGGGATAGCTGGGCATAAAGGCAGTTTGAGCACCAGTATACAGACAAAGAAACAGGTCTGAGGGGACATTGTGACTCTCTCATGCTATACAACTAAGTAGGGAAGCCCTCTAAGAGAACTCACTGCAGCTTCTGGCCCACACCTCTTTCTACTGTCCCACCATCATCTACTGGTAAGACGGGTAAGCATAAGCACAGCGGACCCGGGAGCGCACGGTAGGACCCGGGAGCGCACGGTAGGACCCGGGAGCGCACGGTAGCACGGACTTACTTATCTTGTTCTGGGACATGAGAGAGGAACAGGATAGGTTTGGGGTGCCACAGTTCCCTTGGAGAGCACACCCCCTGTGACCAGAAGACTCCCTTGGAGGCCTTTGCGGGCCGGCTTGGCTTTCATAATAACTAGCTTCATAGAGAACGATCCACAACAGAGATGATTAGCAATATGAGGAACATGAAGTGCTGCTAAGTGAGACTGGAAAACGACGCTGAAGAGTAGAAAAAGGCTCTCACTGCAGAGCTGGCCTCTAGAGGAATTACTACTGGCTCAGGATTTGTGAATATATACTCCCAAGTCAAACAGCGGGAGTTCCCAAGATAGCAGAGAAACCGGAACCCTGCACAAAGGACTGTAGTCCACAAAGGTCAACGACTCGGCCAGCCATTTGGGCAAAGGGCAGGGAAGAAATAAACCATGACATCCTGTTAGAAGGGGATTCACAGAAAAGGCAGACTCCTGGGAATAGTAAAGAAGCAAAAAGACACAGACACTGTAGTGAAGAAGCCAAGTCCTCAAAATGGCCTTGGCGGCAAAAAGCCAGCACTGACCCAAACACAGAAGAGAGAGAGTGTGGTGTGTATGTGTGTGTGGTATATGTGTGTGTGTGGTTTGTGTGTGTGGTATGTGCATGTGTGTGGGGTATAGTGTATGTGTGTGTGTGGTATGTGTATGTGTGTATGGTATGTAGGTATCTGTGTGAGTGGGGTGTGTGTATGTATAGTGTGTATGTGTGCGGGGGGGGGGGCTTAACTCAACTGCAGAAGCCTTTCTTTGAATGCGGGGTGAACAGATTGAAGTGATAAAAACACAGAAATGGTGGTTGGCATGATTTTGTCGGGCATCTGGCTCTCCCTTTCTCATTCTGATCAGGCTTCAGCATTATCCCCTTTTGGGCAGGGGTGGGAGGGTAGGGTGCCAGTGCTCCAATTCAGGTCTTGGTATGAACTTTACCCTAAGTTACAACTCAGTTATCCATTCTACTTGTTTGCTTTCGAACTTTCTCTTTGAAAAAAATTATTTGGCCAGGCAGTACTGGCACATGCCTTTAATCCCAGCACTTGCGAAGCAGAGGCAGACAGAGTTCTGAGTTCAAGGCCAGCCTGGTCTACAAAGTGAGTTCCAGGACAGCCAGGGCTATACAGAGAAACCTTGTCTCGAAAAACAAAAACAAAAACAAAAACAAAAACAAAAAAAAAGAGGAGAGTCTAGTTCAACTTGCTATTTCAACTTGCTTTTTCATTTTGCCAGCAACAGCTTAGAGTCTTAAGCCAGCCTTCATGCAGCCTCCAGATTCTAAGTTTCCCTTCCACACACTTTCACAACTGTGTCTGGCTTTTAGGAACAAACAGACCCACAACCTTGACACCAACCTCTGAGATTTTAGGTCTACAACAGGATGCTGCCATTCTTTGGTTCACAGCAAAATTAAAGGGTCTCTGTAGGAGGCTGAACATCTCCTGTTGTAAGCTCCCCATCTTTGCATGATGCCTCCTTTCTGAAGCCACACTGGCCATCCTATCCTAAGTGTCACCTATGCATGCCACACCATCCCAGCTGAACCCTTCATGACAGTTGTCATAGTTTGTAATGACCAATTTGCACGGGTAGAGCAAGCCCCTCGTCAACCTCTAACTCCATGAGGACAGGATGACCCTCCGTGGCTGGCACAGCATCCATGCAACTCAGCACATATTGTCGTGCCAAACACTGCATCCTGAAGAATGGCCGAGTGTCCTGCTTGTCTGGATATAACCTGGGGTAACGTCACCATCACTGCCCAGAAGAGCATAGTCCCAGTGACCAGATTCTTAGATGAGGCACTTCAGAGACAGTGGAATGATCCAGTGTCTGCCTGCTAAAGATCCCTCTGAGTTGTCTTTGTAGATGGGTTCTGTTGGGAAAGTGGCATTTGCAAGCTAAAAGGAGAGCCTCACTGCCTTAAGAGTGTGACACAGTGGGGACAGTCTTATCTGTGTGACAGCTGATGCTCATTGTCAACTTGACTGGATCCGGAATCACCGTGGAAACACATTTTGGATGGGTCTATTAGAGTGTTTCCAGAAGAGTTTAAACTGAAGAGCAAAGATGTACTGTGAATGTGGGTAGTGTGATCCCATAGCTTGGGTACCAGTCTGAGTAAAATGGATGAAGAGAGTTGAGCCCCAGCCTTCATCTCTCTGCTTCCAGCCTGCAGATGCAATGTGACCAGTCAGCTCTTGCTGCTGGACCTTCCCCACCATGAAAGAATCTTAAACCATGAGCCAAAAGTAAGCCCTTCATTCCTTAAGATGCTATGCTCAAATACTTTTGTCATAGTAACAAGAAGATTAGTTAATCCATGCAGGCACTAAAGTGTACTTTATAATACAGTTACATGCCTATGTGATTACTAGATACAAATAAACACCGGAAGTAATGAGGACTAAGCATCATTTTGTCATTTTCCAATTCCCTCCCCCTCATTGCTAGAGAAACACAGGGGTCATGTTAGGCCAGGTTTTACCTCAGCCACATCCCGAGCCCTGCTCATCACTCCTGCTTTTCCATGTTCTGAACTATGAGCTCCAGTAAACTGTCAAGTCCTGGAAGAATACATGGTGGCTGACTGATGACAGGGAGGAAAAAGGACACCATAACTTCCTAGAGACCTCTCCCAGAGCTTAGCTTACCAAGGGAGTCTAAGGGGCTGCGGTATAGCTCAGTGGTAGAACGCTTACCTGCCTAATATGAGGGAGGCTCTAAGTGAGTTCCATCCCTAGTGCCTTAAAAACAAGCAAGAGGAAATAGCAGATCCAATAAGCACCATTTGAGATTTATTTTTGAAGAAAGAAATGACTACTGTTTATGGAAAGATGTAGTTTTTACCCTCCTGCAAAACTCTTATCTATAAAACTGTATCAAGTTAGAGCCCCAAATCAATATCAAAAGCAAAATATTACCAAATTAGGTGTATCTTTGTTATTTGTACTGCCTGCCCGTGTTTAAGTATTTCCAGCATTACCAAAGGAAAATATTTTCAAAAATAGCCCAACTGTTTTTTTACACACAGTTCAGTTGCAGTGACCTTCTGTATGTAACCCAAACAGGATAACCTAGGCAAGGTCTTCAGCTTTTATTTAGGGACCCAGAAGGCTGGCGAGATGGCTCAGCCAGTTAAGAGCACTGGCTGCTCTTCCAAAGGTCATGAGTTCAATTCTCAGCAACCACATGGTGGCTCACAGCCATCTGAAATGGGTATCTGATGCCCTCTTCTGGTCTGTCTAAAGACAGTGACAGTATTCTCATAT
>LR750157.1:221405-437878 GCA_902729485.2 Mus minutoides | reverse complement strand
ACGCCGGGGCCAAGGGGTGGGAGCGGGTGGGTAGGGGAGCAGGGCCGGGAGGGGGGAGGATACAGGGAACTTTCTGGATAACACTTGAAATGTAAATGAAGAAAATATCTAATAAAAGTTGAAAAAAAACCAAAACAAATAGATAAATCTTTAAAAAATGTATTTAGGGACCTAGACATAGTCATGTTATATTGCTCTAAATTAAAAATAAAACCTAAATATTACTTTATGACAGGGAGGAAAAAGGACACCATAACTTCCTAGAGACCTCTCCCAGAGCTTAGCTTACCAAGGGAGTCTAAGGGGCTGCGGTATAGCTCAGTGGTAGAACGCTTACCTGCCTAATATGAGGGAGGCTCTAAGGACCTATATATATTATATATTCTTTCTTTTTATTGAAATTTTTTTCTCACACATGTATCCTGATTATAGTTTTCCCCCCCTCTATGCCTCCCAGTTCCTCCCCCCTCCCCTCCCCTCCCCTTCATCCAGACCCATCCCCCTTTCTGTCTCTCATTAGAAACCAAACAGGCTTCTAAGAAATAATAATAAAATATGACAAAGTAAAATGCAATAAGATAAAACAAAAACCATCATGTTGGAGTTGGACAAGACAGATAAACAGAAGGAAAAGAGCCCAAGAGAAGCATAAGAAACAAGTACCCACTTGTTGACACACTCAGGAATCTCATATAACCACATATATTATTTAGCTGGGCAGTGGTGGTGCACACCTTATCCCAGCACTTGGGAGGCAGAGACAAGCAGATTTTTCCATTCGAGGCCAGCCTGGTCTATAGAGTGAGTTTCAGCTACATAGAGAAGCCCTGTCCTTTTTTTTTTTAAGTAAGGTTTTATCGTTTATTTCTGTGTGTATATATGTGTGTGTACCTGCATGAGTGTGTGCACCATGTGCATGCAGGTTTCTGCAGAGGTTAGAAATCAGTGTCAGGTCATCCCCTGCAACTGAAGCCACAGGTAACGGTTGTGAGCCACCATCATAGGTGCTGAGAACCAAACCACAGTCTTGGGCAGGAGCACTAGGTACTCTTAACCACAGAGCCATCTCTCCAGCCCTGAAACTTTACGGGCTGTTTCCCCTTTGTGTGAAATACTGCTCTCTCCTCCTGTTCTTCCTCTGTCAAAAGTTCCGCTAGGTGTCATCACCATTCTGAAAACTATCCTGAAGCAGGGAAGCCCCACTGGTTTCCTTCCAGTTACCAGCAATGCTGGCACATCCTGTTATAGCTGATACCACACCCCTCAGTAATTCTTTCTTCAAATGTCTACTTATGCTAGTGGAGAATGAATTCCTAGTTCCAGACATACCAGTTTATATAGTAAGTGCTCAATAAACATCAATTATTTGTTCTACAATGGCATGTAGAAAGAAAGTGATTTCTAGGATTGCTTGGTAATACACCAAATTCTATGCTATCCATATTTTATTCTCAAGAAACTTTGTAGGATGGGAATAACCTTCCCTCTCTCCTTCTCCCTCTCCCCCCACCCCTGCCTCTCATGTGCACTCTTTCTCTCACCTTCTCTTTGCACAGGATATAATTATGTAGCCCAGGCTGACCTGAAATTCCTTATGTAGACCATGCTGGTCTTGAACTCACAGAGATCGACTTGTTTTTGCCTTCAAATGCTGGATTTAAAGGCAATCACCACCACACCATTATGCACCACATAACAATGGAGACAGTTCTGAGGTGAGTCCTCAGTTGCTTTCATGGTTGTAACACCACAGAATATACCTGCAGACACTCCAGTGCTATAGATGACTATCCATCTTGGCTTCATTGTATGTAAATATGTACATGGTATTGCTTACTGTCACCAAGGCCACAATAAATAAAATCCACTAGACCAAACCAGGCATGAGAGAAAATGATGCTATGAAGTGTGACAGAAAGTCCAAGTCCCGAGGTCACTGCTCACACGCTGTGGTGCGCTGCGTTGTAGTAATCACACTTCTTTGTAAGTAGGGGCAGTGGAGGCTGGGGAAATGGCTCAGTCAGCAAAAAACTCGTTGTGTCAGCATGAGAAATAAAGGATCCAGGTTCAAAGTGAGATCCTGCCTCGGAAGATAAGGTGGAGATCTACCGAGGATGATGATGATGTTCACCTCTGGCCTCTGCATGTATATGTACCCACATACACACATGTGCACAAGATAAATGAGTAGCGGAGATGTTTTAAAATAATAAGAGTATGTACAGTAAAACCACAAACCGCTCATCCTTGTCAAGTGCCCCTTACTGTGTGTAGCTGTGTGCTGTAAGTTCATGAGATTGGAAGGGCAGTGAGTTGGTTTACACAGCATCTCAGCACTCGTAGGAAAAGTGCCTTGCACACTGGAATGACGTCAGTATCACCAGGCTCAGCGCCATCCCAGTCCTATGAGATACTGCTATACAGCACATGACTGTGTACATATGAATAAAATTTAGGCTGAAGAACCACTTTATTAGAAATAAGAGAATATTCTCCAACTGGGAGCGACATGCCGGATGTATTTTGAATGAATGGTATTTTGGGGCTTAGTTATCTTAATGCTAAAGGGGTATAATACTTGAAGTCGGTGTTTTACCAAGCAACATGGTATGTACATGGCTGAAATTCAACGTTTTATCACAGTTTACACATACCAACACATGTGACAGGCCAAGAGGCCATCAACTGATTTTAACAGTAAGATCGCCTCAGAGATATTAGCAGCATAGCCTATGTGAGTTTACCCATTTGGATTCATGGTTTGTGATGTTGGGGCTCTAGCAACAGGTCCACTCTATCCTTTTTTAGTATCTTATACTATTGAGACTCTACCCATTGGTCCACCCCATCTGTAGTCAGTGGCTTGTGATGGAGGGACTCTCCTCATGTGTCCTTTGTAGATGGTGGATTGGAACATCACTTCTCATATGGTTCCTTCTTGCAAATGTTCTCCATCTGTGTTGTAGGCATGATACTTTTTAAAATGTGTGCAAAATTCTTTAAAAATTATTCCATTGACCACACGCACACTCTCCTGTTGTTCTGATTTGTGATCAACCACAAAAGATACTAGCAAGTGACTTTCTGGTCAAGACCGGGTACTCTGCATGTCCTTGCTGTCTCCAGTAAGGGCATATGTGATCTTTCACAACTCCTCACCATTTTCCTCATTGGACTCTGCTTGAGACCATTGGTAAATGTGCTCTATAGGCCATTTGCCTTTTTAGTTTGAAAAGGAAACAGACATGGAAACATGTGAGTGACTGGGAACTGGCAAGCCTTCTGCCAACCTGTGATAACTGGGGGGCTTGCCAAGTTGTTTCTGAGTGTTATTTGGCATATACACTGACACAAATGGTATGTCTATCAGCTTCTCTAGGTCAGTGGTTCTCAGCCCCCTTTGGGTGTAGAAAAACCCCTTCAACTTAACCCATCAGAAAACACCTATATTTACATTAGGATCTAAAACAGTAGCAAAGTCAGTTACAAAGTAGCAACGAAAATAATTTTATCATGGGGGGGGGGACCACAACATTGGAATTGTATTAAAGCATCACAGCATTAGGAAAGTTGAGAACTACTACTCTAGGCTCACCATTCCTTTAGGGTTCAATGGAGAGAGGACAGAACAAATAAATAAGACCCAATTTCTGGGGGTCCCTGTTTCTTAAGGGAAAGTGGCTCCATTCCATGTGAGCTTTGTTTCTCCTGGACCTAGCCCTGGCTGCCATCACTCTCCTCACTGTCACAGGTCATCCAGCATGCCCTCTGGATGGAGAGAAGCTTTTGAGTCACTTGGGAAAGTAGCTCTTTGCAGAGGAGATAAAGCTAGGTTCCAAGGCTGGGTACCAATAGACTGTCAGGACACTAGGAAGGCAGGACAGCGCATGTGTTCAGCAGTCCATCCGTGTGCCTCTATATCGACATTTTAACATTTCAGAGACTTTGACTCTTAGTTTTGTTTTATTAGTGTGCACACCCCAACGTAACTAAGCATCAGACGTAAGGAACACTTGTTAGGAAAGAAACCAGTCAATCGGTTAATCAAAGGCCTTAGCAGCATGTGGTTATAACCTGGCACCACTGAGGAGTCAGAGGAGGAGTCTTTAAGGGTCAAAGAGAAAGTTAAACTAGGTTCTCTCACATGCTGGCATCCGAAGTTAAGCCAGTAGAAACAAGAGGCTCAGGTTGGACTGACTTTCCCTTTGCTTCTCCAGCACTTCTGAGAGGAGACATAGAACCGTGTCCAAGCAGTTTGCAAGGATGGTTAAGACACACTCCTTGGACTCGAAAGCCAGTGAAAGCAAAACTCGTGAGGACATTGCTGCATGAAGGGCCTCTTCTCTGCAAAAGAGAAGTGCGCCAAGAAGATTAAAGGTAACTGCTCTGTTGGCTGCACAAGGTGAGAGAGGGGTCTGGCATTGTCATGTGACATCTGAGAGGCCTTCAAAGGGTGGTGAGACAAGCAGAAACCACTGGGTGAAAAGTCAACAGCCAGAGGTAGTGGGTCTTTCCAAACAGTAGGACCCAGTATTGCTGGTACCGGAGAAGGAAGGAGGGGGCCACTGTCAGAGTGAACAGCCTACTTTTCTGTCATAGTAGGTACACAGCGAGGACCTAAAGTAGAATAAAGGCCCATGACACTAAATGTCCAGCAGGCAAAGGGATGAGTTTCCTGAAGGAGGCAGGCATGGACACCAAACAGGAAGCCATTGCACCAGTCAGCTCTTTCAGGCGTTCATTACTTTGGTTTGAACGTCTCCACCAATGCTCATGTTGAAATTTAATTCCCACTGTGAGGTAAAGTGATGGGTCCAGGCAGGCTCTGTAAGAGGAGATTAATCCATCCTGGATGAATGGATTAGGAGGAAATGAGTTATCTCAGGAGTGGCTTTGTTATAAAGTGAGAACTTTCTGGCTTCCTTTTCTGTCTTACTGTGTGGTGCCTTGCATTGTCCTGGGACTCAGTAGAGTTCTCACCAACATCAATGTGCTCAACAGTCTGGGTCCCTTGACCTTGGACTTCCCAGTTTCCCTAACTATACAAAATACACCTCGTTAAAAAAAATCTCCAGGATGTAGCATTTTTTTTTACATCAACAGAAAACAGACTAAGAATCTCATCATCAAGTAGGCATTTTTGTGCATCCTGTGTCAGGTACCTGCACACGCGAGGGCGATGGAAGAGCTTTTGCTACTATGGTGAGCTGCACACGGAGCTCTGAGGGGATAGAGTCCAGAGGGAAAGAAGAGTCTTAATTCTTATAGGCAAGAGCTCTGATGGAGGTGAACACAGGGTACCCTTGGAGGGTCTAAGACAGAGACGCTTAGATTGCGTCTTGAGGGACAAGCAGAAGTTGAGGAAGTGTACACTAGTCGGAAGGAAGAGCTGGTGCAGAGATCCTTAGCAACCTCACAGCCACGGCAGCTCTGGTCCAGGATGAGGGAAACTGTGCTTTTCTAAAAATTAAAAATAGCTACCTTTATACATCAAACAATGACCACAGCAGTCTAGCGAGTGTGTGATATGTTCCAGGCACTGAGTGATTTTGCTTACATATTTGTTTGCTTGCAGTACTGGATAATGAACTCAATGCCTTTTGCATGCGAGACATGAGTTGTGCCCTGATTATACCCTCTAGCCCAGACTCTGATCTATTAATTAATTTGTTTGTTCATTTGTTTGAGACAGAGTTTTGTGTATTTTATGTAGTCAGGGACGAGCCTGAATGTCTGCTCTTCCTACTTGCACCTCCCAAGTCCTGGGATAACAGGTGTGAATTCCCTCATCTGGTTTTTTGGTGCTGGGGATGGAAGCCAGGGTACTGTGCATGCTAGCCAAGTCTTCTCTCAACTGAGCCACATCCCTGGTCCAGATAGTATTTGTTACACACAGTAATTTATTTAATTATCACAAAGGGCATTGCCATTCCCACTCTACAGATTTCCTCCCTTCAGAGTCCCAGAGTCAGGAGGTTTGGGTGAGGGGTGATGGAGGAGCCTGTGTGCTTTGGGATAAGACATGTAGACTAGAGAGAAGACCAAATAAGACTAGAGAGAGAAGGCGACAGTGACTTGAGTTTAAGTTTGGATATTACCTGTCATGAATATTCCCATCAACACTTGAGTTGAAATTCAATCTCTCTTGTGAGGTATTAAGAACTGGAACCAAATGGGACCCTTCCATGGTGACCAGGCCACTAGGGCAGTCATTGGCCCATGGGTTAATGCACTACCTTGAGGGTGAGCCTACTGTATAAACTAGTTTGATTTTGTTTCTTTTCTGTGCTCCAGGCACCCTCTGCCACCTCAGGATACTTCGGAGTGCCTCCGTCTGACAAGAGATCCTTTCCAGATGAGGCCTCTTGACCTCAGCCTTTCCAGCTTCCTGAACCACTGACTGAGTGAACGTGTTTTATGCATAACTGATCCATTTCCTGGTATTTGGTTGTAGCAATAGAAAACTGACAACGGCAGACATATTGAGCTCCGATTGTTTGCGAGCAACATGGAAATGTCAGCAACTGTTGAGTTCTCCTGTCTAACCTCAGGAGAAAGGACTGGGTAGAAAACAAGGACTAGAGTTGAAAAAGAAACCAAGGCGGAGAGAACCATTACAGGAAACACTGTCAACCAGGCAAAGGTCACAATGCCTTCCATGTTTAACCCTTTCCGCGGCCAAATAAAGTTGATAACCACCATAATTTTTATAGGATAGACTATGTATGTCATTCAGTCTCTCTGCACTTCTGTTCCTGAGTTTCCATCCCTTCTGTGACTATAAACCAGCATTTTATGTTGGGTAAGATAGAGACATACATTTCACTGAAACAAAGATTGTATGAGGGACCCTATGTCCCCTGAGATCTCATTTTTAATCTTAGATTTTTATTTATGTATTCATGACAAGGTCTTGCTGTGTATCACAGTCTGGCTTGGCTCTTACGATCCTCCTGCCTCAGCCTCCAGAGTGCTGGAATGATAAACATGTGCTACCACGCCTGGCACAGACTTCTTTCTAAAATAGACCAGCTGCAATGCACCAACTTACTTTACCACCCACTCAGGAGGGCCACAGCTTGAGAACTGCTGTCTAACGCCCTTCTGCCTCCCACCCCTGCGTCTGGACTCGCATGGCAGCTTTACAAAGATGAGGGGAGGTGAGACAGACATCAGAGATGCTAATGTAAAGAGAAAACTTGGCTTCTGTTTGGTTTTCAGTCTTTGGTAGAGCCCGATGAGCCCTGGGCCTCCTCTGCCAAGTGGTACCTGGAGGACATGTCTATAGCAGCCAGTTTGTAAGCACTGAGTCATGTGTGGCTGTCATGAGTTTTTGTGGGGATTAAAGTCGTGCTTGCTGCCAAGTTTTCCCCATCTATGATTCAGGAAGGGAGGCAGCTGCGCAGAACTTTGGAGAACTTTTGAAGTTATTTGCTCTAAAATTGCCACACTGTTACATAGCAGAAGGGCTTGGGCGCGTGGCCCAAAGCAAACCAGCCCCGTGCTTACATTCTCTTTAACGTAATTTCTGAAGACGACAACTGCAGGAGAAGTATTAACTCTGGGGCAGAAATGATGGTGTGTGATAGTAACATCTTATTCAGCAGGAAATGGCTCTGCTGGTCAGACCGTGGAAATCGATTCCCAAATACGTCATAGACCCTGAATATGAGCACTCCTTCATTTTCTTCTGTTCTACAGAAAGATGTGGTGGCATGCTCCTTTTCACCAAACGACTCATTCCGAGTGGCCTGCCTGACACCCTATCACCCCCCCACACACACACTCGCTGATGGCTAATGTTGGCTCGGGTGGATGCTCAGGCTCCTCCATGTCCTTTGGTAAAGATGACTGCTGCTTATGAGCACACTAAGGGAAGATACACCCTGAAGGCTGTCCAAATTCTTCCATAGGTTGGGGGTAACTGTGGAAGACAAAATTAAAAACAAGGCACACGTTCTTGTGCGCTATCAGTTCTTCCTGAGTGGATAGAGTTGTGCTCCTTCTGTGTCCCATGGACCTCCATCTCCCTAAGTTGCAGCCTTGGAGTACAGACTCATACTAATAGCTCCGCATGGGACTACCAGGCCTTCAGTCTCAGACTGAGGTTGCCTCATTGGTCTCTCTTATTCTGAGACTTCCAGCTCCTTGGACCCTGTTGGTTTCCTAGGTTCTCTGGCCCACACACAGTCATTTGGGGTCAATGATACCAGCCTCTGACACCATAAGTCCTACCACTGAATCCCCTGAATTAGGAAAACTCACTTCTTTAAAGTGAAACCCTCGGGCCCCCTTTCTTATCCCACCATTCTGTGATCACCCTCTTTCTTCTTTTCCCTGGTACTTACTATCCTCACTGTTGCTACAAATCAAAGTCTTCCCAAGTGCTCAGACCGCTCTCTGCCTTCCCAAGTCATCCTATTGGAAGAACCTCCACCGGAGAACTCCCCCGTTCTCCCTGACTTCTGTAAACGCTTCTTGGGCTGCTTCTTGGCAATCACCCAAGTCCGGAGAGCTACTGAAATAGCAATCTCCAGACGTAGCTCCTATATTCCCACTGTCAGAGAGTCCACCTCCTCTGGGGATTAAAGAGCTGCTGCTATGCATCTAAAACCCAAATCCAAGTCCATTCGATGGGAGGACAGCTGGTCCTGTAGCCATCTCTAAAGATCTAACACTTGTGGCGCTGGGTCTTGCTCTCCTGCCTCTGGCCGCCACAGACCCCTCCCTGAACCCCCCTCAGCCAGACACTGTAAAAACAGGGACATTGGCTTCCCACTCCTCAAGATCAGAGGAAGCAGCAGAAGTGGGGGTGTTTCCAGGTATCAGATGCCACACCCAAAATACACCATCAGCGCTAATGCGTAAGACTTGTGGATTCTTACCTTTGATTTTACGTATTTCTTCTCCCCCTTCCCCGACCAGCCACCTGATCTCTCTTCTCTGGTGCATTCACCAGTCTGTGCTCAGTCGACCTTTGCTAGAACTTTCTGCTCTCAGGACCTCACTCTTCTACTCAACACTGTAAAAGTCCCTGCTGTGGCCCAAGTCCCCACCTACTGTGCTGACCTCTCCTCACCAGGTATGAAGCAAGATAAAGGTGTTGTTCCCTGACTCACATTGGGGTTACATTCTCATAAACCCTCCCGAAGTTGGAAATGTCATAAATAGATAATGCATTAATACCTCTTCCCAATCAACCTTTTAGCTTAGCCTGTGCCTATAGCTGGGCAGCATCCTCCAAAGCCAAATTTATGCAAGAATGTTGAATAACTAACTTAGTATGTTTGATACCTTCGTCCAAAACTCCAGGCACCGCCCAGCACCACCTAGAATGTTAGCTCTTTCCTATTGTGCTCATGAGCTGATGGGGTAGACTGGGGGCTGTGGCTGGATGACATGGCCATGTCATTCAAGATGATCAGACTTCGTATTGCTGCCACAGGAAATGTTCAAAGTGAAGAACTCAGGGCCAGAGAGATGATTGAGAGTTAAGAGATGAGAGTTAAGAGCACTGGCTACCCTTCCAGAGGATTCGGTTTTAATCCCTAGTGCTGGCATGATGGTGAACAACCATTTATAACTCCCTTCCAGGGGATCTGACTCCATCTCCTGGCATCCTCCAGCACTCCACACGCATGTAATACACACATGTGCAGGCAGGCAAACACGCATACACACAAAGTAAAAACAAAATTTCAAACTTCTGAACTGAAAGTACAGGATATGTTAGATATACATCATCTTCTTAAAACAGTAAAGCTGCAGATTGTAAAGCAAGCCATCACAGGTCCGGAAGACTGTACGTCAGACCAGGCTTGCATGAGGACATCAGGGTGGGCTCTAATCTCACTAGTGTTCTTATAAAAAGGGGGAAGATGGCAGAGAAGATGGTATGACGATAGAGAGAATGCCATCCAGAAGCCAAGGACTGCCTAAGACTACATTCAGCTAGATGAGAGCCATCGAACAGTCCCTGTCACAGCTCTCAAAGTCAGCACTATGTGTGCATTGCGCGTGGCTGACCATCACGATCACATGAAGAGCCTCTTTGCTCTGATTCTCCTCATTGCTGTGATTCTCCACACAGACCCTGATGGGCCACCCTCACATATGCCTATTGTCTTAGTCAGGGTTTCTATTCCTGGACAAAACATCATGACCAAGAAACAAGTTGGGGAGGAAAGGATTTATTCAGCTTACACTTCCACATTGCTGTTCATCACCAAAGGAAGTCAGGACTGGAACTCAAGCAGGTCAGGAAGCAGGAGCTGATTCAGAGGCCATGGAGGGATGTTCCTTACTGGCTTGCTTCCGCTAGCTTGCTCAGCCTGCTCTCTTATAGAACCCAAGACTACCAGCCCAGGGATGACACCACCCACAAGGGACCCTTCCCCCTTGATCACTAATTGAGAAAAATGCCTTACAGCTGGATCTATCTTATGGAGGCATTTCCCCAACTGAAGCTCCTTTCTCTGCGATAACTCCAGCATGTGTCAAGTTGACACAGAACTAGCCAGTACACCTATTTACTGACCCTTCCTGTGGTGCCCCAACAGCCTGTTGAGCCCTCTCACTTTTCTTCTCTGCCATTATTGGAAAGCATTCTTCAGGATGCCTTCTTGGACCTGTCTTCACTCTAGGTTATCTTTTCTGTTCTGGAAAATCTATGTGAATTTGACACAAGCTTGAGTTATCTGAAAGGGAACCTCAATTGAGAAATCCACCAGAAGATCCAGCTGTAAAGCTTTCTTTCTTTCTTTCTTTCTTTCTTTCTTTCTTTCTTTCTTTCTTTCTTTCTTTCTTTCTTTCTTTCTTTCTTTATAATTAGTGGTTGATGGAGGAGGGCCCAGACCATGGTGAGTGGTGCCATCCCTGGACCGGTGGTTTTGGGTTCTATAAGAAAGCAGGCTGAGCAAGCTGTGAGGAACAAGCCAGCAAGCAGCACCCCTCTCTCCTCTGTGGGTTCTGCATTAGCTCCTGCCTGTAGCATCCTGCCCTGTTTGAGTTCCTGTCATGACTTCCCCTCAGTGATGAACAGCACTGTGGAAGTGTAAGCCAAAGAAACCCTTTCCTCCTCGGCTTGCTTTTTGGTCATGGTGTTTTGTCGCAGCAATAAAAACCCTAACAGAGACACTTTCATTTAGAGTCTTCCACAATCCTCTCATTATTGTCACTATAGGTGGAGGTCAGGACCTCCTACATACTGAGCAAGTGCTCTGCCATAAGCTACCGTCCTGGCTCCTAGTGTCTCTTCATCATGGGTATCATTCAATCAGGAACTACAGAGCATCCCGTCTAGAGAGAAGGATGTCCTAGGTGTAAGTAAGTATTCCTTTTGGCGCTCAAATTCCTGGAGCATTCCTTAGGGATAACAATGTATCTATTTGTGTTTTATTCTTTGCTTGAGGTGCTGGATTTGGCACACACAGGTAAGCAAGCACTCTTCCACTGAACCCCACCCTCAGCCCTGAAGGAAACTGTTAAAGGTAAAGTCTTTCTCAACTCGGAGAGTAAATCATTGTTATGATCTCCGTGCCAAGGGAGCCCAGCTAGTTAACTGCACACTGAAGGAATTATGGGCTTGAGCTGAGGGAGCAGGTTCTTCTAGATTCATGCCACTGGAGCTAATAAATTTCATGACTAACAGAGAGTGGTAGGAAGAGAAAAGAAATGGCCAAGCACATCCCGGTGGGTCAACAGGGCTACCATCATAAATAAGAAAGAGACAGTAGACTGTCAGTTTAATCATCCTGGCAGTTCCAGTATTCCAGGCTCCAGGGAGAAACTACCTACAGTCTCCAATAAACAACTCTGATACATACATTCACACACACACATACACACACCTCTACAGTTTCCAATGAACAGCTCTGATACACACATTCACACACACACACACACACACACACACACACACACACACAAACATACAGAGTAATTAATGTATTACCCTAAGCCAAGAGTTTAATGTTTGCTTGTTTGTGGGGGTTTTTTCCTTTCTGAATTGAATTCTACTGATTTACAATGGAAATCTAACCAGAGTGCTAACCTTTCAAGGAAAACAGAATGAAAATCCAACTCTAAGTCTCAATACAATTTGTTCCATGTGCACTGTAGATCAAGGAAGAGCTGTTGGCCTCACTGCCTGTTTCAAATAAGACACACTATAGTGGGACAGAGTCCATATGTTTGGTGTTTACAGCCTCAACCCGCCAAACTTTCTTTATGAAAGCCTCCATATGACTTGACTTTAATTTTTTAAAAAATTGTATTTATTTTATGTATATGATTATGTTGTTGCTGTCTTCAGACAGCAAGAAGAGTGCATTGGGTCTCATTACAGATGGTTGTGAGCCACCATGTGATTGGTGGGAATTGAACTCAGGACCTCTGGAAGAGAAGCCCGTGCTCTTAACCACTGGGCCATCTCTCCAGCCCTATGACTTTAATGTTAAGTGAAGTGTTGCTATTTTAAAGTGAATAAATGAATGCTTTAGTAGAGAGGGGATATTATGAGGCAGTACTTACTTAGCTCAGGATAGCCTCAAACTCACTATGCAGGTGGGGCTAGCCTTGACCTCCAATTTCCCCTGCCTCTGCCTCTTAGCTGAACTTTTTCCTCCTGTGTCACCTTTGATATTTTTCTGAAAAATTGTGCCAAAGATTGTGAATGAACCAAGAAGTGAGAATTCTAAAGTTGTGGCTATAAACTCTAACTACTGCAGTAGTCACTGTGTGTAAAGTCACAGGCTGAGCTCTGGGTGGTCTCAAGGGGTTCTAGCAGAAGGATGGGGGTCTTTTGTTCCTTCCTGACCAGCCATCAGCAGGTACTGACTCGATGTCTGTATAATGTTCATAGAGGACTTGATGGCATTGACCTAAGAGACTTGAGAAAGAGCAAATGGCTTAGGAGATATCTAGGAAAAGCACTTAACCTAGTTCTGTCTTGACTGGGGTTTAGCATTGAACATCCTGTTGGAAATAAGCCTCAAGCATGCCAAGAATATTTTGTTCCACATTATAAATGCAAACCAGGCCCTATGCAGATGGAATCCTCAATTTTATAACCCCATAAATCTGTCTTCCTCCATAACAGAAACTGTTCTAACTATTGAAAGCAAATCCAAAAAAAAAAAAAAAAATTGTCTATTCTGGTCGTTTCAAGGTTCTTTAGGTAGTAATGTGATGTGTGGATGTAACTTGGTGGTAGAGTTTGTACTAGCATGGCAAGGCTTTGGGTTCAACATCAGGAGAGAGAGAGAGAGAGAGAGAGAGAGAGAGAGACAGACAGAGAGACAGAGAGACAGAGAGACAGAGAGAGAGAGAGAAAAGCCAGAAGTGATGGCATACACCTTTAATCCCAGCACTCAGGACAGTCACATGGATCTCTAAAGAGTTCAAAGCCAACCTGATTCACGTAGAGAGGTTCAGGCCGGCCAGGGCTATAGAGTGAGACCCCCATCAAAGGAAGAAAGGAGAGAGTGGGAGAGAGGGAGGAGGAGGTAATATGAATTTGTATGAATTTGACCTATAACAGATGTTTATTAAAAATTTAGAATCTTTGTTTAAACAAAACACTTACGTAACTTACAAACAAAATATTTATAAAGGAAATACCTGAGAAACTTAGTATTTTATTGTTTAATGAAACTGTATTTATAAGTGAGATTGGGTTAGGGTTGTAGCAGAACATGTTTTCTTTTGGTGCATGGGATGAACCCAGAGCCTGAGACATGTTGAGCTTGTGCTATGCCACTGAGCCATCCCTGTAGCCCCTACTAAATGTTTCTACATTGTTCTGGTGGCTGGCTTGGCAGCTCACAGTGGGTTTAAGCCTTCAGGCATAGATTACTTTGTACTTCAGGCTTCTGGATGGAGAATTGGTGGGGGCAAAGGGCGGTAGTTGGAGGAACCTCCGAGGGTAATTGCTACTTTATAGCAGAGAATAAGGAAAAAACAGAAAGCGATTGCACTGGCCTCTATCCATCCTTCCCTTGGGCAAATGGCTCCCTGTCACTTCACTGTACCCAGAGTGGGTGCCAGCCACATGAGTGGAGTGAAAGAGACCATTTATCAGCTCAGCTCATTTGTGCTGCCGAATGTGTGCTATGCAGATGGCGAACGTATTGTTCTCATGAAAGGGAGACAGCTTTGCAAAGGAGAATTTTAATGGCAAAGATCTGGAGACTGTACTCTGCACACTTGATTTCATTACATTTGGTTTTGATCACTGTGTTCATTGCTGGCAGAGTGAGATGATAAAGAGATCCAGCTTTTGCCATTTGTTCTGCACGGCGAGTCCCAGTACTGACATCCCAATTACCCTCAACGGGGCTGCATAAACCCAGTGTAAGCTTGGAGCCTCGTCTTTCTCACTGGTGTTTACTCTGTCCTGTACTTAAAACTGTTATGCTACTCAGCACTGCTTGTCTCAGCCATTACAAGCTTCCGTAAGGCACAGTGGCTGGGGATCTCTGGTCTAGAGAGCCAGGAGGTACTAACTATATGGCTAAGATGTGAGCAAGCGGATGTGGTAAGGGTGACTCATTTGCAAGGAGCGGAAGGTGAAGGGCATCAGATGGAACCTCTGCAATTCACATAGGTGTTCATGGGTAGCAAGTGGCTAATCCTGAAGCTTTCATCCCTGTGAGTAACCTTTAGTCCACTCTCTTTGGAAGACTATTACTTGGCCATGTACAATAATGGTTCAAGGAGGACCCAAAGTATACAATTAGATTGCATACAACGTTTGATTTTACAGCTTTGTTCTTTGACTAGAACGGTTATTATTTTGCCTTCCTGAAGCAGAATCCAATGCACTGGGTGAAAGGAAGGACCCTGGATATATACTGTACACCAAAGATGAGTTCGTAACTCAGATCTAGAAGGAAATTAATTCACATGGTAACATCAAAGAGATCCCTACATGTTAAGTAAGCCTTTGCTGTAACCAAGGTAAGCTGTACTGGCTAATCTCAAACTGTAAGACAGAGAGGGATCAAGTCTGACCCCAAGCTTTTCTCCTTTTGAGTGTCCTGAAAGTTCTTGCTGTCCTCTCACCTCCCCCCAGGCTCCTAGATCGCCAGTTTAAGTCTCTGCAGAATCATAACGGAGGCAGACTGTCTGGCTGAAAAGATAGACTTTCTATTGTCCTCAGTGACCAAAGACACACAGGGAAGCTAACAAGATGCAAATCCTGTTCAATGTGCCTAAAACCTTTTTCATCCCTAAGCAAAGGCCCGGGAAAACGTATTCAATTTGCTGGCTTTGTAACATAGCTTCTACAACTCAGACTGCGCAACACTAATTTAAATAAATTGCATGTAGTCAAAGGGAATGAGACGGCTTTGTCTTTGTTTAGTCTGGGAGGATATTTTCGTGATTACAGGGGGTCTGATATCATCTTCTCAATTACTGCAAAGCTCAAGAGTGTCTATCATTTACCCTCCAGCAACACTCCCAATATGGGTCATTAACCGTCCCACTCACAGCCACTGCAAAACTGGCTATCTGTGGAAGTAAACCCCTGGGAGCAAGGCCATACCTAGTAAGTCTTTGAGAGTAAGTAAGCAACAAATACCAGGACTCTGGTTTTGTTTAAAGTCCCAAGAAGATACTTTCTACCACCAAAGGCACGTATCTCAGTCCCAGGGACCTCTAGATTCTTCTAGGCTGTGTTTGCATCTGAATCTCTAAAAAGGTCCCCAAGTTGCCAAAAAGATTTCTTTTGCTGTTTTGCTTTTATGAGACAGTCTTACCATGTAGCTCTAGGCTGGCCTCAAAAGTCTAGTACTTCTGCCTCAACCACCTAAGAGCGGACTGGATGAGATGACAGGGTGTTGTGGTAGCAATCCTCCCATAAACCTCCAGTTTAGAGAGATGTTTATTAAGATATAAGATACTCTCAAGAAAAGTCAAACATTTTATTCTGCAATAAGCTCCTAAAATGCAGGAAGGTGACAATTCATGCCTCTGGAAGTCCCTGAAACTGGTCAAATACACTGGGCCCCTCTCTCCCCAAGCTTATATAAGCAGTGAGGATTGCTGAGAGACACTCAGACCAGCCAAGCCACCTGAAAAAGACATTAACCAGCTGAGCCCAGAAGACTCTCTGCAAGATGAGCTGTTCCGAAGAGACTCAGATCGGAGCCACCTAGAAGAAAGAGACCAACCTAACTGCCTGCAAGAAGTAAGGACTAGCCGAGCCACCTGGAAGAGGCAGAAATGGACCTAGGTACCTAGAAGAGGCTCAGACCACCTTACCAAGAGACACTCTCAGTCTGATGAGCTGCCTGTAAGCTGTGTAGAATACTTCAGCTTTCCAGCTTTGGTGAGCTGTTGTTACCCATGCTGGGGGTGGGGTGGGGTGGGATGGGGTGGGGGTTAGGGATGCATCCATATTTGAGTCATGTCCACTCCTGTATGTAACCCCAATAAAGTTCATTAGTTCATCAAGTTGGACTTTGGTCTTGGCTTTACTTTGATCTATAGTTGATTCCCTATCTGGGGTGAACAGACATTTGTTCATGTCTCCACAAGAATATTGTCACACAACACAGAGGGGTAGCGCCAGTCCCAGCTGGAGGGAAGGCTTTGGAGGAAACTGGTGGGAGAAGGAGGCTCCCTAGTAGCTACTCAACAGACATCACCAATGCTTGAAAAGGCCTTCCAGGCTTAGATTCTCCTTTATACATTGTTGCATAAAGGGAGCCTTTATACACTGTGGCACCTGTACTGCTGCACTTCCAGATCACAAAGCAGCACTTTGAAATCAGATATTTTCTCCATAAATCTCTTTGGCGGACAGACTAGAACAGTACCTTCAACCAGACAGGGTAGAACAATCTAAATGAAAACTTGTAGGGGTTTGAAATAGAGTTCATTATTAGCCAGTGTGAGATCGCTAGCCACAAGCAAAACAAAAATTTCTAACTTTCCCACCACTTTTTGGTCTTACCTCAGATTGCTCAACAGAAGCCTAAATCTGAAACTTGCCATATTTTTAGATCTAAAAATCACCATTGCTGAAAAACAACACAGAGAACTCTACAATGTTGGTCCAGGTCCAAAAGGGAGAGACCAAAAGTTAAGAGTGATTTTTTTTTTTAACTTCTCTTGATAGTTTACTTTAAATTGGTGGGTGTATCTAAAGGGAGGTACGGGACATCTCTAAGAGAAGCAGACACTCTGAAAAACGGAAAGACGACAGGAATTTTAAAAGCTAGTCACTTCCCAGAGCTCCAGCCATCTCTAGCATCCTCAGCAAACTGCTCTGGAAGCGGAAGTTGGGCTGTCTCAGGTGGATTCATTTGTTTTGGTTAAGCAGAAGGAAGCCTGCACCAGCAGCTTCATTTGCACGTTTCTAATCCACCACAGGCTGATGACAATGCAGGCAGATACACTGATTTTGTTTGATCCAAGGACTCAGGATAGGCAAGTTTTTGTTTATTTGTTTGTTTGTTTTATGGTGTGGTGCAAGGGATGAAACCCAGAGGCTTGTGTGTACCAGGAGGCAACCCACACCCTCCATATCCACAGACCCAACGCTATTAGAATCTCCCAGGGCCATTCTACATAAGTAAATTTCATGTAGACCTACAGTGTGTTAGGCAAAATGGAAACAGTGAAAATTCTAGAGAAGGGATATTTCTGTTTTATCACTAAGTTGAGAGTCAACGGCAGGATGTAAAAATTAATATAATATAATATATCATAGGAAGTAACCATTGTGAAGAAATTTTAGTATGTGCCAACATAAGCACTGATTCTGAAGTTTAACATCGACCAAACCCCACAAGTGACATAAAATCCAGGTGGGAAGTAAGCAGTGGCTTGGTGTCACCATATTGGTCCCCCTTAGTTTTGGCTTGGTATCACCAGATTGGTCCCCCTTAGTTTTCTATTTACCTCACAGTCTGCAGTTCTTTTGAGTCTAAGATCAAAGACTCTCCATATGATCAGACTTAAGAGTCTCTTTTTACAGAGGACTTAATGCTTTGAACTCACTGATAACTTGTGGGGTTTTCTTTTTAAAGACTTGCTAGCTAGGGACTGGAGAGATAGCTTAGCACTTAAGAAAACTGGCTATTCTTTCAGAGAACCCAGGTTCAATTCCCAGGCCCCACATGGCAGCTCACAACTGTCTATTCCGTGATATCCAACACCCTCACACAACATACATGCAGGCCAAATACCAGTGCACATAAAATGCATATAAATAAACGCATATTTTTATTTTTTTAAAAAAAGACTTGCTAACTCACCATTCAGTTTTCAAATCTAATATATAAGAGTATAAGAAATAGGGTAATTCCTTGGCATCTGAAGGGGTTGGTTCAAGGGCATCCTCACCCCTGTGGACATTAAACTCCGCATCTAACTAGGTGCTTGTATAAAGCTACATTCTGTTGCACATAACCTTCGCCTATCCCCTGCCCATTTTAAGTCATCTCAGATGGTAACACCTATGCAGCTTTGAATCACAGTTCTGCTGGCTGTTTAGGGAGTAAGGACAGACAAAAAGGTGGCTGCTTGTTCAATAGGGACACAATTCCATGATGGGCCTCACTGAATAAGGAACGTTACTAACAAGGTAGTCTCTGCTGTTGATTGGATCTTAGCTGTGGGTGCCTTTTCAATGCTTCTTTGGAAATTGTAATATTACCTCGTTGGGTTATCTCCACCGAATGAGCCACATTCTCACAGTGATGAATTTGGAGAGCAGTAAATTACTGTAGCTTGGACTCTAAACAGACCACCCTTGAACTGCATGGTAACTATAAGTTCTTCCTGAAGAGTCAATAAACCAAAGTAAAGGCCAGAACACTCGATGTTCATGGCCATATTTCTAACCCATTTACTTATATTTAATGTCCTATGAGAAGTTCCTTCTACTTGTATTTCAGTATAAAATACAAACTGCAATCTCACCAAATAATAATCCACACAAGCCACCAGTAACAGGATGATATAAGAATAATTAAAGATAAGGGTGCCACATTTGTTTTTTGTTTTTTTTTGACAGACACAGTACAATTTATATATACATGGAGAGTTTTCTAGGAAAATAAAGGTAAGGTTTGGGTAAACGTTCTCAGAAAATACTAACAGGACACATTTTCACCTAAATAAACATTGATGATGGCAGTCGATGTCCCCATGCATGCCACAATCCAAAATGAGGTCATGGTAACTGAGTGAAATAGAATTCTGCAAATGAGGGAGGGAAGAAAGGGGAGACCGCCAGGAAAAGAAAATGCTACCATGGAGGCAAGGTGTGACCCTTCTGTGCTCAGAAGGCCTTGCCCAACTCATCAAAATCCATATTTACTCAAGGGAGAAGGGAGGCAGAGCCTGCCTCGTTCTAATTGATCTTTAATCATTATAGGAGCCTATGTTTGAACAGGACGGGAATGTAGTGCGTGTCATAAAAAGTCTATAAAATGCTTTCTGTCTTGGGTCAAGGCCCTGGTGGGCCGAGTGCTCGGAATCGCTCCTGTTCTTCTGTTGCTTGGCGTTGAAGCGCCAGTGCTGGCTCTGCTAAGGGTGAAATGGAGTGGAAATCTGAAACTGGAGGTCTTGTACGATCCAGCACAGTAACCCCCGCCCCCAGGAAGGAATCTGGAAATACTTGTTATGCTGTACTGAGCTTATAACTATATTTCAAGAATACAGATGTGAAGTTAAGCTCTATCTTAAAAAAAAAAAAAACAAAAAACCCAAATCCTGAGCGGCTCGGGGTGGGAGTGGGGGTGGGGCGGGGGCGGGGCATAGATATGCAAATTGTCACAAGAACAACCTCTCATGTATACTCTAGCGTCTAATCTTTAGACGCTCAGAACTTCAAATGCTGTTAAAGGTACTATTTAAAAAGCATTTGAGAGCTGAGGCAGTAGCTCATCAGTTCAGCAGGGCATTTGCTCCCCAGAACCTCAAAATAAACAAACACGTCCCCCCCCCTCACACACACTAAAATTTAAAAAGCATTTGAATCTAACGCTGTCTGTGCCCTAATTCGACTAAGGAGGTGCAGAAAATAAGCCAGTTGCTCCCTGGAATTGATTAGATTACAAATGGGGAAAGGTCTGGGGTTCGCTGAATGCTTTGCATCTGGCAAGCATTTTTGGAACAAGCTTCCTCCCCACCCCCCAAGCTTTTACCTCTTGACAGCAGCATGCAGTTTTTTCAACATTAATCAAAAAACCCCGAAAGGCAACATCTCCCCCCTTTAATAAACCAGAAGTGTAGCATGAGCTTGATCAGAGGGTAAGCGTGAAAACTAATCGGAAGGGAATCTAGCTGAGTAGTCCCTTCTAAAAGAAAGAACATTGTTTTTTTGAAAGAAAAAGAAATAGTAAGGGGCGGGGGTGGGGGTGGGGAGAAGAGGACGCCTTTCCAAGCTTTAAGATTATAGAGTAGCTTTCTACTCCAGGGTCAAATGACTTTGCAAGCGTTCCTTGCAGGTCAGGGTCTGCAGAGGGTCCGTGAGATTCCGGAAACAGTGCTGGCGGGCTGACAGCACCGAAAGCCGCCCGCGCCCCTCACGCCCCCACCCCCAGGGACACTTACCGCGACCCTCGCGGCTGCTGCTCGCACCCGGATCTCTGGCGGCCGCGGACCCCGGTGTCCCGGCTCCCGCCCCACGCGGCTTCACGGTCACTCGGCTCGCTCGCGGGACACGGTCTGAGCGGCGGGCTCGGCAGACAGGACGGACGCGAGGAGCAGAGCTGGCCTCGCGGGCCGCGCCGGGGCCTTCCCTCCGTGTCGTCCGTACCAAACAGCTCCTCTCTGGGTCACTTCCATTCTGTGCGCAGTCCCAGAGCGGCGAGACATCTGCTTTCCATAAGCCTCGCGCAGAGGCAAATCCCGGATTAGATGCCAGAGCCCACGGTACAGCTGATCCGCGCACAAAGAGCCGCGGACAAATACGCAAGTTGGTGCCCCGTTCCAGAACGACTCGGATGACTCAGGCGGCCGCAGCCGGGATGCGCCAATCCGCGGCTGGCTGGGTTTTCAGGTCTACTGCGGAAAACTCTCTCTCTCACACACACACCCACCCACCCGCCCGCCCGCCCCACGAAAGCACGCTCTGTCCCTGCAGGGGAAGTGACTTCAGCTGCACCGGGCTGAGCGAGCTCGATGCAGCCGGCCTCCACCGCCAGGCGTTCGGTACTAAAAGCACACACTGCTGACCGTGACAGGGGGAAAAGCTCGGCGTTTGCTTTAATTCCAATTCACGAGTCAATTATGATACAGTCAGCGCTGAAAAGGATGAGGAAGTGCTGTCTTTGCAAATTGATTTTTCTTTCTCCCAAACAGCTGGGCAAAATTGCTGCTTTCTCCCTCCCTCCTCCGCCCCCCTCCCCTGTCCCTTCCTCACTTTGGAGTGCCTTCGACAGCGTGAAGTCGCTACTTACTCTCAAGTGCTCTACAGTGTTGGGCGGGTTATGCTAGGGAGACTTACCAGTTCCCAACCCTGCAAAATTACTGCCAAAGAAACACAGGGTGGGGTTGGGGAGAGCACAGATGGGGATTTTCAATCAGTCTAGAATCCAAAGACAGCTCCCCCCCCCCAACCTGCCGCCACCTCCCGGACAAGCCTTTTAAATTTTGGGCTTCTGCAGGCTCTAGAACAAAGAGGCTGGGCACTAGCTGATCCTGAATGTGGCTTTAGGGGCAGAGCAGGAGAAATGAGTACAGATGCTCTATGGTGGATGGCAAGGAAGTTAGGTCACCGTGCTGGGACCTTGACATCTGACTAGAAACTAAAGGGACCCTCTGAGAGATTTGGAGCTGGCAAGTGATGTAATAAGATTTCCACCGCGAGTCCAACCTAGAAAGGGGGTGGAGGTGAGTTTGAAAAGAAGGGGAAAGACTCCAAAGACAGCAAGAGAGAAGCTAGGATATCATGCCCAGTACAAAGGAGGGGGGGGGTGGGATGCAGGTATCCTACAGAGGTCATAGCCTGCTGCCTGCCTTATCTATATCTATACCTGTAGCAGAATAAGTAGGAGAAAATGAAAGAGGACCCAGAGAAGCCAGGAGTTGGGTTCAGAACGAGGTCACAGACCGCAAACCAACCACACAGATTTCTAAGGTATTTGGGACCTTCTGGCTAAGCAAGACAGGTTGGGCAGGTGTATGGTTAGAAGTAGAAGGTAAATACAGAGTAGGGAAAAACAGTTCAGTTCGTACTGGTGTGTTGCATCTGTCAAAGCAAAGTACCTGGAAGTAAGGAGATTAAATAACAGAAATAAATTGCCTCACAGCCTGGGAGCCTGCAGCCAGAGTGATGGGAGGGGCTTACTCCAGGAAGGGCCCACTGGTTCATTGGCTAGAGGCATGTAAGCACTTATTTTCTCTGGCTGTCTCCTTGTGAATCTCTGTGACCAGATGTCCCCCTCTTTTTGTAAAATGCTAGCCATATTAGGTTAGGAGCCCACCATACTCCAGAATTACTGCACTTCACTAATTACATCTGTCCTCAGGTGTCAGTCGGTTTTCTGTCTCGCTATCAAGATGCTTAAAATGATCAGTTTAAAATGAGGAAAGGTTTATCTTGGTTCTGTTTCAGAGACATGATTTTGGGAACATGACAAAGGCTGGGGTAGGGCTAGGGGACAAGCCTGTGATACTATTGTCAAGTGCAGGAGTGTGTGACTTCAGAAGCTAGGCCTAGTAGAATGGAGTTCAGTTGTGGACACCTGCCCTTGAAGGGAATTTTGGAAGCATAGTCTGTACATGTCACTCTACTAGTTTCCTGGCCACCATCGGTGAATCAGTCTCCTTTGTCATGTTCCCAATTGAACTCATAAGATTCACCCACTGTGAGCGGAGTCACATCAGAAGACAGAGAGGAGAAAAGCCACTGTGGGTGAGCAGGTGGCGCCTTGGGTGCAAACGGTGAGGAGCAGGATCAGAAAATACAAGAGGGTTTTATTAAATTTTAGACACACACACACACACACACACACACACACACCAACTTGTCCGATCATGTCTTCTATTTAACACCGCCTGGGAACTTTTATTATTTTTCCCCCTAAAGTGTTTCTATTCTATATGAATCTATCACATACCACGTATTACGTGGGCACAGGCTCAAAGTGCCAGCGGTTGCCATGAACACACACACAGCACACGTTTGACAGCCTCCCCATTTAATTCTACTTACTTAGTCCTGCCACCAAGCCTGAAGGCCAACAGCTGCCCTTCTCCTTCTAGACTCCTCCCTTCCCATGCCCCCCTTCTGTCTTAGTGTCAGCGCCCCTTGGGCCCTTGCTGTGAGATCGATGCCACTCTAACCTTTGGATCATCTTCAATGCTATCCACAAAGCTTTGAAACAGGTTAGAACACAACAAACACATAGGAGGTAGAATTTAGTTCTGGTCTCTGTTTCTTTAAGACTTTCCATGTTATCTCACGGGGCTGACAATAGAAGCCAGGCTCTTGCACATATTAGGCAGGTGCTCTACCATGAGCTGCAGCCCCAACTCTCCTCACACAGCTTTTCATTTGGAATTGGTGTGGGGAGGGGGGCAGGAGTTGCTATATTGTCCAGTCTTGTCTCCAACCCAGCCTGGCTCAAGCGATCCTCCTGCATCTCCTGCGTAGTTGGGACTCAGACATGTGCTACTGGGTCCAGCTCTTCAATCTTACGCCGTACTCCAAAACAATCCATGTGGAGTTCTTTATCCCCAAAGCCACCATGGGAGGGTTAGCTGGCCTCCTGGGGGGGGGGACTCTCTAGTATTCAATTCATGACCAGAAGGGTAAAATTCTTTTGGGAATCATTGAGAAAGTGAAGTGGGAAGGGACGTTCTGAGAACCCTGGCATGAACTAACTGGCATTACATGGCTATGGCAAGGTCAAGGTGAAACTTTCCTGCTGGAGTTCTTTGGTAGATCAGCTTGCTGACACCACTGCTCAGGAACTAGGGCCTGCTTCTTCACAGACCACTTTAATTTCACCTGCTTACATCTGCCCGGTATCTAAAATGTCAGATTAACCAAAAGACTTGTGCATAAAACAGCTGGAAAGAGCCTGTTCCTTCTGCCTCAGGGGTAGCCAGTGTTTGCTGTGCACACAGGCTGTGTACAACATCTTGGCACAGAAGGAGACAACACTGTTTCCTGTATCATGAGTCAGATGACTAATGGGGGTGAGAGTCAAAGTACACAGTTAACTATGAGCCTTTCCGTAAAAGAGGCACTGCAATTGTTCTAAGGACTCACGGGAAATGTGTGTGTGCACATGTGCATGTGTATGTGTGTGCATGAGTGCATGTGTGTGTATGTATGAGTGTGTGTGTGCTTGTGTGTATGCATCGGAGTGTCGTATGTATGAATTATGAGTGTGCATGCATGTGTATATGCATGTGTGTATGCGTAAGTATATGTGTGTGTGTATGCATGAGTGTGTATGTATGTATGTATGTATGTGCTGGAATTAAACCAGGAGCCTTGAGCTTTTGGAGCAAGTGCTCTATTTATTAGTGAACTATACTCCCAGCCTGTCCATTTTCTGGAGAGTGAGAAAGCCTTGATGGAGAGAGGGAGGGAGGGTTCTAATGCTCAAAGAAGCCATCTGTTGGAAGATTGGAGGGAAAGCCAGGTAATGTACTAGTGACATCATGTATGGCTCAAATCATCAAAGACCACTGACTCTTTTTAAGCAGTGGCCTTTGACTCTGACTATGCTACATGATTAAACTCTGCCTCCTTCATCTGCCTCCTTCCGTTTCTGCTCACACACTTTTTGGGATGTTAGTTTCTCCTGAGCCTGCTGCGGTCTTTCTTTTCTTTCCCCAAGTCTACATCTGTGATCGTTTGTATACTCTTGGACCAGGGAGTGGCACCATTTGGAGGTATGGCCTTGTTGGAATAGGTGTAACCTGGTTGGAGTAGGTTTGTCACTGTGGGTGTGGGCTTAAGACCCTCACCCTAGTTGCCTGGAAGTCACTCTTCCACTAGCAGCCTTTGGATGGAGACAGAACTCTCAGCTCTGCCTGTGCCATGCCTGCCTGGATACTGCCATGCTCCCACCTTGATGATAATGAACTGAACCTCTGAACCATAAGCCAGCCCCAACTAAATGTTATGTTTTATAAGAATTGCCTTGGTCATGGTGTCTGTTCACAGTAGTAAAACCCTAACTAATACATAAGTTGGTACCAGGGCCTGGGGTATTGCTATGTTTACAGACATGCTGATCTCTGCATTCAAGACCAATCTACAGAGCAAGACCCAGGATAGCCAAGCTTACGCAGTGAAGGATTTGGTAAACAGAAAGCCAGTGACAATGTAATAGTACAAGGAGGTCATGTTCTAATTTCTGCACGCAGCAGAACTCGGCAGCTTCAGCCATGTGGCTCTGGCTCTAGAGTTAAGAATGGAAGGAACTACTGTGACAATTGATGCTGGTTAGCTGGAGCTAAGAATTTAGCAGTGATTATGAAGAGACCAGCATCACTGAGGTGAAATCTTCTGGGAAGTGTTTTCTAGGAGCACAAAGAAGCTGTGTTCCATAAATAGCTAAGGTTGTACCTCATGCTGTAGCTGAACTTGGTAATGTGTAAGAGTCACCCAGGTGGTACTGGTTTTGAAAACATGAAAGGGTCATGAAGAACAGCTGAGGCTTGGCACTGTGAGAGGTCATGGAAGGCAATTGGAGAAGGTATAGCCTCAGCTGTAGTTGATGGTCCAGGACTGAAGGGGTCATGCAAAGGATTTGAGGCTTGGTACCATGAAGAGAGCCTATGAGAGGCTATTGGTGAAGCCTAGTTGGAGTGGAACACCCCAGTGTATTAGAGATGTCAGTACCATGGGATAATCACCAAGAACAGCAGCCGTAGTGGAGTGGATCAACCTGAGCTTAGAGTGCTACAGAGGGCAGAGCTGGAGAAGTGATGCCAGCCCTTAGGAGGAGCCCAAAAGATCAAGCGGAAGCCCAGACACTGAAACAAGAAGCTGTAACATTGAAATTGCCTTGGAGACTCAAAGATGTTAAAGATGCCAGAGCCATGGGATACATGCTGAGGAAAGCTGCTAACAGGGAGTGGAACCAGCCCAGGAGAAAGCAGTTTGTTGCAGTCAACAAAGATGAGAAAGGAGTGGAGCTCTGAAGACCGCTTTGACATCAGCCACGGAGATGCAGTTTGGAGTTTGCCCAGCTGGTTTCCTGTCTTGCTTTAGGGATTACAGTTAATTAGTTGAATGAATCTCAGAAGAGACCTTGAACTTTGGACTTTTAACATGGATGAGACTGCTATAGACTATGAGGACTTTGAAAGTTGGACTAAATGCATTTTGCATTATGCTATGTTTAAGTATGCCCCCCCCCCCCCCGACTCATGTGTTTGAACAAGTCTTTGGGAGCCAGGGAGTGGCACCATTTGGAGGTGTGGCCTTGTTGGAATAGATGTGACCTGGTTGGAGTAGGTGTGTCACTGTGGGTGTGGGCTTAAGACCCTCACCCTAGTTGCCTGGAAGTCACTCTTCCACTAGCAGCCTTTGGATGAAGACATAGAATTCTCAGCTCTGCCTGTGCCATGCCTGCCTGGATACTGCCATGTTCCTGCCTTGATGATAATGGGCTGAACCTCTGAACCTGTAAGCCAACCCCAATTAAATGTTAAGACTTGTCATGGTGTCTGTTCACAGCAGTAAAACCCTAAGACAGCATCCTAACCTTAGTCCAAACCCTGATTGTAGAGTTTGATTGGCCTTAGATGATTGAAACCTTTTGGGAACACACACACACACACACACACACACACACACACACACACACAGTGTGTGAGAGAGAGAATATGAGAGAGAGAGAAAGAGAGAGAGAGAGCAAGAGAGAGAGAGCAAGTCCTGACAACACTCTGACACCCTAGTTATTTGTGTAGACAACTCATCTTCATTTTTATGAGTGCCTCCGGAGGTCTGTCCCTGTCTTGTGTATGTGTGCACCCACACACAAGTGTGTGAACATGTATGTTCTTGTGTGAATGGAAACCATAGGTCAACCTCACATGTCTTCCTCTTTCATGTTTACCATTGGCCCAAAGCAACAGCGCCAGAGAACCACAGACTAAAACATCTGAAACCACGAGCCCAAATAAGGCTTTCTTGCTTGAAAGTCTATGTAATGTGGGTATTTCTTTCAGTGATGGAAAGTTGACTAATAGAGATGGGAGCAATCTCAGCGTAAGAAGTGTTAGCAGCAGCATCTGCAGCCAAACTACCCCGTCCTGCCTCCCAAGTGCCTGACCTCCCAGTCAGTGGCTGAGAAAGTATACTCCTTGGAACGAGGAAGCCAGAAGAACAAAATCCAAGTTCCCTTTTAGTTAACAGAACACACAATAGATACAAGCCTGGGCCTGGATACTACAATCACCATGTGAGGGGCAGCATCAGAGTGTATAGCCCCCCTAACCAGAAAGTGGGGGAAGAACCAATCCCCAAGCAAAAGCACTCAATGTGGCAACAGGTAAGAAAAGGGCTGCAGTGGTTTTTAATCCCCAGTTGCTTCCCCAACTCTTCTTGCCAGACCCCTCCTCCTGCTACTCACTGTGGATTTTTTTTTTAACATTAAAAGGAAGAGACTAGGAGAGATAAATTTACATCTACATAAGGGAAAGATGTACAATGACAACTTTCAAAAGAAAGGACCAGTGTCTCCTGCATTACCTTACTCCTAACAGAGCAGGTGGGGCTGAGGACACAGCTGGACGTGGTCACTACAGAGATGGGTTTACAAGTAGCTTGTAGACTATTGGAGACTGAGATGCCCTTCTGACCCACTAACCTCAATTCTTAGAAGATTGCTGGTCACCAACCCTTCTGCTTGCCCTGTGCTACTGACTTCAGGTCCTCTCACTATCACTTGCTCTTCCTTCCTCAAGGACCCTGCCCTCAAAAACCACACCCAGAATTTTTGGGGTGGCACTAGATCTGTGTACGGCTCGGAGCCCATAGTTGGTGTGGCCTCTAAGTAGAAAAGGAGGCTCCCTCCAGAGACCAGTCTTCTCAGAACACCCATGTGGAAGGCAGGGATGCCTGCCCCCGCCCCACTCCCAGCTTTCTCCCAGCCTCAGTGACAGCTCAGACAATGGTACCCTTGGTTTATTACGAGTGCTGAGTGTGGGAAGACAGCTGCTTTTTAATGTCTTGTCACTATCTGTCCTCATCACAGAGCCAACACGGTTTCTGGGACTTCTGGGGTCACCGCTGCCTTATAGGGGTCTTTCCATTTTCTGTTGGTAATGTACCAGGAGTAATTAATATTTATGTTATGTCCCCAGTGTGCCCAGAACACAGAAAGGATCCAGAGATACAACAGCTATCCAAGCCGAGGGTAGATTGAAAGAACTTTCATTCCTAAGAAAATGCCAATGGCTGCTATTTCTTGTTCAAAAGACAGACAAGAGAAAGGAGCTGTGTGCAGGGACGAGCCTGTGCTCTAAGACTCAGCAAGAACCATAAAGCTCACAGCCCTCATTCTGTTCCCTTGGCTCCAGAGGAAGAATCCGAGGCTCAGTGATACATAAAAAGGACTGGGCAGGACTGGGCACTCGGGAAACCAATTCCCAGCTGTCTGGAGAGCACCTGGGGACCACCACGGGAGGAGATAGTGAGGATTGCACTGGACTTCAGGAGCAGGTACCAGCAACATATACATTTTACTTGAAGTCCCTGTTCAGGGATCACCATGACCACAGTTTTAACCCTCCCTTGATTTCAGTAACCTGTGGTTAACTGTGATCTAAAGACATAAAATGTAAATTTCTAGAAGCTGCCTGTAGGTGGAAATATCTATCATACTGCTTGCTCCTGTAAGTGCTCCTTGGAATTCACTATTGTACATTGCTCGAAGTGCCTCATTAAGAAAGAAATATTATGGTAGAAATGGTATGCAGAAAAGTCAGTGTATGCACCCTCCACGTACAGGATCAGTGCTGTCTGCTGCCAGCTTTCTCCCAGCCTGCATCAATGCTGTCCTCCACCTGCAGCCTCAATGCTGTCCTCCACCTGCAGCCTCAATGCTGTCCTCCACCTGCAGCATCAGCTGTCCTCCACCTACATCAGCTGTCCTCCACCTGCAGCATCAGCTGTCCTCCACCTGCAGCATCAGCTGTCCTCCACCTACATCAGCTGTCCTCCACCTGCAGCCTCAATGCTGTCCTCCACCTGCAGCATCAGCTGTCCTCCACCTGCAGCATCAGCTGTCCTCCACCTGCCACATCAATGCTGTCCTCCACCTGCAGCCTCAATGCTGTCCTCCACCTGCAGCATCAGCTCTGTACTCCACCTACACATTAATGCTCTCCTTTATCTACAGCATCAATGCTGTCTGCCACCTACAGCATCTCTCTCTCTCTCTCTCTCTCTCTCTCTCTCTCTCTCTCTCTCTGTGTGTGTATGAGAGAAAGAGAGAGAGAGAGAGAGAGAGAGAGAGAGATGTGGGGTAAACTATGCAAGTTAAACTAGTTTGCGAAGCACAAGAGGGGCCTTTATGACATGGTTCTGAGCTAATTAACAGCTTTAAAGTTCATTTTAGCTGTAGGTTTGGGGAGTGGGTGGATGTGACTTAGTGGAACAGGGTGACCTAGCTTGCAGGACATCCTGTGTGACACCCCAGCACAATGCAACTAAAAAAACCAGAAAGCCCTATTTCACTCTTCTGGGAAGAGGGGAGAGTTAAGCGAGACTTCCCGTAAGAATCTGTCCTTGGAGATTCCTTGGCAGGGTATCTGTTATATCAAGGGTCACACACTGGCAACTGCCCCCGTGGGAGTAGCAAGATTACAGACAGGCTTTGTGGGGCCACGGACTCCAAGGTCTTCCACATACCTGCAGAGAATAAATATCACTCTTGGAGATGGCTTCTGTGCCGTTATCAAGAGGCGTGTGTGTGTGTGTGTGTGTGTGTGTGTGTGTGATGTCAGCTATGGCTTCTCCATTCCCTGTGGTTTCTAGAGTCAGCAGTATGAGGACCGGCTGTGGGGTGTGCTGTTCCTTCATCACAGCTTGTCAAGCACAGCGCTGGGAATTGCAGTGGAGAGTGGGGGAAACTCTCGTGGCAGTTAGATCCACTTAGATCCAGTTAGATCCTTGAAAGGCTGGGAGGGCAGAGGTGAGAAAGGAGATGTGCTCCCAGAGTGTGATTTGAGGTGAAAGGCTGTCTAAGGAAGGGCTCCTCAGGGAAGGTGTCTGGGTTGCTTTCTGTCTTTTTTGTTAAGTCCCTTTAATGTCTCTGGATGACAAAACAGGGTGTTTACTGAATGTGGGTGAAGGAATATGTATATTGGTTTGAAGGTTAAACTCTGACTGGGCTATGAATAGTTCCAAATTGTGACTCCTCCCATTGCTCTGCTAAGAAGGCCCCAGGAGCACAAAGGTCACCAGGCCATGTGTTCTTTCGATGAAAGAGACTGTCCACCATTTTTCTTGATCCCACTGTATTAGACCCTTGGCTTTAGGGCCTCCGTTTTCTTAGGGTTTTCTACAGAAAGGGCCTGGTGAAGAAACGACTGCTCTTGTGGATCTTAGGAGAAGGTTGAGGCTGGGTTTTCTTTTTTTCTTTTTTTGTTTTTTGTTTTTGTTTTTTTTTTTTTTTTTTGAGACAGAGTTTCTCTGTATAGCCCTGGCTGTCCTGGAACTCACTTTGTAGACCAGGCTGGCCTCGAACTCAGAAATCCGCCTGCCTCTGCCTCCCAAGTGCTGGGATTAAAGGCGTGCGCCACCACGCCCGGCTGAGGCTGGGTTTTCTAAAGAGCTGCTTTTCTGTGGTGTGGGCGTGGCCTTCACTTTTCATTCTCAATTCTCGATCCTCGGTCCTCCAGTGGCTCCTAGCTTCCACCCTGACCCTGCGGGATCAGGCTTCTGCACTCAGAAACTATTTCAACCTGTTCTTTGTGGGGAAACTTCTTTAATAAATTGTAGAAAGTTCCATCACAATGCTGGCATGCTTCATGGAGGAAGGTGCAGGAAGGACCCCAGGCCATGCATTCTGAAGGCATCTCTGTTTCCTATCTTTCCCATCCTCAAATAGCCCTAGGAGAGGCATGCCGTGATGATGAGGATCATGAGGGGTCTGGAGGGAGGAAGGGACTTCCCAGGACACCTCACCATCAGTAAAAACTGGACATCTGAGATTAAGTTCAACTCTGTCTGAGGTATATGCTAGAGCCACCAGATCTATCCATGGACCAAGAGTTAGAATGACTGGGAAGACATTGCCTTGTGGAAAGATCAGATGACAATGGCTCAAGGGACACATTTCATCCAGAGTTACCCACCTGCCAGCCTGCGTGGTGTATGGACTAGATCAGGACCATGTACAGTTGACTGACTCGTTCCTCTCTCAAGAATCTTCAAGTAAGCCTGGGATGCACTCTGTTATGGTTAAGGCCGGTTCTTCCTCCCAGCCCCATGCTCCCAGAAATAAGACTCAGACTCAAAATATATTTACAAATACCCTGGTCATACAGCTAGGCTCTACTCTGACTAGATCATAACGAAAGATACCCATTAATTTTAAGCTACATTTTGCCACGAGGGTAGTTCCCTGTGCTCAGGTACCAACCATCCAGGTGCCCTTCTCACCTCTCTTTGGGCTCCTCCTCCCAACCCCTTCTCTCCCAGAATTCTCTCTCCTCCTGATGCCCCACCTCTATTTCCTAACTAAGCCAGAGACCATCGGCTTTTTAATTGATAGGTGAGGCATTTATACAATACACAAGATGATCTCTCTGTAGCACTCAACGAACTTAGCCTGCAGTTAGGCCTATCACTGAATGCTGGTAGCTGGGCAAGGAGTTTATCACAGGGTTTCTGTGTGCTGAGCAGTACACAACAGACTTTTTACTTGTGGACACATTTAAACCCCACAGTGGTCCAGTTAGAAACTTCAGAAAAGTAGAAGGTTTGCCCAATATTACACAAATAAAGCAGAAGACTAGGATGAGTCCACATCAAAGCTCTTGCTCTTAGCCTCACTCTCTGGAGCTTCTGCCTCATCCTTCTGGGGTCGCCCCCACCAATGTGGCAGGGCTGGACCCCAAGGTCATACCCTTGGCTGTCCCTTCTTAGGACTAACCAAATTCTGTAGACTTGGGAACTGGTGCACAGAGACATTGTGCAACTTACATAAATATACATAAGAGGTGAAAATGAAGTGTAAATCCTTATAAAGCTGTGATATGAGGTTTAGAATAAGATACACACACACACACACACACACAAAACCACACACACAATCTTCTCTCTGTTTCTTGGTAAACAGTTCTTGAAGCCATTAGGATGTACAAAATGAAAAGGTACCTCTGTGTCCTCATGGGATATACAAAGTCTGAGGGCATCCCAGAAGCCTTGGGAAGGAGCCTGATTGTCAGGAGAGCTACTCTCCTGCTGCAGCACCAATGCCAACCTCCAGGAGGCAGAACATTTCTGGAGATTGATTCAGTCTCCAGTGGCTGTAATCTAATTGAGCCTATGCAATGAAGTCCCCACACAACAAAACAAAGCCACCAATAACAACAAAAGTCACAGCACACCTGCTGAACAGGTGGAGGTGTCGGGAAGACCCCTTCCCTAGCCCATCTCCATCCCATGCAACTTTTCATCTGACAGAGTGCTTATATTCTCCATTGCATCCTTTATAATATGGCAGCAGAGATAAAAAGCATTCCTCCGGGTTCTGCAAGCCTTAACAACTCACTGAACTTGAGGGTAAGAGCCATAGAAGTTCCAAGTATAGCACAAAGTTAGACAGTTACATGGCTAGTCACCAAACCTTCTCAGGTTGCTGGGGCTCCTGATTTACAGCTGATGGTCGGTAGCAAAAGAGACAACCGGGGCTGCAGTTAACCCCTGAGGTGAGGCAATTTGGGGAACTTCACTTTCAGAAATCGGAATATACCTAGTCAGGTAGGAGTGTGGGAATGCAGTGCCCCCAACACACTGAATTTGCAGGGTGGGGCTGGAAGGCAGGTGACACACACTCCTCCCTTTTGCTCTGGTCCCATCCTGGGCAGTCCGAAGCTCATTTTCTTTCCTTTACTAGCCTACTCCAAGGAGCACCTTAGTCCTGCCCCGGGGTGCTCAGACAACTCCCTTAGGAGCCTGGCCTTGCTCGCAAACTGCTGTGTGTGTGTGTGTGTGTGTGTGTGTGTGTGTGTGTGTGTGTCTGTGTGTGCTTTCATACGGTGAACTAAACACTGTGCTGCTTTTGGACCAAATTGACTTGAGAACTTGCTTTTGCATTCTCATCTAACTCCACAGAAGGATGACACTTTTAACGGTGCTGTATCCAGGTAACGCACGAATCCCGAGGACTGGGAGGGGCCAGAGACTTGCAAGCCACAGCAAAGATGGCCCGTGACTGTCAGCCTCATTTCTACAGCTCATCAGACTGCTAGTCACACCAAACACACAGTAAGGTCATGCACCACCAGGCTCCTCAGACGCACAAATACTGATCAAAGCTGCCATGGACAGATGGACGGATGGACAGTCCTTTTGCTCAGCAGGAGGGGGGCGGTTTCTAAAGTGGTTTCTAGGGCAGCGGACCTAGGGTTTCCTGAAGCCATCACTTTCATGAAAAGTAGGACAGGTTTCTACTGCCAAATAGGCTAAGGTGAGGAGCCCAGCCAGACCCAGAAACCAGAACCAGGAATGACAAAGTATAGATTGCAGATGGCTATCCAAACTCCAGCACACTCCCCCACCTCACAGTGTCCTCTGAACGATCATAGGGGGTGGGGGTGGGGCAGCCAGGGGGCCCCTTCCAACCCTACTCCCACTTCCCCAGGCTTTTCACTTCAGTAATCAAGGACAAACTCTCTATTTGCCTGCCCGCCTGCCCGGCAGTGGCTGTTCCTTACTGCACAAACCTTTGAGCAGTTTTATGGGGCAGTTAAACTTTACAGCAGCTTGCTGCCTCACAAGCATTCCCACATTTCTGAATGGATCTGTTTATGACAAGTCCACTACCCCTTCCCTTTGAAAATACTAAAATATAGTACATCTCCCAAAAGGGGGTCGACCAGGGTACACAGGCTACAGAAACCCCACTGTGGCCGATGTAAGCTGTGAACAGCGGCACTGGATAAGTGAACGGCTGAGTCTGGCAGCGCAGAGTGTAGGACCATGGTGTGGGGTCGGGGTGGAGGGTGGGAAAGTCTTCAGCTCAGTCCCATACTGCTATCTCTCTCTCCTTCCTCACCTGGGTGGACCAGTCTCATACAAGGTTCCTGGGCAGGTCTGAGATTCTTGTCTCTCTTCCTGTCTTTGCAGACACAAACTGAAACCCCATGAAAAATGCTAGCAACCAGATCACACACAGTTTGCTCCCGCTCCAGGCCCAAGATTAACCAGCCAGCCCAGAGAAAGACTCATCACACACATAGAAGTTCTTACCTGGGTTCCATAACGGCCACTCCTGGGCATCAGAGACCGCCCCAGCCTCCTCAGCACCAGGAGCTCAGCTCCCTTTAGCCCTCAGACAAATGAGCCCATTATAGTCCTCAGGCTGTGAGTTAAAGGGTGGCCCTTACAAAAAATATAAACAGCTTGTCAGCACAGGCCAAGGGGAGGGAGGGGCTGTGGTATCAAGGGACAATGGGAGCCAATGATCAGCCTCTTTGAGCTCTGTTTGCTTAAGATATTGTGTTTCACCCTGAAGCAGGGGAGACAAGGAGTGGGTAGCACTGGGCAGGAAGGGCAATGCCTATTTTTTTTTAATTGAGGTTCTCTTTGCTTCTGACCTTTGCTTGAACAACTGTCTTCACAGGCCTAGCCAAACGCCCTCAAGAATGGAACCCACCCACCCGCTGTCTGCCTTCTGCCTTTCCTATTCTCAGTGCCCAAAATGACAGCTCCTGTGTCCACTTCATGATACACTGGTGTCCTGGGCCTCAATTTCCAAGTACTCAGAAGAAAGCTTGAGCTAGGAGCACTACGTAAGCACACAGTCCACATCCACACAGATTAGGATCCATGTCAGGGGAGGCCTGGCTGCTACAGCTGAGGTGGGGGATGGGGGCTGAACAAAATCTCCCTTATCCCCTCAGCCCCTAATCAGCTCAGGGGGAGGCTGGACCCGGTAGAGAGCATCTTGGAAGTCCAAAGTCTCCAGAGGGACAGGATCAAGCTCTGGATGACACAGAGTCATGAAGCCTTACTGTGCAATGCCGGAGCGGAGCTCAGGGGTGGGGTAGGGGTGGAGGTCATGGAGGAGCCAAGTACTTCTCTGAGGGAATGCCAAGAGACATTTGCAGGGGAGAGAGAGAGAGAGAGAGAGAGAGAGAGAGAGAGAGTTGTGGAGGTGACGTCTCTTGTGCCGTCAAGGAATGAGCCTCATCAGAGAGGACAGTTCTCAGATACAGCTCCCTTCCTCTTTCACAGCACAGTGCACATCCACCACGTCCTGGTCATTCCCTGTGTTCATCATCCCCGGCGGCCTCCAGCACGTGTGTACCTGCTATTCCTCTGCTTAACCCAAAGACAGGGGCTGCAGAGGTAGCCCAGGCTCCTCTCATTGAAACGAAGGTTAGCCGGCACCTTCGAGTAGTGCTTGGCTCCCATCCAGGTACAGTCCTCACCCTTTAGCCGTTACTCATGTACTTTGGCGATGAAGGAAGCCCCAGCTCTAGGCCAAGGCATCAGAAGTTCTGGTGAATTACTGACTGATAAAGCCGGCAGTTTCTGAGCAGGCCTCTGGGCAGGCATCCCATCGGGCCATTGTGCTCGCTTTCTCATTGCTGTGACAAAGTCCTGGATGCTAAGGACTTAAGGAAGTGTTTATTTTGCCTCGTGGTTTCAGAAGAGTCAGCTGGGCTTGAAGGGCAAACCATCAAAGTGACAGGAACACATGGCTGCTCACCTCATGGTATATGAGAAGCCCAAAGAGAGGAAGGGACCAGGGACTGGATATAACCTTCAAGATTTGACCCTGCCTAGGCCTATTCTCCCAAGATAGTGCCAATAGTTGAGGTCAAACACAGGAGCCTGTGACAGGTGCCTCATTGTACTAAAACCATAATATCCATGCAGCTCTGTGTCCTGGTCAGATTTCATTGCCAACTTACATAACCAAGAATCACCCGGGAAGGGGAAGCGACAGTGGTCCAGGTCAGACTAGCCAGCTGGCACATCTGTGGAGAATGCTCCTGATTGCTAATCGATGGGGGAAGGTTTAACCCATTGTGGGCTGTGCCTCCCCTGGGTCCTGGGTTGTGTAAGAAAGCTAACCGAGCTTGATTCAAAGGAACTGAGTTAGTAAGCAACCCTCCTCCATGACCTCTGCTCCAGGTCCCTGCCCTGAGTTCCTGCTCAGCGATGGGTTGACCTGGAGAGTATACTGTGAAATAAACTCTTTCCTCTCACGAGTTGATTCTGCTCATGGTGTTTCTCACAGCAAGGTAGAACCAGTGGGTGTCAAACATTATTACCAGGCCTCCTGAGGGAGGGAGGTCAAAGGTCAGACCTGTACCTGTAACCTTTGGCATCTCTTTGTTTCCCAGGGAAGGCCTCCACAAACAAGGCAAGAAGAGCTTGTGGGCAGGAACTCTAGAGCTAAAACTGACAAAGTCTAACCCTTCAGCAGGCTCTGCTCTTCAGCTCCAGCACTGGGGGTATGTGGGTAGGAGTGGATGCTAAGGAAAATGGATACCACATATTTTCTCTCATTTGTGGACTCTAGACATGATTTTCTCTGTGTATGTGTCTCTCTGTCTCTGGTTGTCTTTCTCGCTTTTCCTGTGGAAGGGGTGTGTGTGTGTGAGTGTGTGTGTGTGTGTGTGTGTGTGTGAATATGTGCGTGTGTGAGGTGTGTGAGTGTGAGAGTATATGTGTGATAAGAGTAGAAGGGAGCCATGAGAGGAGGAAGAGAGCTTAAGGGAGTTGAGGGGAAGTTCAAGTGTGACGAGAGTGGGATCAGGGACCACTCAGGGCAAGCAAGCAGAAAGGAACTTGTCATGAGTTTGGATTTTTTTCAGTTACTTTTGATTGTGTGTATGCGGGGAGACTGGGTTTGCACAGGTGAGTGTGGGTGCCCTCAGAGGTCAAAGGCCATGGGTCCCATCGGAACTGGAGTTCCCAGTGATTGTGAGCCACTTGACATGGATGCTGGGGACTGAAGCTCGGTCCTCTGAGAGAAGAGAAAATGCTCTTAACTGCTGGATCACCTCTCCAGCCTTCAGTCTGAGCCTTTTATTTATTACCGGATTACACGTTATATATATATGCTCAGTTCATTACAGATGGATTTAAACTAAATCCCATTTAAAAAACAATGTTGCTTGAGATTGGACCCAGGCTCTCCCCCTGGACAAATATTCTGCCACCCATAATTATTCACAAACTCTACCTGCCCCTGTGTACCATGCACACTTTTTCAGTAATACTCCAGTTAGAACCAGTCAGCCTACTTCCTGGCCACACACATGCTCCTTTGCTAATGGAGGAAATGAATCTGCACCCCCCTCCTTGTTTCCAGGTCTTCCCCACAGTTTTTATTTACTTATTTTACTCAAACCCCAAAGCCACAGTATCAGCTTCAGTGTTAGTTACTACTGGGTCGTTGACAGAATATCTGACCAAACAAGCTAAGGAAGGAAGCCTTACTGGGCTCGCTGCTTGGGAGGCTCTCAATCCCTTACACAGGGAGGGTACCGCAGGAGCTGTTCAATCTCCTACAGTGACTGTGTCTCAGAGCTGTCTACATCACTGTACAGGCTACTTTTATGTCAACTCACACAAGCTAAAGTCTTCTGAGAAGAGGGAGCCTCAAGTGATAAAAATGCCTCCTTAAGATCAGGCTGCAGTTAAGCCTGTTGGGCATTTTCTTAGTGATTGATGTGCGTGGGGCCCAGCCCATTGTGGGTGGTGTTATCTCTAAGCTGGTGGTTCTGGGTGGTATAAGAAAAGAGGCTGAGCAAGCCAGGAGGGAGCAAGCCAATAGGCAGCACTCCTCCCTGGACTCTGCGTCAGAAGCTGCCTCGAGGTCCCTGCCCTGCTTGAGTTCCTGCCCTCACTGCTTTTGATGATGAACTGTTCAGTGGAAGTGAGAGGAAAACAAACTCTTTCCTCCCCAACTTGCTTTTGATCGTGGTGTTTTGTTACAGCCAGAGTCACCCTAACCAAGACAATCACCACAGAACAGGAAGCGAGAGCTAGGCCAGAGCCAGGGGCCACATAGAACCTTCTAAAGGCTGGTGACCAACTTCTGCCAGCCAAGCACCATCTCGAAAATGACCCAGGGCCCCTAGCCCCTCCACCAGCAAGTTGGGGAGCAGGCATTCGTCATGGACCTCAAGCATGAGTCGTGAGAATTCAACATCAACCTGCGGGGAATTTTCAGAATCAGATAGTAACAGCTTTTATAGGAGAAGCTTACCTGGTATTACAAGAAGCAAGGGATATTCTAGTTAGAGAAAACGGCCGGCACCAGGACAATCGCTCGTGAGGGAACCATTGCAGATGGCGTGAGCTGGAGGGAACAGCAGGCAGTGAGATTGGAGGGAAGGCCCACCTCAAGAAAAGACTTTTCCTGGTTAAAAATAAAAGTGTGCCTTTTCAGCCGGGCGTGGTGACGCACGCCTTTGATCCCAGCACTGGGGAGGCAGAGGCAGGCAGATTTCTGAGTTCGAGGCCAGCCTGGTCTAAAGAGTGAGTTCCAGGACATCCAGGGATATCCAGAGAAACCCTGTCTCAACAATCAAAAAAAAAAGTGTACCTTTTCTGTGGGTGAAGGGGTCTTTAGTGTAATCATGTGAAGAAGACACAGGAGTGCACCCGGAAGATTGTAGATTCTGAACAGAAAGGAGGGATGCCAATCACCCTTAGAGCACCAGGCTAACCCCATCGTGGAAACAGGGCGATGGGGTGGACACAAAGGCCGATGGGCTGATGTGTGTCTCGGGTGAATGTGATATTGCAGAAAGGGATCAGGTTGAAGTGCAGTCACAGAGCTCATTTATCTCACCCTCTTCAAACCATCCTGGGGCTGCTAGCTATTCTTCACCCTTGCACAGAATTCTGGGCAGAGCTCCAATATCTTAAGTCTATTTTAGGTTTCTAAAAGTCTCCTGAACATTTTGAACTCTAAAGAGCAGAATCTCATTTTGGTATTTTAAATGCCTTCTATGATAAAAAAAAATTGACAAATGTGATTTTTAATAAAATTAAATGTTTGCCAATTAAAGACATTGGCAAGAAAAATAGAATGAAAAGGCAAGTCACAGATTGAGAAAACTATTAGGGGCGTACAGAATCATTTTATTCATTAAGATAAATTTGAAGAAGGGGGCTGCTGGGTGTGGTAGTACACACCTTTAATACCAGCAATCAGATGACAGAGACAGGTGGATGTCTGTGAGTCTGAGGCCACCCTGGTCTATATCGTGTGAGTCCCAGGATAGCCAGAGCTACTCAGGGACACCCTGTCTCAGAGCGGGAGGGGGGGCAATATTTGAAAAAGTGCTGCATAAAAGAAAATATATAAACATTCCAAAAGATACATGATAAAATGCTTATTAATCACTGCCATAAAAATCAAAAGTCACTACACCCACAGAATGGCTAAAACTCAAAAGCCTAGCAGTGCCAAGAGCTGGCAAAGATGTGGGCAGCTGGAATTCTTCCATGTGGCCAGGGTACGTAGCATGCCACGCCCACCTAAGGAACGACACTTGGAGAGTGTGTTATAAAGGTAAGCATCCCGAAACCTAGGAGTGTCACTTCTATCCAATTAATTAAGATAAATGAAAACATGTCTCAATTGTTCTTAGATATGTTAATAATAACCCAATCTGGAAGTAAGAGACTAATGCAAAAAAAAAAATCATATAGCCACACTCAGGAATAAAGCTAAGCTATTGATACATACACTGAATACACAGCTGGAGACACAGCTCCCAGGCAAGCTGAGCAAAGGAGATGTCCCCAAGACTGGCTGCATTGATAGAAGAGAACCTAAGCAAATGATAACTGGCTGGTCGCACAGGTCAGTGGTACGGTGCTTGACCAACATTCACAAAACCTTGGGATCCATCTTTAACCCAGTATCAGACAGACAACAAAGTCAGACAGGGCAGAACACACCTGTAGCCCCAGGTACCTGGAGAGGCTAAGACAGAAGGCTCACTGGAGCCTGGACATTCAAGGCCAGCCTGGCCAACACAAGTTGAGTCTGTCAAAAGCAAAGGAGTTGACAGTGGCAGAAGACATTCTGAGCGCAGAGGCGGGAGTGATGAAAATGGATGTGATATATATATATATATATATATATATATATATATATATATATATATATGTGTGTGTGTGTGTGTGTGTGTGTGTGTGTGTGTGTGTGTGTGTGTGTGTGTGTGTGTGTATTTGTCAACTCATAGGAACTGTGAACTGAAAACGACTGTACTTGATTCCCTTTACGTTCTAGAGCCACCTTGATGTAGAACATTCCATCCCGGCTAATAACAGCTTCACCCTCTCACTCATCTGGGCTGTCTTCCTTCAGCTCTTGTATGCTTGCAGCCTGAGGAGGGAGGAGAGGGAAAGGCTGACCTTTTCTCTTTTATATCCTCCTTCTCCTTCCAATCCTGGAGTTGGCCTATGGGAAAGAGATATTTATTATGCCCCTGGGTACCAATATAATAGGATGTTTGTTGGTTCAGAACTTGGCATACATTCTGCTGAAAATCTGTGGGGCCTTGCAAATGGCCCTGCTTTCAACCTCCTGTAGAGATAGCCTGTGATGTACTCTCTGGCTGACATTGACCCTCGATGTCTGGACTCTTTGTCAGATCCAGTCACCCTCTTTTCAGCCCTCTTGAGTGAGACCGTTGCCATGGCACCTATTAGATCCATCAGGGGAAGTTTGCTTCACCTCTGATAAACTCTGCCTTCTTGATCCACAGCTGGAACATGATGGACGTGATGATATGATGGACGTGATGACTCCTGGACCAGCCTTCTCCTCTCTCTCACTTCCTTCCTCTCTTGGCAACCATTTGTTCTGGCAATCTCCAGAATGAGCACCAAGTTCCCCCAGTGGTCTTTTTGATTTCTCCCTTGTCACTGGGTGGGGAGAAAGCATCCCTTCTATTAGAGTTAGGACAGACACACATAGGCACCCTTTCCAAGAAGTCTTCAAGGTAGGTAATAGGTTTAGAGTCATAAGAGTGTTACTGACCACTCCTCAAGTCCTTTAAGGTGGACTTCTCTTTGCCCTGCAGGATGAGGGGAGATGGCACCTGTTTTCCCTCCACCTTAGAGTCCTTGGTTTACAGGGAAAATGATTCTGCATTATACTAGTCTCTCTGTGTGTTGTACATGTGCATGTGTTTGCATGCAGGTACACATGTGTGTGCACATGCGTGTGTATGAAAGTCAGAGGTCAATGTTAGGTGTCCTCCTAAATTGTGCCCCACTTTATTTTGAGGCATAGTCTCTCCCTGAACCAGGAGCTTATTGGCTTGGCTAGCCTGGCTGGCTAGTGAACCCCACAGATCCTTCTGTCAGCCCCTCCCCAGTGTGAGGTTACAGACTCTCACCACCACTCCTGGCTTTTGTTGTGGGTTTGGGGGCATTGGACTCGGGCCTTTATGTGTGTGGAGAACACTTAACTAGGACATCTTTTCAGGCTCACTTTTTGGGGACAGGATCTCACTATAAAGGGCTTACTGGCCTCAAACTCAGATTCTCCTACCTTAGCACCCCCCTCCACCTGCCAAGTGCTCCATTTGATTTCTCTTATACTTTGTCCAAACTGTGCGACTTTTGCTCACGGTTTTGAAGGTTTTGGTTCACGGTCAGTTGGACCTCTTTTGGGCCGGTGGTGAAGCAGCATATTATGGTGGCGAGTGAGAGATGGGTGAAGATGTTTAGCTCATAGAGGGGAGAAGAATACAAAGAGAAGGAAAGGCCTGGGGTCCCAGATGCTGCCTCAGACTGGGGTTGGACTCCTCACCCTCAGCACTGGTGATATTTGGGGGTAAATCATTCCATTAAGAGGCACACAGCAGTAACCTAAGACCACTTGTGGGCCCCACCTCCCAGTGCCACTGTGGAGACCAAGCTTGAACACCTGGGCTTTTGCAGGGACATTTGAGACCCAGCCTCTAGAGACCAAGGGGCATGTGATTCGTCGCTGTAAGTACAGATGACATGTCAGTCGTTCAACACTCTGATTTCCAAGCCATCACATACATTTGGTAGATCTTCAGAGTTCTCTTTACACAAGAGGTCCCCCTGCCCCCTCTCAACATATGTTCTATGACCACGATGTGAAATTTTAACATTGGAATTTCCTTTAAGGTACTTGTACTGGCTAGTTTTGACACAGCTGGGGTTATCACAGACAAAGGAGCTTCAGTTGGGGAAGTACCTCCATGAGATGTAGCTGTGGGGCATTTTCTCAATTAGTGATCAAGGGCCTCTTGTGGGTGGGACAATCTCTGGGCTGGCAGTCTTGGGTTCTATAAGAGAGCAGGCTGAGCAAGCCAGAGGAAGCAAGCCAGTAAAGAACATCCCTCCATGGCCTCTGAATCAGCTCCTGCTTCCTGACCTGCTTGAGTTCCAGTCCTGACTTCCTTGGTGATGAACAGCTGTATGGAAGTGTAAGCTGAATAAACCCTTTCCTCCTCAACTTGCTTCTTGGTCATGATGTTTTGTCCAGGAATAGAAACCCTGACTAAGACAGTACTTAAGCACCGTCCACTGTTTTGTGTTGAGGGGGGTTATACTGGAAATTACTATATTCTGGAGTGTACAGATGATGTCATCATTCTGTCCTAACAAGGCTGATAGTTTGTGCTTTCTTTACCCTGACTTTCCTGTGCAGATAAAGCTTGCTTTCTCCCGTCCTCTCCCATCTAACCATTCACTACCATATGGAAGAGCAGTCCTTTGGCTATGGAGACAGAGGAAGTGTGGCTTGAGGGCATGAAATAATGGCTCAGCTCGGGCTTGGGAACCCTGTATTTCTTTCAGGTCTTGGCAGCCCAGACAATACTTGGCAATAGATGCCCAGGCGTGCTGGCTGGCGTCTGAAGTCCTGGGAAACTTTAGGAGATTCTGTCTCTGGAGTTCCAGTAAGTATTCTCCCTGAGTGAGTCCCACGCAGGGGCAAGGGGCTTCCAGCTCTGTCAGAAGGGTGAAGCAGTTCAGTTCCCCAGGTTTGTTCAGCGTCTAAGAATGGTGTCCTGAAAACTCTCCTGCTTCCTTTTGAACACTCTCTAGACATCCACACCCTTACTCTGCTTCTACTGGTGACTCAGTCATATAATGATAAGGCCAAATGTAACCTAAGAGGCCATTACATCACAGGTAGATAGCCTGAGACCCAGGGTCATGGAAAGACCCAGATCTCACACTCTACCACGCTGCAGATATTCCCGCAGACTGACCCTGGGTTTCCCACCCAAAGCGCTATTGATATGTTGGGGCAAATAATCCTCTGTTCGAGGCTGTTGTGGTCATTGTAGAAGGTTGAGCAGCATCTCTGGCTTCTGCTCTTTCGATTGCTGTAGGTCTTCCCACTTGGTCCTCCTTTCTAGATAGCCCCAAATATCTCCAGATGTTGCCAGATGTGTATGGATGACCAATCACTGCTCGCTCAGCATCACTAGTCTGGCAGGTCCCTAGACCTCTGTCCATGGAAAGGTTAAATTTAATGAACACTACCTGTGCACATTCATGTCTCCTGGTCAGTGCCTAACCAGACCCAGTGTTTGTCCTCAGACTCGTCCTGAGTGGGATCTGGTTGTGATTAACTGGCTCCTAGGAACCATGATATCACCTTGTGGTTCTGCAGTTCTCCTGTGGAGTTTCCTGTGTGCTTGTGTATGCATTCATGTGTAAGAGTGTGTGTGTGTGTGTGTGTGTGTGTGTGTGTGTGTGGTGTTGTTGTTGCTGTTTCTCCAAGCCCTTATGAATCTTTTGAGACAAACTCAAAGCCCTTATGAATCCCATGACTGACAAACTCACCCCAGGATGGTCCCTTCTGGTAAGTAACACTGCTAGGGATGAATAGAATGCCACTGCCTACTGTTGGCTCATCAACCCTTCAATATAGAACCCTTGGCTCTTTTTCTGCAGCGTTGAGTATGGGACTCAGGGTCTTTTGTGATTAGAGCAGCTGTTCTGCCACTGAGCTCTGTCCCTAGCCTTGGCCTGGCTCTGTTCAAACTGGAAGGCATAGCTGTGTAGACCACAGCTGTGACCATCACTGCAGACAGAAAGGGCAGATGCTGACACTGGAAAACATGCCACATACCCCCACCACACACACACACACACACACACACACACACACACACACACACACACACAGGCTGTGCTCTCTGAGGTGGAACCCACCAGGTTGTATGGAGGAGGCTATGCAGAACACAGTCAAGCCAAGGAAGTTTTAAAAGCTCTAAGGTTAAGGTTATTTTTGTTTTATTTAAGTAAGCTTAGAAGTGAGGGAACAGAGCCAAAAGCCAGCGAACAAGCAGATGTGAGACTCTGTCTGAGTCAGTGCCTGCAGGTCTTCATCCTCCTCATCCTCCTTGCTAAGGACTGACTGTTGCTGTTTCTGTCACCTTAGGCATGTTGCAACCTAAGCCCCAAGGAGGCCGTATTTAGAGAAGTCATTGAGTTAAATGAGGTCTGAGTGTGAGACTCCAATCCAGTGGGATTAGTGTCCTTCTAAGAAGGGACATCAGAGAGCTTGACACTTTTCCTGGGTCTCTGCCATCCCCACCCCCAGCCTTCTGTCCCTTCTTTCCTCTTCTTCCCTCAGGAGCAGGAAACACCAGAGGAAAGGCTCCGTGAGCACATAGTGGGAAAGGAAAGTGGAATGTGGTCACAGCAAGCCAGAGAGGGCATCCTCTCCAGACAGCCCGCAGGAACCCTGACCCCAGCCTTCAGCTGCCAGAACTGGGAGTAAGTAGATGTGTGTTGTTAGATCACCTGGCCTGTGGTGCTAGGCAGCCCCAGAGACTCAGCTATGTCTGTCTCTCCTGGGCTAGAATGGCTCCTGAGATGAAGGCCCCGCCCCACCCCATGTCGCTCTGATGTAGGTTGGCTCCCTGACTGCCCCCATCTCATTCTTGCCCAGTGATAGTGTATACACCCTGACTCTCCTTAACCTCTCTATCTCTTTTAAAGATTTGTTTGTGAGACATGGCTCAATGGATAAGAATGCAGGATGCTTTTCCAGAGGTCCCAAGTTCAATTCCCAGCCCCCACATGACAGCTCCTAACAACCTGTGACTCTAGCTTCAAGGGATCCAGGGCCCTCTTCTGACCTTCTTTCAGCCCCAGGCATAAATGTGGCACACAGATTAAATACACATACACATTTAAAATGTTTAAATTTATTTTTGTATATGAGTGTTAGGTGTGTGTGTGTGTGTGTGTGTGTACTGCTTTCATGCTTGGGGGCTAAGAAGGTCAAGGTAGAACATGAGATACCGGGGAACTGGAGTTACAGATGCTTGTGAGCTACCACATAGGTTCTAGGAACAGAACTTGGTCTTCTGCAAGAATAAGTGTCCTTAACTGCTGAAGCACCTCTGCAGTTCCTTTCCTGTAGTCTTTACGAGGCAGGCTGGACTGTACCATGTGCTCCTGTACCCCGTGTTCTGCATCTCAGGTGACTCCTGGTATAAACTCAGCTGCTCTGATCTGGAGTCTCCAGTCCTCACCCAGCCTCTCTGCACATCCCAGAATGAGGCTTTGGGGTTCTCAGGACCAGCGTTGCTCTAAAATCTGATCCCACATTGTGCTAGATACAGAAGAGTCACAAGCAACCGACTCCTTGTGAAATTAGACACTAAACCATTAAGATCACAACCTACTCTCAACAGATCACTCTGTGAGGCTGGCTCCAGAGGCCAGAGGGGACAGGCACTTAGGGAGGAGGACGAGTACTCCAGGCATAGGGCAAGGAACAGTGTGCTGACCAGCCACAGGACATTGTGGAGACAAGCAACAGAGGAAGCCAGTGCACCTGGGCAGAATGGAAGTGACAAGCTTCCCTTTGTAAGAAAGCCCAAGAGTTAAACTATTCTGAGAGAGCTAGTAGACTAGACTTGAGGAGATCTACAGAAGGTCATAAAATGGGTATTCTACATTTGTACCGTAAATACTGAAAACAAGCTTTTTCTATGAAATACTAAGGCTGGTGGATACCTACCAGAAGCAGGTGTTTCTGTGGCAGTATTATTTGTTTTGTTTATTTATTGCGATGCTGAAGATTAAAGCTAGAGTTTCATGTATTTCTGGCAAACGCCTGGCCACAGACCTGAACTCCCAGCCCTGGTGTAGTTCTCTCCTTCATGCCTGCCAACTCATTCATCCCCATAACAACCATAAGGGATGTACACCTCTTATAGCTGAAGAGGCCAGCATCATGTGGAGCTACAGAGGGCAGGTGCCCTTGAACCCGTGCAGTGGTCTCCAGGGTCTCCCAACTCTGTGACATCGCGCAACTCTCCTGACCCCTTGTGGACAGTTGAACAGTTAGGAAGTCTTCACCTACCATGTCCAAGTTCTATAATCTCAAAACTTCTCTAGCATCCCCAGAACCCATAATAGCTGGCTATGGCTTCAAGGGGGTGCCTATCCCCTACACTGTGCTCCCCCCTTTTCACGTAGCTTCTGCGCCAAAGACGTCCTTCCTTACCTCCTCCTGCCACTCACTTATTAGCCATCCAGTGGCTTCAGCTTTCTTACCTGTAAGATGGGCTGCTCAGAGCACTGTATATTAAAGCAGACTTTAATATACAGAGTCATGGGCTGGAGAGAGGGCTCAGTGGTTAAGAGCACCGACTGCTCTTCCGAATGTCCTGAGTTCAAATCCCAGAAACCACATGGTGGCTCATAACCATCCATAATGAGATCTGACTCCCTCTTCTGGAGTGTCTGAAGACAGCTACAGTGTACTTACATATAATAAATAAATAAATCTTTAAATATATATATATATATATATATATATATATCACTTAAAGATACTTCAGTCATTCCGGACAGCACCACAGTGCATTCATCAGTGCAAGACCCAGGACCAGGGAGATGGCTCAGTGGTTAAGCCCTTGCTCATGAGGGACTCGGGGTAGGGGCTCCAGAGGGGCAGTGCTATATAATATCAATGGATGATATTACAATTTCAAAAGTTTGCCTTTTGAAGACTACCAGTCCTAAGAGCGAAGTTATAGCGTCAGGGTGCTGTGACTGTGCTCCCAGCTGTCTGCCAATTATCTGCCTAGCCCCAGGCTGCCTCGAGCCTCGGGTCCTGACAGGAATAACAACAGCCTTCATCCCAGGAAAGGTAAAAAAAAAAAAAAAAAAAAAAAAAACCCGAAGCAGCACGTGACCTGTGCTACACACCGCACAAAAGAAAACCCTGTTACTCAAAGCCAAATTATTAAAACTCGAGGCCCAAATGGGTGGGGTTAATGAGACTTGTAATGTCTTGGGGGCCAATCGCTCCTGTGTGTCACAGAGGCGAGATTGCCTGGTGATCCTTCAGCTCTCTAAAGACAGCAGGTCCATCTTACTCCTGGAGGGGTTTGATGGGAACTGAAGGTAGCTGTCATCCCTCACGCACCTGTGTGCGACGGACTGGAGCTCTCACTGGTTAGAGAGAACACCAGGCTGCAGTCCTCTCCCCGTCAGCCATATGGAACCAGCAATCTAAAGAAACATTACAAGTAGGTTGTTCTGAAAGCAGATCCTTGATCCAGCATGGCCGGATGGTTGCCTTCAGGTCCCTATTTTGAGTCATAATCCAGATAATCCAGATACCGCTGCCACGTCTTGCACATATTCCTTTAAAAACTCTCAGGTGAGGGATGGAAAGAAGGATCAGTCATTAGAACACTTGTTGCTCTTTTAGCGGACCTGAGTTCAGTCCGCAGTATCCACATGGCAGTTCACAAATGCCTGTAACTCCAGTTCCGGGGGATCCAATGCCCTCTGAGGGCACCAGATACGTGTGCTAAACTTACATACATGAAGGCAAAACATTCATTCTCATAAAACAAACCTGAAAAACAAAACAACAGACCCCCACTTCACAGATGTCAAACCCTTCCTCAATGAGACTGCAGTTTCTGTCCAAACTCAGCACAAGAAAAAAACAAACAAATACAACACTGCCACTCTGCTAAAAGAGACTTACGCTCCCTTTTCTGTAAAAATCAAAATGAGAGAGACCAGCAAGTGTAGACTCCAGGCACAGCGATTCCCGAGGGGAGCTCTTTAGTCAGAGGCAAATGGATGACGGAGAAGAAAGAGTTGGAGGAAGCAAGTGTGAGAAGCTAAGAACTCTTCACAGGGCCTCTGACGTGTCTTTGAATCGGGGAGCTGCCAAGAGAGGGGCAGATACACTGCAAGGCGCTCATATTTCTTTGGCCAAGAATCTTACCCCACCCCCACCCCCACTTCCACCCCCACCCCACTTCCACCCCCACCCCGCTCCCACCCCTCTCTTCTACTCCAGATACCCTTTCAATAAAACGAAGCCAGGAAATCAGCATCTCTCTCCGGGGACTAGAGAGACTGCCGTTAACATATCTATCTTTCTACAGAATAGGTCTTTGTGCCCGCTATCAACTGCACGAAGACTGTTTTTCCTCTTCCAGTAAGTAGTAGCCTGGAAGCCACCAGAAGGCTCTGGAGCCTTTTTTCTTACTCCAGATATTCACCTTGGGGTTTAAAAATAGCTTGTCCTCTTGGGTAAATGCCAGGCGACGGGTTAATCTTTAACAAGTAAAGCGGCTGGTCTGTGGAGTTTGGCCTGGTCAGTGGGGCGGGAGTATAGTCTGTCTGAAACGGCAGGGCTGTGGGTGCCCATCACCCACGGCAGTAACAGAGAGGTATGAATGAGTGTGGGTCAGGGTGAGGCCCAGCAGAGCTTTAAAATCACACACAGCCTCACAGAGGCTGCCAGGGAAAGCTGTCTTCTTCAGGGGCTTGACTGGGTACACTGATTTTATCTGCTTGTCATGGTTTGTATATTCTTGGACCAGGGAGTGGCACCATTTGGAGGTGTGGCCTTGTTGGAATAGGCGTGACCTGGTTGGAGTAGGTGTGTGTCACTGTGGGTGTGGGCATAAGATTCTCACCCTAGTTGCCTGGAAGTCAGTCTTCCATGAGCAGCCTTTGGATGAAGATGTAGAACTCTCAGCTCTGCCTGCGCCATGCCTGCCTGGATGCTGCCACGCTCCCACCATGATGATAATGAACTGAACCTCTGAACCTGTAAGCTAGCCCAATTAAATGTTGTTTTTATAAGCCTTGCCTTGGTCATGGTGTCTCTTCACAGCAGTAAAACCCTAAATAAGACACTGCTATTGCCCTTCTTCCAGAACCCCTTCCTTTCTTCACAGTACTGGGGCTTGAAGCCTGGGTCTTTGTCACACTCGGCCCTGTGAAACTGCTCAATTTAAGGATGCCCATCGGGACTCTCCGGAATAGAGACATCATTCCTGCTTCTCTTGCACCGCCTCTGGCTCTCGGGCTATTTTGGCCAGTGAGGTGTAAGGAAAAAGACAAAGTTTCAACTCTGAGAAAATGGGTCTTCCAACATCAGGAGCCATTTTGCTCCCCCTGACCCTTTCCTGCAGGCCTCCCTTCCCTGTTGGCTTGTACTAAACAATGCATTAGACTGAAGTTGAAACCAGTGAAGATGTCTAGTCGCAAGTGAGACGGAGCAGAGTGCCCGTCCACCTCTGGATTCCTCTAAGTCAGAAAGGGAAACAAATTTCACTCCTGGCTAAGCAGCCATTAGGAACTTTCTGTCCCAGCTGCCTTGAGTCTTGACTGATGTGACTGAGAGCATAAATACATGTTAAATTAGAGCAAAATGACAGCAAAAAACAAACAATCATCATCAACAACAAAAACAACCAGGGAATTTTATGCGTCCAGAGTGTCTTCAATCAGGTGTAGTAGCTTTAACATTCTGTCACCAGTCTCTTTCTCTCTCTCTCTCTCTCTCTCTCTCTCTCTCTCTCTCTCTCTCTCTCTCTCTCTCTCTCTCTCTCCTTCCCTCCCCTCTCCATTTTACAGGGAACTGTAATCCCTTTAGTGTGCATTTCCTGAGAATGAGGACAAGAATCCCCATACAGCCGCTGTTGAGACCTGGAATTTTATGCACAATCTGTCACCTAACCTACAGTCCACAGTCCAATTGTCCCAATTACATCTTTGCCCAATCCAGGATCAAAGCAAGGTCATAGATATTTGTCCTGTCTCAAGTATCATTTTTGGGATAGGAGAAGCTATGTTTAGGGGGAGGACCTATGTTTAGTTGGACCCCAGAGCCACATGTGTGCTAGGCAAGTCCTCTATCACTGAATTATGCTCTCAACTTCAATGAGAAAGAAAGAAACCAGACTTTGAAAGACATACCTCATTTGCACATGTATCCTCTGTCCCTCCTACCTCCATGACTCTTAATTAGAAGGTCTTTTCACTGGCCTATCTTTCTCTCTAGCTATGATGTATGCGGTGACGTTTTGATCCATTCACGTTTACATTGGACACGATCAACACTGGTATTTAGCAGGCGTATCACCTTAAGCTTCTTTTCTTGGTGGTTTAATGTATTCTGCTCTTCTTTTCCAGGCCCACCTTTCTCCTGCTGTTGAGCCAGCCCTGAACCCTGACCATAGCAGCTTATTTGCCTCACTTCCTTCTGCCTGCCACGCAACACCCTTCTTCTGTGACTCCCCAAATAATCCAAGAATCTACCCCATTCCAGACACTGAGAGGTCCCTGTCACTGTAGTATTGGAGACTGTCACTCGTGTAGCCCTCTGGGGGACACTCCGGCACACACTGCCACTTCCAATGAATTCCTTAATATAAGGGGAAGGGGCGGGGCATGCAGAAGCCATTGACAGGCGCTGGGAGCTTGCACCATGCAAGCTCCCTAAACACAAATAGCTATTAAACGGCTGTCTGTGCTTTGTTCTGATACCGTGGCAATCAATACCTTGCTATGCACTTGATCAAGGTGATTTAGGGCACAAGATCTATTTGCCCTTGAGAGCTTATCTGTGGTTACACAGGAGCCTCCCCGCTGATGGTGCCTGCAGCCTTGACGACCTTAATCCTTAGGCAGTGAAGCCTCTCCAAGCTTTGCTCCTTAAGCGAGGACAATTTCTTGCATCCTGTACTACAAAGACATGGATTATTTTTTTAAATTAATGAAATTGGCAGGCACAGGTGAGTTTGTTGCTAAGATAACTGCCATCTGTTGTAAGCAGTTCTGGAAGGATCCTTGGGTTGGCAGGCTGGTGATAGCCCTAGAGTCGAAGCCACCTGCCTGGTCTGCAGCTAATGAGGCCCTGCTCCTTTACACACTTGGGGTGGGCCATGCCTAGCCCCATCTGTCTGAGAGATGCCTTTCTCTCTCTGGTCACCTTGGCTCAAAGACCAACCCCAGGGCATCAATGCCAGCTGGCAAGAAGAAGGGAAAGGATGGGGGCCCACGTGTCCTGTAAGTGAAACACACCGGTCATTCTTCCTCTGTGTGAAGTAGTGCATCTTCATACGGCAGTGCTGGGACATGTCGTCCGGTGAGCGGAGGATGGAAACTCCCGGCAGCTCCCAGTTTTCTCTGAGACCTGGAGTCAGAGAGGCTGGGGAGTCATGGGAGGTTTGGTGTAGGTGGAGTGGTTTAGGTGCCTGGGAGTGCTGGAACTCTCAGAGTGGAAGCCAGCCTCCAGTGAAGATTGCACAGGCAGAAGCTAAGGAATAGCAGTGGTGGAGTGCCGAGCCAGGAACTTCTGCTTCGGTTGCTCCCAAGGCCACTTTAAGGTGTCCTCTGCATTTCCCCCACAGATCTGAACTGAGAATTAGAAACCTCAATGCCTCAACTTTCCTATCCTTCCAGCACACAGCACACAGCACACAGCACCCAGTACCCAGCACACAGCACCTTCAAGGCTTGGTCATCTACAGCACAGTGCAGAAAGGGAGATGAGGGGCTGGACTGGGACGGAGCTTTTAAGCGTTGGTTGCAAGGAGGTCACAACTTGATAGTAATCGCTGTGCACTGTGACCAGGTTAAAATCCACCCTCCTCCCATTCCTGGGTTACAGGATGTCACACCCACAAGCCCTCTGACCTGTGCCTTGGTCAGGCTTGGTCCTCTGGCTCTAAGTCACCAGCATGCCCCATCTCTACCCTGTGCCCTCCCTGTCCCTCTTCCTGGGTCCCTTTTCTCCGATCTTCATTACGCAGATCTGGAATGCTATCTCCTTACTTCTTTCTCACTATTCCATCCAAAGAGCACCGTCCAGCTAGTCACCCACTAGTAGTTTGAGGCCAGTCATCACTACCTTGCAGACCTGACTCTGGGATTCACTTGTGTCTCCCAGCACAGGCTGGATTCCATACACATCTGTGCCAAGCATGAACGGAGTCCTGGGTTCAACCTCCCGCACCATGAGAAAACTATGCCTGATGCAAAAAGAGAGGGGTTCAGATGTTTTAGGCCTTGGTTACTCAGTCCTAAAAGGATTGGCTTATGGTAAGACAGCACCATAAGGCAAGAGACACACAATAGAACAAAGCTACCCTCCTAATGGGGGCCTGGATATGCCAGCAGTGCCATGGGCTCAAGACCAAGGGGCCTTAGAGAGATGCTTATTCAAACCATAGCACGGGTACTCACTTTATAGGCTAATTATGAATGGTGCATACAAAAGAACAAAAGAGGCCTCACCTAGTCCTGCCTAGCTGCTGATAAAGGGTCAGTAACTATGTCTGGCATCGCTACTGTGTGGACAGCTCACCAGCAGCCCTTTGCATCATTGGAGGAAGATAGCGCAGACTTGGAGGTATAACTCAGCGACAAACTTGAGCTCAGCGTGAGCAAGGCTGCATGTTTGGTCTCCAGATCCCCAAAAAGCAAAGGCACCAAGGGAGGAGATGGCTCAGTTGGCCATGGGCTTTCCTTGCAAGCATGAGAACCTGAGGTCAGATTCCCCGCACTCACACACAGGCACATGCCTAGATCCCTGAGCTGGAAGGAGGCCAGGAGAGCTCTAGGGGTTTCCCACCAGCTAAGTGATCAGAAACAAGGGACAGCCGTCCCCGAGACCTGGGCTCCATTCTGCTGTGTGGGGTGATATGTGCAGCCGTATTTGGATCCTAAACTGGGGTCTTAGGCACTCCTTGATCCCAGCCAAATTTCCTGGGAGTGATAAGACCTCCACAGTAAACTGCTCTGTAGGTAGATGTACTCAGTAACCAAAAGGCAGTTGCTCGGTCCTCACCAGCCTGGGTTTGGGGTAGCTGTGTCAGGACGGTCGCATGAGAACACCAGCAGCGACAGCAGAGTGTCCCCTGCCCCGTGTTCCCTCCACACCCCACCACACAGCCTGGGAGCCATGCTGCCTGTTCATCAGCCTGTTTATCTGCCTCATTTCGTGCTTGTCTTAGAGTTTCTATTGCTGGGATGAAACACCATGACCAAAAGCAACTTGGGGAGGAGAACTTTATTTGGTTTATGCTTCCACATTACAGTTCATCATCAAAAAAAAAAAAAAAAAAAAAAAAAAAAAAAAAAAAAAAAAAAGCCAGGAGAGGAACTCACGCAGGCCAGGAACCTGGAGGCAGGGGTTGGTGTAGAGGTCATGGAGGGGTGCTGTTTACTGACTTGGGTCCCATGGCTTGCTCAGCCTGCTTCCTTATAGAATCCCAGACCACTGGCCCAGAGATAGTCTCACCAACAATGGGCTGAGCCCTCCCCCATCAACCATTAATTAAGAAAATGCCTTACAGGATTACCTACGATCTGATGTTATGGAGGTTTTTTTTCTTCTTTTTCTTGTTTTATTTTGTTTTGGTTTTCAAGACAGACTTTCTCTGTGTCGCCCTGGCTGTTCTGAAACTCATTCTATAGACCAGAGATCTGCCTGCCTTTGCCTCCACCTCCAGAGTGCTGGGATTAAAGGCCTGAGCTAATATGCCCAGCTCTGGGAGGCATTGTCTTAACTTAGGTCCCCTCCTCTCAGGTGACTTTAGCTTGTGTCAAGTTGACATAAAACTATCCAGCACAGATCTCAAGGAATGCCAGATAATCTTATTAATTTTTTAAATGTATTTTTATTTTCCCATGAAAATGGGAAGAGGCACAGTAACTAACTGGGATATTTTCAATTGTTTATTCCACTGGGAATGGGTTAAGTCTGGTCCTATTTGTCTTCCTTCCCCTTCTCCTCCTTCTCTTCCTCTTCTTCAACCCATCTCTCTCTCTCCCTCCTCCTTTGTCTCCTCCTCCATCTCCTCCTCCCCTTCCTCGTTTTGCTTCTTTAGTTAAAAACCCAACATTGTCATCCCCAACAATTGAGCCATTCACTTTGTTACTCAGGGGTTGGAAATGTGCCAACCCCTCGCCAGCTGTAGGCACAGTTGGTCCCTCCATGGGCAGCCCCAAGGCACACTTGTGATCTGCAGATGCAGATGAAGTCAGGGTGCCCTTGATTGTGTGGATGGTCATTCTGGAGGGACACGGACTTAGTACACAGCAATAGTGAGAAACGTGAGTAGTTCTCTCTAGGCATGGATGGATGTCATGTATAGACATTCAAATATCACTGAAAAGTCCAATAAAGAGCCCATGTACGCTCTCTGGGAGCTGGAGAGGTACTTCACAGCGATGGCATTCCAGACAGTAACAATGGAGGATATAAGGGTATTCCTTCAGCATTAAAATCTTTACAGCAGCTGGAGAGATGGCTCAATGGTTAAGACTGTTTGCTGTTCTTCCAGAGGACCTAAGCGTGGCTCCCAGCACTCAAATCACGTGGCTCACAGCTGCCTGGAACTTCTGTTCCAGGATCTGATTTCCTCTCTGGTCTCCTTGGCAACTGTACTAAAATGTGCATACCTACACGTGTACAGGCAAGCATATCTGTGCATGTGTGTGCATACACATACACACACAGGTGCAAGTGCATACATTTTAAAAATCTTCACGAATCTTATGGTCTAGAAATCACACATAAATTCAGATATATTCACATATACATTATGCACATAGAAATATAACTATACTCTTTTTTTTTTGGTTTTTGGTTTTTGGTTTTTGGTTTTTGGTTTTTGGTTTTTGGTTTTTCGAGACAGGGTTTCTCTGTATAGCCCTAGCTGTCCTGCAACTCACTCCATAGACCAGGCTGGCCTCGAACTCAGAAATCCGCCTGCCTCTGCCTCCCGAGTGCTGGGATTAAAGGCGTGCGCCACCACGCCTGGCAACTATACTCTTTATAAAACTCAAATCACACAAAGAAAATCACAGGTTGAAAATCACCAGGAAGTTGGGCAAGGGGACAATTAGAGCAGCCGCAGGCACACAATCACAACAAAATTCTACCCCCAATAGACAAATGCAATTAAATCAAAATTGACTTGCCAGTCGCACTGTGGTGAGCAGAGCCTAAGGTACCGTTTTCATCAGAGAACCCGACAGTAGTCCATCCTGTGGTTTCCAAGGACTCATTGCATAATCAAACAGGATATACACTAGGCAGGTAGTGTACAAGTATTCATCTTCTGAAGAGGCGGGTCAGTGGGACAGATTTCTCTCACATTTGCCTTGTAAAGAGGCTGAGCTGCCTCCACTGCTGCAGGGCTTGGATCAGTGAAATTCTCCTAAAGTATTTTTAATTTGTTCTAGATTAGAGCCAAGGGGAAAAAGCTATGCTTTAAAAAAGTGTATGCATGTGTGTGTATGTATGAATGAATGAATGAATGTATGTATGTATGTATATGCTGTGCATATGTGTGTACATGCACTCATACCTGTGTGTGTATTTGGAGGCCAGAAAAGGCTGTCTTTTTTACCCTCTTCCCTCACTGTCCCCTATTGCTCTGAGGCAGGGTCTCTTCCTGAATCTGCTTCACCAGCTAGGCTGGAAGCCAGCAAGCCCACGCAGTCTTCTGGTTTTCCTTCCTTAGCGCTGGGGTCACAGGCAGGCACGGAACACCCAGCTTGTTATGTGGGTGCTGGGATGCAAACTCCAGTTCTCATGTTTATACAGCAAATGCTTTTAACTGCTGAGCCATCCTGCTACCTCTCCAGTCCTTAGCGCAGTTAAGTCAGCCAGTATGTATCATATGTGTGTGTGTGTATATATCATATGTGTGTATGTATGTATCATATGTGTGCATGTATGTATCATATGTGTATATGTATGTATCATAGGTATGCATTCAAGGAGCACTGTTTTGCATCTCTCAGTGCATTCAGCAGTGAAAAATAGAAGGACTAGTGCTGAGTTATTTCAAATCTACAGTGTAATCTCAATGACTACTAAGATGGACATGTTGGCATGAACCTCTCTCAGCACTGGGCGGGGGGGTAAGAAAGAAGCACCTGGAGTTCAAGGTCAGCCTAGACTGTAAAGTAAGACCCTGTCACAAGCGAGGAAGCAAACGAGCAAGCAAGCAAGCAAGCAGACAAACATCCTGATTACCTAATGTGTATATCATTAAGAGTAATGTATACACATTTGTGCATTCTTAATTCAAAAGAAACAAATGTTCTTTGAAAAAATTAAAGTATCACCTATCATGTCATCACATAGAAATGACAGCAAATGACTAGTTGTTTTATTAACAAATACATTGTGAAAACCGTCTCAGTTAAAATAAAATAATATATACAATTAAAGAATTTTCTTGTCTTCTTATGAATAGCAGCATATCAGACTACTTTTCTTTTACTTTTTCTTTTTCTTTTCCTTTTTCTTTTTCTTTTTTTTTCTTTTTTCGAGACAGGGTTTCTCTGTATAGCTCTGGCTGTCCTGGAACTCACTTTGTAGACCAGACTGGCCTCGAATTCAGAAATCCGCCTGCCTCTGCCTCCCAAGTGCTGGGATTAAAGGCATGCGCCACCACCGCCCACCCAGACTATTTTTCTTATGGAAGTATTTGGTACTACTATATTTCCATCCTCTCTCTCTCTCTCTCTCTCTCTCTCTCTCTCTCTCTCTCTCTGTGTGTGTGTGTGTGTTTGTGTGTGTATGTGTGTGTGTGGTCGAATGACTTCTTATTTTATAGGTGTAACATAATTCATTTTACTAGTTCCCTAATGTATATAAGTCAATATAAAAAACAAATGCTAGCAAAAATCCTTGCATAGAGCTGTGGTGTAGCTCATTGGAAGAATGCTTGCCTAGGACTGATGAAGTCAGGGTATACTCCCAGCACACACACACACACACACACACACACACGCAGGCATGCATGCCAATCATGCACTTATGCCACCTATACATTCACAATTTCTCCTTTTATAAATGTTTACTTAGATACAGATAACCATATTTCCTCATTCTAAAAATCACCATAGACAAATCAAGAAGTGACTAAGTAGCAAGAGAGATGGCAAATGAGACTTGTCTATAATGCTCCACATGGTTGCAACAGCAACAGGTTTTGCCATTGTCTGTGCTTCTGAGCTAGAAAATCTGCAGAAGAGCAGGTTTACCCTGCAATAGAAGCTCACATCTGCAAACCCTACACCCAGGGAACAGAGGCAGGAGGACTGATGCAAGTTCAAGACCAATCAGGGTGGCATAGTGAGACCTTGTCTCAAGAAACCAAACACCAGAGCCAGCAAAGCATTAATTTCAGGGGTCTCTGGAAGACCGGCCCCTTGGGGGGGGGGGGGGGCGGAGCCCACAGATGACACTTTCTTGCTGTCTGAAGCATTGCTGGGGTAGATTGGCCAGCGTCTGTCCTCTCTCCATTGCATTGATCTCATCATTTGTATCTGCAGATCTCCCTCCTGGTTTCCATGGGATGTGGGCTCTGGTGCTCACCCATAGTCTTCTCCTCACCCCAGAGGCAAGACCCAGATCACTCTAAGTACCGAAGCTGAACGGAGAACACACCCCTCTGGAAAAGACCCCATTGCAAAGTCAGTCCTGGGAACAAGCAAGACTTTCAACAGTGTGTCTTTGCTATTTGGGTAGATGCATTTAGATGCCTTTGTGATAGAGAACTTCCATTCAGGCCTCTTTTCCATGTCAGAGTTTGTCATCACACCATGCTAAAGTCCCAGCATATTCCTCAATGAGTGGTTTGTTGAGAGCCCTTTTCTTTCCGATTGCCAAGTCTGAAAACAAAGAGTGGCTTCAGCAGGCCACATTTCTACAGCAGGGTCACGTGTGTGTGCATTCCTTTGTGCTTTCATTGGCCTGGTTGTATGTGATAAAAAGACCATATTCTTAAAATATAGAATTGACCGTGAGGAATAAAAAGGGAGAGAAGCCAGCTCTGCTCTTCATCTCCCTAGGCACTGTGGGTCCTCGAGTCCCCAGCACAGGACTTTAGAGAGAACTGGCCAAGATCTTAGGGGTAGTAATGAACAGAACCAAGACCTGAACGAAAACCCTCTGCTGCAGCGTCTATGTTCCTGATACCATTATACAGCTCATTTTACCACACACACCCATCGGGCCCTGGAGGGAAGTAGTGTGTGTATGAGATGGGAAAATGAAGCTGGAGGGTCTTCGCAGTGGTTTAAAGCACGTGCCATAGAATTTTCAAGACTGAAGTTCAGATCCGCAGACCAGATGTAAATGCCGGGTGGTATAGTGGCCCATCTATAACTCCAGCCTCAAAAAGTGCAGATGGGGATCTTCAGAGCAAGCTAGCCAGACAGACTAGCCAGATAGTTAGCTGAGCTCTGCACTGGGCTGAGAGACCCTGATTCGACAAATAAGGTGGAATGGAGGAGTCATGAAGTCATGAAGGACTCCTGATACCAGCTTCTAACTTCATGTGTGTTCACTTATATGTGTAGGCACACACATGTGTGCCCATATAAGTGCAGTCACTTGTGAGCATGCACACACACAAATATACACACACCCAATTGCAGACATCCATACACACATGTGTACAGACAGAAAAAAAAAGAAAAAATGAAAATAAACAGTTTTCACTTTAGAGGAGAAATTTAATCTGTGGACTCTTAGCACGGTTTTGATCTGGAAACCAGAGGTTAAAATTAAGGTCCCACTATGTGTGCCCCTGGATCTGTTTGTTCCCTTTCATACTCTTAAAATGACTGAAACGAAGCTGGGATTGGGGCACACCTTCAATCCCAGAGGCAGAAGGATCTCTGAGTTTGACGCCAGCCTGGTTTATAAAGTGAGTCCCTGGATAGCCAGGACTCTACAGATAAACTATGTCTCAAAAAGCAAACAAATAAACAAGACAAGTCAGGTTGATCTATCCAAACTAGAAGTCTCCTTGTGAGGAGCTCCTTCTCTGCCCTGAAGTAAGGAGAACAGAACCAGGGCCTCCAGCATGGTGGGCAAGCTTCCACCACAGAGTCACATACCAGCACGGAGGGGCATGCTGGGCGAGCCTCCACCACCGAGTCACACACCAGCACGGAGGGCATGCTGGGCAAGCTTCCACCACCGAGTCACACACCAGAACTGAAGAAACCAAATTGTCCCTTTAATGAAAAACCCTTCCCACACAATCTTTTGAGGTCACTCAAAGAAAACCTGGCTGACTGCCAGGTCATCCTACAAAGTCTGCCAATGTAGATCTTCAGGCATCCAGAAAAAGAAAAAGGCCAAGCCAAAGCAAAACAAAACACAGAGGAAACTCAGAGACACAGGAGCAATGCCAGGAACAAAAAGAAGAACTCTGCAGCCACTCTGTGGTCTTCCCAGTCTAAAGCTATCGTGTCCATAGAACAGAGGCCGGGATTCTCAAAAAATCAGAAAGAGCGTCTTTCTGATTTTTAAGAAATTAAAACTTGAAAAACAAAAGCACTCGTGGCTTAGCACAGAAGAACCTCACGGGCAGAGAACACGTGTGGATTTTCATGGGGCAGGAGCTCCAGTAAAGAGGACAGGGGAAAGCTGGGTATTTCCCCATAGACTTTCAGAAAAGCGTGAGTTTGCATATTGAAAGGGCCAAGTGGTCAAAATGGTTAACAAATAAACACTGAGATTGTAGCAAATCCCCATGAAATACCAGAATGAGAGGCAACTTACTCCTCTTACGTCAATCAAGACCAACCCAAGGAGATGGGGAGGAGAGGGAAAGAGCTGGGAGAAAATTTTTCAGAAAAATATCTGAACAGGCCACAGAAAAAGGTGTTTCAAAGGTGGTACAGTGACTGAGACCGACTCACTTCCTAAGATGGACTGGGTGGCACTGGGACGTTGTGAACAGAGGGGTCTAGATGGGCCCATCACCTAACAAAGCTGTAGTGAAACTATCTTTTGTTCCAAATACCTAAAAATAGTGGCGTATGGGAACACATGCAGGAATAACAATAGACTAATGGAAAAGTGCTTCTGAGGGTTCATGTTCTGAGTTTTCACAAAGTTCACCTCTCACAGCAATAACCAGTGGGTGTGACCCTTTGTGGGCGACATAGGGTATTCTTCCATTAGCAGCACCATTAGCTTTCCAGAATGGTCAGAGGTTAATAGGATGTGAACTATAGAACGTACAGTGCACACATGAGCCAACTTGGGAGTGAATCACATAGAAATCTATTAAATAATGACATGCCTTCAAACTAAGCTCCCACCTCTGCTGGAATTCTATTTCAGAGATAGGGAACACTTTGATTGTGTATTTGTTATATGTGTGTACAGATACACATACACGAACAGGTGTGCATATGGCTGTGTGTGTGTGTGTGTGTGTGTGTGTGTGAGAGAGAGAGAGAGAGAGAGAGAGAGAGAGAGCACAGAACAACTTTATTTGTCATCTTTAGAAACATCATCCACCTTGATTTTGAGAGTAGGTCTCTCACTGGCTTGGAGTTTGTCACACAGGCTAAGCTGGCTGTCATGTGAGTCTCAGGGCTCCCCACTCCCTCCTCCTGGGATTACCAGCAAGCAGCACCATCCTTGGCTTTTTCTTTGGATTCTGGGGATTGAGTGTAGGTCATCAAGTTTGCACTTTACTGTGGAGCCATTTTCCAGGCCCAAATATTTATTACATTTCAAAAAGTATGGCTGCGGAGTGTGTCAGTGGTAGGTTGCTTCTTGACATGTACAAGGCTCTTGGTTCCCTATGACAATGAGCCTGTGGGTCGAGACCCCTTTAGGGGTCAAATGACCCTTTCAGAGAGGTCACTTAAAACCACCGGAAAACTCACAGATTTCCATTATAGTTCATAACAGCAGCAAAATTACAGTTGTGAAATAGCAACGAAAATAATTTTTTGCTTGGGGGGGTGTCACCACAACATGAGGAACTGTAATAAAGGGTTGCAGTATTAGAAGCATTGAGAATAACTGCCTTATGACATCATTCAATCAATTAATCAATCAATAAAATAAGCAAGCAAACCAGCAAGCAAGCATACATGAGAAAATTCTGGGTCTATAGTGCAGACTTAAAACTTAAACTTAGATTATCGTCTCCCCAGATTATATTTGAATAATAGGGATGAAATTCTTCAAAATGCGTGCCAGCACACTCGTAGAAAGAACTAAAAGGTGGATAAAGAAAGACATGAAGTTCCTTTAAGTGTGGAGAATAGAAGGTGGGTTGCACCATGCTAGCAGGCAGACAGTTATGACAGGCAGACAGAAGGAACCCTGACTTCTTTTAAAAATTAAACGAGTCACTTTATAAGTGGTGCATAAAAACACACAATTGAGCGCCTTAGCAGCGTCCCATATGAGGCTTTGATTTGTGTAAACACTGTGTGGAGTGCTTAAGTCAAGCTAAACATACCTGATTCCTCAAATATTTATAATTGTTTACACAGTCAAAAGAACACCATTTATAATGCTTTTTCATTTTAATGAACTTTTGGAAGTGAGTCCAGGCAGACATCAAGGGGTCCCTTAGGGATTTGTCAAATCCAGAGAGCTTTGGATGTAAGAGAGCCCCCCAAGTCCTACTGAGCACAGGTGGCCCTTGGGACACCTCCATTGTGATAAAAAGTTCCAAGTCCTCATTCTCTGTAGAGAAATCTGACAAAGTCTCATTTTGTCTTTGTTCTGATGACAATATTCATCGTGGCTTAGTCATCTCTGCCCTGTGAGCCAAGCTGGATCCTTTACAGCAATTGTCTTAGTCCTTAAAACAGCCTGCGGTGACAAGGATGGCACTGCGTGGGTGTCTTGAGCAAAGTGATCTCCACCCCTGCCACCCACCCACCCCCACCTACCTCAGAGACCCAACCTATGTAATTTCCTATTTTCTATCAGCAGTGAGTGGCCAAATGCCAGCTCCTTTGGCCCCTTGATCCCGCACAGCTGTGTGTGGTCTCTGCTTCCCTCTCCAGTTATTAGCAACCCCTTGGAGCCCAGGAGCCACCACTCAATAGCCTGACTGCGTGGGCAGATGCCAGGCCCTACTTCCCAGCCTTGGCATGGACTGGCTGCTAACACCTGCCCCAGCACCTGATTAGCTGTCTAGCAGAAATCCAGTACAATCTGTTTTATTCTATGTCTGGCTGCTGTACGTGAATCTTTCTTCTAAACACGATGATAAGAGCTAATTTCTAAAAATTGTAAAATGTTCCTTTAAACAAAACAAAACAGCCTTTGTGGGAGTAACAAAGCCATTACTTAATAGATTAAGTTTGTTTTTGTATGTTGGCTATTATATCTAACTATATATTTTCCAGCTAATTTAATTTTTAGCTTGTCACTATACAATACTGAAAATAATCCACTTTAAAATAAAATGAGGAGGGTGGCTAAAGAGATGGCTCAGTGGTTTAGAGAATTGGCTGCTCTTGCAGAGGATCCAGATTCAATTCCCAGCACCCACATGGCAGCTCACAGCTATCTGTCCAGATCCAGGGATCTGGCACTCTCACACAGACATACATACAGGCAAAACACAAATGCACATAAACATAAATAAACCATTGAAATAAAATAAAAATAAACGGGACAGAGCATAAGAATGCATCTTCAAGCCCAGCACTTGGGAGGCTGAGGCAGTGGACCACTATGAGTTATAGACCAGCCAGATCTATATAGTGAACTCCAGGATAGTCAGGGCTACACCATGATACCCTGTCAAAAAACGGTGTGTGTGTGTGTGTGTGTGTGTGCTGGAATGTAGCTCAGTGGGAAATAATTTCCCTAATACACTAGGCCCTGAGTTTTACCTCCAGAGCAGCAAATACATAAATAAACAATGTAATTACTAATAATGATAATTCATGAAATAATATTCTGATGGGGTTACTATTTTAAAAACCAATTATAGTTCATAATATTGGCCTCACCCATATTACTCATGGATGCACAGTTGCATGCTATGTGTCAAGTTTCCCTTTAATAGTTTTTCTGCTACTAGCATGAATAAATTCAGGAGAATAGATTAACCTCTCCTCCTCCTCCTCCTCCTCCTCCTCCTCCTCCTCCTCCTCCTCCTCCTCCTCCTCCTTCTCTTCCTCTTCCTACTCCTCTTTTTCCTCTCTCTCTCTCTCTCTCTCTCTCTCTCTCTCTTTCTCCCCATGTAAACCTTTTGTACAGTATCAAATTTATGAAAACAGTAAGAGCCAATAGGAATGTTCTAGATTAGAAAGGCCATCAGATAGACTGCCTTTAGGAAATTTACATGGTGATAATATAAATAGATTCTCAACAGGAAATTTGTCAAGCCAGAGGACAGGAGTAGATATCCTGAGACCTGTGGTGAGACAGTTAGTTGTGCTGAGCAGGTAGCCTGGGCCATAGCAGGAAGAAAGGCACGTGGGAGCAAGGACTGACCCCACCATGCCCTCTGCAGGATAGTCTCATGTTTGATAGAGACATAGAGAGAGGGGAACTCTGGGTAGAGCCTGAGGCTGCTTGGTGGTTAAAAGTGGACACTGGCAGACCATCAAACAAGTGTCAGCACCGAATCAAACATCCTCTCATCCTTGGGAACTGGTCCAAATTGGCAGCAGAGGCTGCCAGGGTGGAATATGAGAACCTACAATTCCAGGGAAAGAGTCAAGCATTTTTTTTTTTTTTTTTGCTGTTGTTGTTGCAGTCATCAAGAGAGGATGGGTATGCCAGGCCAGGGCATCCTGGCCATGACTGAGATGTCCACAGCCTAGTGTCAAGGCTGATGCAGACTCTGTCCTTCCAAGTCAGAGACTTCTAAGTTTCTGAAAAAAAAAAAATCCAACCAAACACTTGGATTCACTTTCTTTTTTTTAATGTTTTTTTTCGAGACAGGGTTTCTCTGTATAGCCTTGGCTGTCCTGGAACTCACTTGGTAGACCAGGCTGGCCTCAAACTCAGAAATCTGCCTGCCTCTGCCTCCCGAGTGCTGAGATTAAAGGCGTGCGCCACCACACCTGGCTTGAATTCTCTTTCTTCCCCTCTCTGTGGTCAGTTTCTAGCTTCTAGCTTTAGGACTCCCTCCTGTTTCAACAGTAGTGGAATCAATGGGTAGAGAGCCTTGATATTTTTTACTTTGGTGAGTTCACAGGATAGCAGAGACTCAGACTTTTCAGGAGTTTCCTCCACAGGGAGTTTCCTCTACCAATAAAGAAACATGGCCCCCGTCTCTTCGTTACAGCTCCCTTATAACAGAGTCCATGGAATATGCAACTGACTGCTGATTTCGCTGATATACAAAGCTGCCTTCTGGGTGTCAGCCCTGGGCTGTGCACTCATACCTTCTTCACGAAATCTTTGTCATTTTGCTCAGTCAGGTCTCAGTGTCACCCTAGATGGCGCTCAGGGTATCATCACTGGGGAGGGAGTGGGGTATCACCCTTTGTTGGCACCACAGTGGGGACAGGAGCTAGGGAGACAGGCACCACAGTGGGGACAGGAGCTAAGGAGACAGGCACCACAGTGGGGACAGGAGCTAGGGAGACAGGCACCACTGTGGGGACAGGAGCTAGGGAGACAGGCACCACAGTGGGGACAGGAGCTAGGGAGACAGGCACCACAGTGGGGACAGGAGCTAGGGAGACACAGGTGTTCTGCTTTCCATCAACAGAACCATGCCTCCACTTCCTACTGTTAGTATCTGCCCCCCAACATCCAAATAAAACTCAACAGCCCCAAGATCTATCTATCTCTTTAGTACATGGTTGTGTTGCTTTGATTGAAAATTGACCCCATAGACTCATATATTTGAATGCTTAGTCACCAGGGAGTAGAACTGTTTGGGAAGGATTAGGAGATGTGGCTTGTTAAAGGCATGTCAATGGATATGGGCTTTGAGGTTTCAAAAGTCCACACCAGGCCCAGTCCTTCCTCTCTCTCCCCTCCATCTCCCTCCCCCTCTCCCTTTCCCCCTCTCTCCTTACCCACCCTCTTCTGGCCACAGATCAGATTGTAAATAAAACTCTCTGCTGTTTTTCTATCAACATATCTGCCTGCCACCATGCTCCTCTCCCCATGACAATAATGGACTAACCCTCTAAAACTGTATGCCAGTCCCCAGTTAAATACTTTCTTTTCTAAGAGTTTCCTTGGTCATGGCTTCTGTTCACAGCAATAGAACAGTGATTAAGACAAAGATTCCGAGAAACTCAATATTCATGTGCAGAAGGAGTGAAATGGCTCCTCCGCCATATCTTACAAGTTACAAAAATTTTAAAGGGGAAGGAAGTGCCACTTAGTGGTAAACACTCACCTATTATATACAAGATTTGATCCCCAACACTAAACAACAACAACAAACCCACTAGTCTGCTTAGACTTAATGGTAAGGCACAGAACTAAGAAGTTACCAGAACAAAGCAAGGATGCACTTCAAGTGATTGGCCTGGGCAGGCATTTTTTGGATAAGACCTAAAAAATACTCATGGAATCGAAGGTAAAAACAGACCAAATGAGTTTATATCAAACTAAAAACCCCTGCATCGTTGTAGACACTCATGGGGTGGTGAGCCCAACTGCAGAAGAGAAGGAATATACAGACTCTCCATCTGACCTGAGTTAACATCCAGAACATACAATGAAACTAACACCTCAAGATCAAGAAACAGATAATCTGATTTTAAAATATAGCAAAGTATTTTTGAACAGATAAGTCATTTCTGAGAAGTGGAGTTGCATTTCAGGAGACCAGGTGTTTAAAAGCCAGCACAAAGACTGTGCCAAGAAGCGAGATTCAGATTGGGCAGTGTCCAGAATTGTACAAGATATGATTCACACTGAATTTTTGAACAGAGATGAGCCATGGCACCAGCAAGAGAAGAGGGTCCTGGGATCCTGAGGTAGGAGGAAAGAGACCATTACACTAAGCTAGACAGAGTGGCTGAATATAGCTGGCTTTCTTTAATAACTATCAACAACAACACTGATTTAAAAATAAAACTTCTAGGAATTGTACAAAACACTTAGTTGATGATTTTCATGACTTTGCTTTTCTTACAGGGTTTAGAATGTGTGGTAGAGTCACTTGGCAGGCAAAATGGTAGTTAAAACCAAGATCAGATAAAGCTGGGCTACTGTGACATAGAAATGGCCAAGTAATTTAAAAAAAAAAAGTGCTTAACAGCATTGATCACCAGAGAATCAAAATCAAAAGCACAAGAAGATATCAACCGGGCGTGGTGGCGCACGCCTTTAATCCCAGCACTCGGGAGGCAGAGGCAGGGGGATTTCTGAGTTCGAGGCCAGCCTGGTCTACAAAGTGAGTTCCAGGACAGCCAGGGGTATACAGAAAAACCCTGTCTTGGAAGGAAAAAAAAAAAGAAGATATCAACCGACCTTGGTTCAAATGTCTGTAACAAAAAGCCAAGAAGCCACACTCTGGTGAGCTGTGGAGAGACCGGAACCTCTGCATATGATTGCTGGGAATGTAAATGACCGTAGCTATACTGGAAAACAGTACAGAATTCCTCAAAAACCTGAAAACAAGACTTATATGATCTAAAATTTCAACCCTGGGTAGATAGCCAACAGAAAGAAAATCAATACACTAAGAAGACACCTGTACCCCGTATTTTGTACAAAATGGAATCAACCTAAATGCACACCCGACAGATGAATAGATAAAGAAAATTGTTACACCTGTATAATGGGATATGCTTTCAGTATAACAAGAGTAAAACCCTGTCATTCATAGCAGGAAGACCTGGAAATAGGCCGAGCACAGAAAGGAAACACTGGGTGACCTCACTCATGCAGAACCTAAGACCTGATGTCACAGAAGTAGAAAGTAGACTTTGGTCCTCAAAGGCTGAGAGAGAAGAGGGGAAAGAAAACAGGGTAAGATTTGTCACTGGCAAAAATGTGTAGATGGGAGGAATAAATCCTGGTGTTCCCACAGGAAGATGACTAGGGTTAACAAGATGTATTGCATTTTTAAATGGCCAGAAGAGAGGGTTTCAAATGGTCCTGTCACAAAGAAATTACTAAAGCTTGAAATTATAATATGCTAATTACCACAGCTTGATAGTTACAGAAGATAAATATGTATAAAACATTAAATTATACACCATAAATATGTATGGTTAATCTATGTCAAATCAAATGGGACAGAAACAATACAGAACCAAGTCAAAACACAAGAGCCTCGGCCCAAGGACAAGGGAGGGAGATTACAAACTAGAGTCTTGTAGGTCTCTTGAATTATTTCTGCACCCAACAAAGATGTTTCAACCTGTAAAGAGCGAGCAGCATTGAATACTTCTTCTTGACTAATAGAGACACAATACTTTCTATTGCTTCTGTGGCTTAGAGAAGGAAAACGTAAGATATACGTGAACTGAGAATAGATCTTATGTCGCTGTCAGTACTGCTTACATTCATCAGTCACCTTGTTTCTTACCCCTTCCCATGTGCCCATTTTCCAGCCCAGGAGACAGACAGTGTCGAGACTGTCCCTTCATTTCCCAGTGCCCATGGACCATTTCCACCTCCACAGGAGGCTGACAGGGAACTCTGTGGGGGTTGAAATCAGGGAGGAGATAGAGGTGGTCAGTTTATGAAGACCAACCTCCTTTGATTCACAGCCAGAAAAGCCTCTAGGAAAGTAGAGATTGTTTCTTCATTTCAATAATTCAGAGCTCTCAGGTCAGAAAACTATGGGCCTCCACAGAGAAAGAGGCCAGCATTTGCCAAGCCTGCAGCACCAGGAAGAAAATGTGGGCAGCAGTCTTTATTTCTCCTTTCATAGAAATAAAGAAAGGAAGGAAAAAAGGAGGGAAGGAAGGAAGGAAGCATAAACTTCAAGGATGGAAGATAGAGGTCCTGGGACACGTGATAGCCCACCCAACACCACCCCCTGTGCTCCATGCACTGCCCTGTTCTGGGAAGACAAGGTCTGGTGAGGTTGCCCAATCTGGACTGTAAGACAGACCTGACAGGGGCATATTGTTTGGCAAGCACGGTGCACTTTTAGTTATTTTAATTAGTGGCCAATCTGTAAAGATCTAGTGGTTTCACATGAACACATCGAAAGCTAGAATCCTGGTTCCCTCCAGCAGAGCTGGCCTGAATGTAAGCTTCTGCTGCCCTCCCCAGTTAGCCCCATTAGACCACGGATTCGCTCAGCACTTGCGCCCCCTGCCTGCCTGCCTGCTCCTGCAGCAACAGACCTGGGCATCTGAAGCATGGACAGGTGTCTGTCAATCTATTTTCTTACCCAGAGAGCTCCGTCCAGGCCAGATGAGTTAAAATCTGAGCCTGGGAAATGACCTGGCCTCTCTAGAAGAGGCTGAAAGGTTCAAAGTCTGAAGCTGGTGCTGGGAGGGGCTAAGGTGAAAGTGGTTAACAACTTATTTTCTTCTAGACGCTCCGTGGCAGTGAACGGCACCATTTTATAGTCCCTTTGTTGGACTGATTTTCCTGTTTTCCCACTTGGCAGTAACTAACTTACTTCTCTTTCCCTAGAACAGCCTTGGTGTCTTGGCTCTTCACTGTTTGGACTAACCCATTCTCAACGCCCCACACTTTCCCCACATTTTCTATTCCAGATCAGGAAACACTGGGAATAGCACCCTTTTTTATCTCACCATTGAATTTAATAGAAAGACTTGCTTTGGCTTCCACGTCATTCTTCATACCTCAGAACCACATCAGTTGCTTTTCATGGCACATTCACTTGGCCATAATCTGATTTTAATTAACGTGGAACTGAGAAACCACACCATGGGGTGAAAAATGGAGATTTAGTGCAAGTTCAAGCACCAAATACCAAGCCTCACTTTGGGGTCAGGACCATAATCCCATATGTAAAATTAAAGGACCTATACAGTCCGTAATATGTATCCATAATAGAGTTAGTTTCCTACCTATAGACTAATTTACAATCGGTTGAGTTTCTAAGCTACATTTGGCTGGGGCTTTTCTGGGTGTTAAAGAGCCCCCACTTTCTGCTTGCTTTCTCCTCCTGTCTGGTTGCTCTTATTAAGTCAACCCTCAAAGGTCAGGCTTTTGAAAGCCACTCAGCCAGGAAACAGAATTGGGAGAACAGCCCAAACCTACGAGTGTCTCTTAAGCAGATCTGGAGATCACTTTGCTGTGTCCTGGCTATGCCGGAGAAGATGCAGATCTGAAAGTTTCAGCACTTGTTCATGGCTGGCTTATGCCAACCGGCACTAGTCTTGATCTGTAGAACCTTCTAGAGAAGGCCATGTCTTCTATGTCCTACACCCCAGGATGCTGCATACTGAACACGAGAAATCACAGGGCAACAGAAGCAAGCCTTGCACAGAGACCTCAGGAGACTGGACCAGACAAGACCACAGGCTTCTGAGCCAGATGGGGGCACCCCAGTATCTGAACAAGGCATTTGGGGGGCCACTGGTCTGTGTTGAGCATTTCTGGGAACCCTTCAGGGAAAGCCAAATTCCTCAAGAGATACTCAGAGAAGACTTGCTTTTTTTTTTTTTCTTTTGCCAGATGTATAAAGTTGAAAATCTTCTCTAAAATTAAATACTAAATTGCACACTAAGGTTTCCACTAGCAAGCAATGACAACATCAAACAAAACCCACGGCACCTTTTCACAAGATTCGTAATTTGAGGAGAAGGAGGGAATTGGGGTCTTTTCTTTTGTCTCTAGTCTCCAAATATATGCTTGCCCTGGAAGAACAAACACCGTGTGCAGGAAAGGAAGAAATCAGCTTGAAGCCTGGCAGAGAGGCTTGAAGTCTTGGAAGTCTGAAATCCTCCGGGGATCCAGACCCAGGGGCAGTGAGTCTGTTGCCCAGCTAGGTGACTTCAGGGAGGACTGTGACAATCCCTATGCAGTGCACAAAGATCCCCACGGACAGGAGGCCATAAGCTATTTCTCATTGCTGTGAGTCAACCCTAAAGGCTCGTCGCCTTTACCAAGTGGCTGGACAGGACTGTGCACCTCAGCTTCCTAGGCCCAGGGTTCTTTTGTGTTGGGTTCGAACACAGGACCAGTCCTCAGGAGATGCGCTTAAGCCCCTTCCGCGGCAGCCAGGGCTGAAGCTTGCTCGCGCCATCTCCAGGCTAGGCTTGGTGACTTGCGTCCCAAGCCTAGCCTGACTTGAGTACCCACTACCTCACTCCCGCAGCCTGATCCCCCACCCATCGCTGTCTAAAGCTACCAGTCGCGAAGCCGGAAACATTCCAAGCCTGTCGCCTGCCCTGGGCGAGGTGGCAGATACTCACGTTTCAAGTGTTTGCCAAAGTGCCCGAACTCTGGTCACCAACCAGAACCACGAGGAAGATCTGCCGGGCTACCTTGCAGGCAGCGAGAAAGAACAAGCAGACGGCCAGCAGACAGCCCCGTATTTTACGCGAGCTCCCCCAAAATGCTTCTCGGTGCCGCCAACGCAGCTGCCAGGTTTAATTACTGTGTCAGACAGCCCGCCCCTCCCCTCACGGGGGCGCCGCAGATGACAGGCGGGAGACCCAGTCGGCGCCTTGTGCTACAGTCTCCCAGCCTTGGCCGCAGTAAAGATTGCACGGGGGACACCTGACACCAAGGTTCAAATGCCAAAGAATCGTCAAAAAACCTCGCTTCTTTCCTATTCACTCGGAACATACATCTGATGGGTTCCCGGCAGCATTTCTTTCAGAAAACAATACGAATGAACCAAACCAACGACAAGTACTGTGCAGAAGAGCTAACCTGCATCTCAAGTGGAAAGGACCTTATGCGTCCTCCTCCAGCCCAGTTCCGACTTGATTCCTGGGCCTTGGTGGGATGTCCTGAGCACCGCGCGATGCGCAACAAACCTATGCTACTGTGCCCAGGTTTTAGTGGCGCACGTCAACTCCCTGGTCTGTTCCTAGGACTCTGTTCCACAGGACCTTACTGTATGAGGACGCTCCGCTGCGGTTCATCCACTCGGACCATTTCCCAATCGCAACTGGCTCCTGGAGACAAGCTGGATACACACACCACGCTGGGAGGAATCCTCGGTTCGGTTTTGAAAGTGCAACACGAAAGCGGAATATTCCACCGAAAGTTATGATCCGCAAGTACAAGGCCTGCCTGAGCACTCCTCAGCCTAGTGGCCACGCCTCTCAGTTCCCCAAGGGTCCTCACCCTAGCTAGCCCCGCCCTAAGGGTGCTTTTCTGGGCACGCACCTGCTTCCACGCTGCTGAGTGGTTGCCTTGGAAACCCTGGAGAGCTGGTGCTCCCTGCAGACACGCTGTTGCCCTGACAACTGTGACCCAGCTCTTGGGCGTGCCAGGAAGAATGTAAATGGATGCTACATTAAATACAGATTCAGGGCTATAGGAGGGACTGGTTGGTAGGGCTGGGATGCGAAAACAGCTGTATTAGGGTATGCAGGCTGAGCCTCAAGATGGGGTCGGTGGGTATCCTGACTAGAAACATTGTGTTCTTCACCAAGCCGAGTTACTGGGAGTCGTTCTAGTGTCCCTCTTTCACTCTGCTTAAGATGTTTAAATGGGATTTCCCAGCAGGAACTGGTCCCAGGTAGGAATAAGTAAAAGCCCTTCAGTATGTTGAAAACAGTGAAGGCCTATTGGGTATAATAGTTAACCATGGGTGACGTCATATGCAGACCTCCGAGATTCTGGCTGTGACGAGCACGTGGCTAACACAATTTCACTCACTGTTTGAGAAAGCTAGGGCCGGGGAAAGCAAACTGTACTTATTAAAAACCCAAACATGCACGTGGCGTCTTGAGAGCTGAGTAAGGGGCTTAAACCCATCAAGCCACAGATAGGTGCTTCTGTTAAGGAGCTAGGACATCATGGAGAGGGCTCAGCTGAAAACCAAGGTTCTGGGCAAGGGCTCCGGAGACTGTGAAGGCTGGGATGGCCTGTCGGGAAGAGGGAGCGTTTGCAATGTTGCCCTTCAAGTAAGAGAATGGATTAAAGGAATGATGGGAAACAAAACATTCACAGTCTACACATTAGACATCTATAAAAATGTGAAATTTAGGTGACATCTGACTCTTTTGTAAGGATCCAGTCTCTGCGACAGTGAAGCAGAACCCAGTGGGATATTTTCAGAGTACTGACAGCAAATAGCCATTGTGTTAGTTAGGGGGTCTCTAAAGAACAGAACCAATAACCCATAAACTGAGGGGCTATGACCCTCATCACCCCTTAAAGGTCCTGTCTCGAATTGTAAGTGTTTTGGCAAATGTGATGGTTTGAATGAAAATGCCCCCCATAAGCTCGTATATTTGAACAATTGGTCCCCAATGGTGGAATTGCTTGGGAAGGATTAGGCTTGTGGCCTCGCTGGAGAAGGTGTGTCCCAGTAAGCATGGGCTTTGAGGTTTCAGATGCCCATGTCACCCCCAATTAGTCCTCTCTGCTTGGTGTTTGAAGATAAAGACAAAAGCTCTCCGCTACAGCTCTAGAGCCATGCCTTCTCCTCTGCTTTTATGCTTCCTGCATGGACTCCAACCCTCTGAAACTGTAAGTCCCCAGTAAATCCTTTCTTCTACAAGTTGCTTTGGTCATCGTGTCTTAACACAGTAATAGAAAAGTATTCAGACAGTATCGATCTTCAGCCCATAGCATACCTTAACAAAACAGAGAGGAATTTTCTTCTTTATATTTTATCCATCGATTTAAGTTGTTATGTTCATGTAGCAGGAATTTTGCTACGCGCACAATCCACAAATTAACCTACCTGTTTTTATTCCTCCTTGTCCTCCACATTCCAGACTCAATATAGAATCCAGACATGGTGGGCAGGCACTCTACCAGTGAGCTTCAGTTGTAGCTCCAGCTAAGACTTTCCCAACAGTGTCGACATTTGTCTATGTATGCGTTCCTCTCTCCCCGTGTCCCTCCCTCCCTCCTTCTCCACCCCTCATACTCACCCACTCTCTAATCCCCCCTAAATCTCTATGCTATTGGATGGAAACTAGGGTCCAGCACATGCTAGACACATGCTCCCCACTGTGCTGCACCTCCAGGCCCTGTCTGCATGTTTAAGGGTGGTGTATGGCCCACTGTTCTAAAGACCTCAAGCCACATCCACAGGGATACACCATGCATGCCTGGGATTACTACAGTATCCCAGGGCTGGGCACATATTCACCCCTAATAAATATTTGTTAAATAAACAAGCCCAGCCCCAAAGTAATCCTGAACCCTAAAAAAAACCTGACCATATATCTTCTCTCCAGTTCAGCTGTGATCACCTTCAATTCCATTATAAGAATCTTTCTAAATGAGAATTGAAAGTTGGACAGTTAGGTCCCGTTTTTGCTCCACTACAGGAGCTTCTCTTATCTGGGCTTGTTGCCCAGCCTGGACTCAGGGGACCACCATGCGAGAGAACACAGAGAAGCTGGGAGGGAGCTGTGTCTATGAGCTCCTTTGCTGGCTCATCTCCTTCCGTTTCCAGTCTTCTCTGGCCCTGCGGACTCAGGGTGCTGTTTTATTCCAGGTCGTCCTTTTAAAGCACAATGATTCAATTAGCCATTTTAGAAGTATCTGAGTATCCGGGCCAAAGCCCTTTGGGATCAGACTGAATGCAGAAGGGCAGGCTGTGGACTCTCAGAGATAGGAGAATGTCAAAGGGTATTGGACATTTCTCTCCCCCCAAAATTAAGTAGACTCACTATTTATTTGAACTTGGCCTTCAGTTATTTATCTACGCACACCACACCTACTTTCCTTCCAGGTCAGGACTAAGTGCTCAGATCCTTCCTGCTTATTATGATCTCTCAGCAAAAAAAGAAAAAAGAAAGCACAGATAGGCAGGCATTTATTTCTCTGCCTATCACGTACATCACATAAAAATGTAGCCACAAGCAATGTATTTGCTACTTAAAAACAACAGTTTTGCAAGGCTGGGGATCAAATCCATTTGCACCGTATGCATATGCTTTATCACAGAGCTATATTCCCAGCTCATTTGTTGACCACTTGAATGTGTGACGTAGTATGCATTGCTATTTCTGATCCCATGTATATACCCCCTCCTAGCAAGGAGACCTGAAGCTTCCAGAGGCAATTTGACTTGGGTGACATTGAACTTATTCCAAGTCCCTAGAGGAGGCCTCCATAGTTATAAACCAACTGTCACTCCCACTGTGTCCCTTAGACACACTGGTACTCATGCCAGGAGAAAGATGTATGCTGGGGCTTGTGGGGTGGGTGGGCAGGGTGGAATAAGTCTACTTATCTCACAGAAGCCAGTTCTAGTGGAGACCAAGGCTTTCACCCTAAGTGATGTCAGTGGAGATGCAGATACTAATCTGTACAGCATTTGTCGTGCATGGAGATCCCGTCCTTGGTGGCAAGCAGGAGTGGAGGGTGTTTGGTGGAACCCAGGGTTAACACCACTTCCGGGAAGAGAGATGATGGCTGGAAACCAGGGTTAGCCCTTAGCCTCGTCTCCAGGACCCGTGACTGCAGCGAGCTTCATTTCCTAAAGCTCCCACAAAATCCTGAGACAGCACCATCATTAGCCAAGGGTCAACTGTCCGAGGTAATGAGCCTGTGGGGACATTTACATTGAAGCCTTACCTTCCAGTGGCTCGAGGTTAAGTCCTCAGCCTGGGATGTGCCACATTTCCTTGCCCTTTTTATCAGGTGTGGTTTTGACACGAATCCTGCATCATTTATGAGTACAGATATTTTTTATGGTCAGCCTTCCTTTTTTATATAATATTCTCTATAATGCCCTTTTCCTCCTCATGTCCATATGAATTTGTCTGTCTAAAAAGAAAATGCAGAACTAATGTCAAGTGCCTGGGAGACTGAGGCAGGAGGATACCGAGTTTGAGGCCAATCTGTGCTGTATATAGTGAGTGCCAGCCCAGTCTGACCTACATAGTGAGACCCTGTCTCAAAAACAATAAATAAATAAATAAATAAATAAATAAATAAATAAATAACCATTCATTAAAAATAAAGAAAATGCGGATATTATCCCAGGAAGACGAATGTCCAGATGTTCTTCCAAGACATACAGACAGCTGTGAATAGGCAGGCTGCACCAAGGCTGGAGACCTCCAACCCATTGTTTCACGCTAACCTGTTGTGTTCCTTGGAAGCCCATTGTGCTCCTGAGTCCCAGAGGGTGCTCACTTGGTGCAGTGGTTTGAATAAAAACACCCTCCATAGGCTCATATATTTGAATGTTTGACCATCAGGAAGTGGCATGGCTTGAAAGGATTAGGAGGTGTGGCCTTATTGGAGGAAGTGTGTCACTGGGGAATGATGGGCTTTGTGGTTTCAAGGGCCCACGCCACACCCCATGGCGCTCTCTCTCTCTCTCTCTCTCTCCCTCTCTCTCTCTCTCTCTTCCTGCTGCCTGTGACTCCAGATGTAGAACTCTCAGCTACTTCTCCGGCACCATGCCTGCCTGTGTGCCGCCATGCACCCACCATGGTGGGAATGGACGAAACTTCTGAAACTGTAAGCCAGCCCCAATTAAATGATTTCTTTTATAAGAGTTGCTGTGGTCATGGTGTCTGTTTACAGCAATAAAATACTGACTAAGACACGTGGAGAATGCTTCCTCAGCTTCTTCAAGGCCTGCCTACTGAATCCATCCTTGGAGAAGACACTTCTTCCAACACTCAATAAGACTATGCAGGGAGAGGGTGAAGGTAGGCATCGGGGTACTGAACAGGACAGACAGGCCTCCCTCAGAGATTTCTCCTCTCATTCCTGTGTGGAAACAGTTTATAAAGCTGTACAGCCCTCCTGGGACACATTAAGTAGAATTCAATTTAGAAAGATTCCTGTTACCAGACCCTCCACATCTTTGTTTGTTTTAATCTGTAACTTGGCAGGTTTGGCTAGTTAACACAACATGTTATTTAGCCATGTTCTCAAAATCTTCAGTCATCTGCAATTTCTTAGCACTTGGGGTTTTGGGGAAAAGGGCAGGAGCTAGAAGAAGCAAGATTTGTAAAGGTCAGACCTCAAAGGTGTCCAGACCTACATGCATTTATTTATTAATTATTTTTAGTTGTATTAATCTATTAAGAGATAGGGTCTCAGTATATTTTCGAGGCTGGCCTCACTCTCCTGGGTAACTCTCCTGCCTCTCAGGTTCAGGCAGCTGATACTATAGGAACGTGCTGCCCTGCCTGTTTAAACTTTATGTTTTTAATCTGTGTGTGTGTGTGTGTGTGTGTGTGTGTGTGTGTGTGTGTGTGCATGCATATATGATGTGTGTGCATCTTTACGTGTATGTAGGCACGTTCATGTGTGTGAGTGTGGGCATGTGTGTGGAGATCAGAGGTACACTGTGGGTGCCTTTCCTCATCTTCAACCTTGTATTTGGAATTTTATTCACCTCCTGTTGATGAGGCTAGCCTGCCCATGAGTTTCTGGAGATCTTGCCTCTGTCCCCTACTTTGGCTGTGATTACAACATATGTTTCAGCATGTTGCCCTGTGTGGGGTCTAGGGATGTGAACTCAGGCCTATGCTTGCATGGTAAGTACTTCACCCACCAAGCCACTCCCCAACCCTGTTTAAGCGTTTGATCCCTAGCCCAGCTGCAGAGGGAAGGGAGTGACTCTGTGACCCCAGGTACTGTGCAGGTTCACAGGCACTTGGACATACAAAGGATTGGTTCATGGAAACTTCTGGAGGGCTGTGATGACTGGAGCAGGCAGATCCTCCGGTGTCCTGCTAACGAGAGTCCCAGATGAGTGGGCTGTCCCTCCCTTTGTTGTGCAGCTCCTGATCTTCTCTGTCCACTCCAAGAAAACACACGGATTAGCTACTGTGAAGCACAGCCCTGCCTGGGCAAAGACCCCGCGCTCGTCCCTTGTGGCTCTGTGGGGCCTCACTGGGCTTAAGTAATTCTGCACTGGGAACCAGATGCCAAGGACCAGTGAACTCTCTGATGCAGCCACTGCACTTGTCATGGAGATGTCTACAGCAAGGACACTTCTGTGCTTGCCTAAAACCTCATTAGAGTTCTGCAAATACCTTCTTGGCATTCCCTTCTGCAGGATCCAGTTTAAAACCACCTGTCTGGCATTTTACTGTGGTCATCCTCCTGGTCTGGGTTTTACTTCTTTTCCCTCATTAAAATCTCAGATGAAGGCCAGGTGTGGTGTGGTGATGCACACCTTTAACCCCTGTACTCAGGAGACAGACATAGAGGATTGTATGTTCCAGTCTGGTCTACATAGGGAGTTGCAAGTCAGCCAAAACTACATAGTAAGGGCCCTGTTAATAAATAATGATAATATGTATTATTACAGTAATTAGAATACTTATTAGAAAAAATCATATTATTGGAGTAATGCAATAATAATATTGTTATTAAAGTGACATGAGTTTGAGGACAGACATCAAGGTTGTTCTGAGACCTCCATACATTTGAAATCCTGCCATAATTCCCAAAGAATACAAATGCTGAGGGAAAGAGGTCAGAGTCCCATCAAGGCCAGAGCTTTATGGACTCCCATAAAAGGCATTGGAAAGAACTGGACTATGTGTCATTGAGAAAGAGGGGAATGTTTACCAGTCTCTGGACCCATCCCCAGGATCAATAAAAGGGAGATACATCTATATGCCAAGGATATTTTTGTATCTATGTACAAACATGCACACATCATACATGTACATATACAAAGAATAATACCATTATTAAGTTAATTATCACTAACTACATAAAATATGCCTTAGCAAAGGGAAAACCACCCATTTATTCGTTTGTTCACTTTTTGGTAATGGGCGGTTGCATCTGCTGCCAGTGCATGCCCCTGTGCGTCGGATGGTAGAAGGAGTAGACAGTCTGGCGTTCTGACGACAGGACTCACTGTTGGCAGTTGCTTTGTGCTTTGCTCCACCCACACATATCATGTCATCTGTGTTTCAGTTTTCACATTATTAATACTTAGATACCAGTGTCCTCTCTACTCGGAGAGGAGAGAGAAGATTGTATTTAGTCTTAATTTCTAACACACACCACAGTGTCAGGTACACAGCTGGCACTTGATGAGTGCTCACTGAGTAGTTCTTAGTCACTTAGCGTCCTTAGAGCAGATTGGCTCCTAGTGGGATTTCTCCTGTTCTATGGAAGGTGCTGTCTTAGTTAGGGTTTTACTGCTGTGAACAGACACCATGACCAAGGCAAGTCTTATAAAAACAACATTTAATTGGGGCTGGCTTACAGATTCACAACATTTAATTGGGGCTGGCTTACACATTCAGAGGTTCAGTCCATTATCATCAAGATGGGATCATTGCATCATCCAGGCAGGCATGGTGCAGGCAGAGCTGAGAGTTCTACATCTTCATCTGAAGGCTGATAGTGGAAGACTGACTTCCAGGCAACAAGGGTGAGGGTCTTAAGCCCACACCCACAGAGACACGCCTACTTCAACAAGGCCACACCTACTCCAACAAGGCCACACCTCCTAATGGTGCCACTCCCTGGGCCAAGAATATACAAACAAACCATCACACTCCACTCCCTGGGCCCCAATAGGCTTGTTCAAACACATGAGTTGATGGGGGTCATAGCTAAACATAACATAATAAAAAAGTACATTTTGTCCAACCTCCAAAGTCCCCATAGTCTATAGAAGTCTCAACAAAGTTAAAAGTCAAAAGTTCAAAGTCTCTTTTGAGATTCATCCAATCACTTAACTGTAATCTCCAAGACAAGACAGAAAACCAGCTGGGCAAATTCCAAAAAATCTCCATGTCTGATGTCAAAGTGGTTTTCAGATCTCCACTTCTTTTTCATCTTTGCTGACTGCAACCAAGTTCTTTTTCCTGGGATGGTTCTATGCCCTGTTAGCAGCTTTCCTCAGCAGGTATCCCATGGCTCTGGCATCCATGGTAAGTTCAATGTTACAGTTTCTTCTTTCAATGTCTGGGATCTACACGTGATCTTCTGGGCTCCTCCAAAGGGCTTGCTTCAATTCTCCAGCTTTGCCGTCTGCAGCACTCTAAGCTGAGGTTGATCCACTTCACTGATGCTGCTGTTCTTGGTGATCATCCCATGGTACTGGCATCTCCAATACACTGGGGTCTTCCAGTGCAACTAGGCTTCACTGATAGCCTCTCATAGGCTCTCTTCATGGTGCCAAGCCTCAACTCCTTTACATGACCCCTTCAGTGCTGGGCCATCGACTGCAACTGAGGCTGCCTCTTCACCAATGGCCTTCCATGGCCTCTCACAGTAACACGCCTCAGCTGTTCTTCATGACCCCTTCATGCCTTCAAAACCAGTACCACCTTACACATGACTCTTCCACATTACCAAGTATAGCTGCAGCACAAAGTACAACGTTAGCTATCTCTCCAATGCAGCTTCTTTGTACCCTCAGAAAACACCACCCAGAAGATTTCACCTCAGGGATGCTGGTCACTTCTTAATCACCACTAATTTCTTAGCTCCAGCTAACGAGCATCAATTGTCCCAGTGGTCCCTTCTATTCTGGACTCTGAAGCCAAAGACCTGTGGCTAAAGTTGCCAAACTCTGCTGCTTGCTGGGATTGGAACATATACCCCTGTTTTATTACATTACTTTCTATTTTCCAACTTCTTCACTGCCTAAGCTTGGCTGTCCTGGAACTTGCTCCATAGACTGACTTTGAACTGAGATATCTGCAGACTTGTTTCCTAAGCACTGGGATTGAAGATGTGGGCCACCAAACCTGGATTTAAGTTTTTCTTTACCTAGAACTTGCTCTGTTCTAGGCTGGCCTTGAACTCAGAGATCTTGTCTTTGCCTCCTGAGATTAAAGGCTTGTATATAGATATTGTCACAAGGTTATTACTCCATAATCTGTTATCACCTAGAACACAGGATTTGGCTCCATCTCACTTCCTGGTGTCCCTTTAATAATCAAACCATATAGTTTATATTTTTCCTTTCTAAGCTTGCTATGCTTGTTCAAAATGTTCTTCATGAGTCTTAACCAAAGAACAAAGTCTCTGCTGGGCTTTGTTTGAGACTTCCTTTGTCAATGCAATTAATAAAAATCTCTTTACCTTAGCCTCAGGTAGACTCTTCAGACAAGGGCAAAAAGAAGCCACATTCTTCACCAAAACACCACAAAAACAATCTTTATGTCACATTCTGAAATTCTTCTCCTTTGAAATCTCTTGGGCCAGGTCAATACAGTTCAAATTATTCCCAGCAACAAAGTCTTCCATATTCCTACTAGGATGGCTCATTAGGCACCATTTAAAGCATTCCACTGTGTCCAAATCTAAAGTCCCCAAATCCACATTCTTTCAAACAAAAGCATGATCAGGCCTATCACAGCAATACCCCAGTCCCTGGTACCAACTTCTGTCTTATTTAGGGTTTTACTGATGTGAACAGACATCATGACCAAGGCAAATCTTATTAAAAAAAAACAAACAATATTTATTTGGGGCTGGCTTACAGGTTCAGAGGTTCAGTCCATTATCATCAAGATGGGATCATGGCATCATCTAGGCAGGCATGGTGCAGGCAGAGCTGAGAGTTCTACATCTTCATCTGAAGGCTGATAGTGGAAGACTGACTTCCAGGCAACAAGGGTGAGGGTCTTAAGCCCACCCCCACAGTGACACACCTACTCCAACAAGACCACACCTCCGGATGGTTCCACTCCCTGGGCCAAGAATATACAAACAAACCATCACACTCCACTCCCTGGTCCAAGAATATGAAAACCATCACAGTGACCTTATGCAGAGTTTAGAATCCATGGCATCTTATTCCCAGGGTACATGGAGGGAGATCTTGTTATCTGTGAAAAGTTTGCCTCAAGTAAGTTCTCAGAACATGTATTCCCTGGCATTTGTCGTAGATGTGCAATAGCACTGGGAGAAAGGGCCATGAGTGACTTACTGCGGCTCAGCTTGTGGTCAGAGCCTCAAGTGGGCCTGCCTACTGAGTCATCTGCCCTGAGAAGAACTCCTACTGTGAAGGAGCAAACCCAGGGCCCTGTGGCTGGCAGAGCAAACTACTAGAGGGAGAGAGACCAGGGAGGCAGCCGAAGCTGACTCTGCACCATGCAAACACTGGAGAAGGCAGTAGCCGATACTACACCCTGAGCTGCACTGTCAGTGGTCTGGGAGGGATGGGGGTGGCTTTGCTGACAGCGTAGTCTTTTAATCATTCAATTCCCTCATGAAAACAGAAAAAAATGGTGTTGGGATGCGATGCCACGGTAGAGTACCTAAGTGTTATGTTTGTGTGAAACCTTGGTTTTGTCCCCAGAATTAAAACAAACAAGCAAACAAACCTAAGCAAAGCCCTCAGCATTGTGTGACTAGATCTCCAAGTTACCCTGAGGGGTCCCTGGCAAGCTGAGGGAGCAGCCCAGAGGGGCTGAGCTGTGCAGTGATGGACAAAGGCCAGCTTCACCAGGAGCTCAGAAGGACCCAGGGCAGTTCACCCAGGGAACAGAGGACCCAGGGCAGTTCACCCAGGGAACAGAGGACCCAGGGCAGTTCACCCAGGGAACAGAGGACCCAGGGCAGTTCACCCAGGGAACAGAGGACCCAGGGCAGTTCACCCAGGGGTCACAGAGCTGCCAAGAGAAGGACCCAGCAGCAATCAAAACTCAACAAGAGGTAGGGCGGGGAAACACACACAGACACACAGACACACACACACACCATGAACAGTACCAAAAAAAGAGACAGGAAATGGAGCCAGGCTGGGGGTGAGATCCAGAGAGCTTTGAGAAGATACAAAGAGACTGTGTCTCCTTCTAAAAGATACAAGAAACTAATTTTGCTTAACAAAGAGTCATTGGATGATAGGGAGTCAAACATCATGAAAAACTTAAATGAAAAAGAATAAATACAGAAAAATAATGCAATAAAGATTGTAAGTTCACCAGAGAAATGAAATGTTAACTGTCAAAGACCACTTTTGACATCAGAGGGTAAACTGAGGCAGGCAGCAAAGGGTTATGTTGTTGGGACGAAAAGCTTCTGGCTTCTAGCAATTTAACTTTTTCTATGGGGACAGAAGTTGGTGGCTATCAGTTACTTGGGCTCTTTTCTCAGTTGGCTCAAGTGCTGCTAGATGTCCAGGCAAGAGACCTGGAGTTCATTAACTCTTTGTGAGCCAGAGAGAAAAGAAAAGAAAGGAAGAAAGTCAGATACACACACACACACACACACACACACACACACAGAGACATACAGACACACACACACACACACCGGCAGGACCCGACTAATTGTTTCACCAATTTCACAAGTTCACATGCACACCTATATACACATATACCTAGTTATGTATGTATATTCATACATATAGATATACATTCATAAAGACATACAGACATACTGTACATACACATAGACAGATAGACAGACCTGTATACATTTGGAGGATGGAGCACAACCCCAACAGTAACACTTTATTTTTTCTCTCAGCCTTTTTATACTTTCTTAAAAGTTCTTTATAAAATTACCTCATAGATAAAGTGTTACACAAAAGGGAAGTTACAGAAGGATGTTGATAGTAAGTTCAAAGCAATGTTTCATTCTATAAGCTCATTATAAGTTCAAAGCAACAACAGTTTCACCTGGCCTTGCTTTATCAGAGTGCACACCTGTGGCCTCATCCTTGGACCTGACCTAGAATGAATGTTTTCCTTGATCATAAATTTGTCCCAAGCCTATTTTTATACCTGGTGTAATTGTGAAAGCTCACTGTATTCCTTATCATGCAGCCTTTACTTACTATTCTATGAGGAGGGGCATACTCTGTTCTTCCTCTTTCTGACTTTATTATATCTTTCTGCCAAAACAAATAAACCATCTCCTTACACTTTCTTCCTAAAATTATTTGAATCAAGTCACGAATTCTATAGTCATTAACTCATCCAAATAGCATGAGTTTATGAAAGTTCATCTTTGTGTTGATCTGCAGGAAATCTGCCCAATAGGATAGGCTGATGCCCAGGAATCATTGGGCTATGTCACAGCGTCAAGAAAGACATATCTGCAGCAAGAAGCAATCCTGGGACAAAGTCTCTGGGGCTGTGTACCTCCAGAGTGCCCGCATCGCAGCCATGCAAAAATGGTGGGCCATCTTTAGAAAACTTACTTGCCATACCTTTCCTAGATGGCTTCTGTCAGTTAGTCATTTCCAGTGTTCAAGGGAATGCAGACAGACAGACAGAGGGACGGACACGAAGGTTAAGTCAAATGTGAGTTCTGAGTTGAACTGCAGTTCTCAGTGTGAATTCACGAGGCATTTATCTATGTAGTCTATGAGGAGGAAGATAGAGGCAAATGATGTCATTCTCCACAAAAGACAACAAGATCCTTGGACCACTGCTAAATCCCAGCGTAGGATGAGGCTATCACACCAAATATGTGTGAGCTATCAAAGACTACCAAAGTTACATCCAAAGGATCCAGAAACCATCTCCAGAGGCTCCACTAACCAAACAAGGAACATAACATTAAAATACAGAGTGCCTGGCAACAACCACAGTCCCTCGGAGTGTCATAGTCCCACGGGTCATCTTCTGAGAGTGACCTGGAGGTATCTGACAACTATTGCCTGTAACTAGTCTTCCCCAAACTTTGTGTGCAATGAAAATGGTTATGAATTCCACTTCAGAGCTTCATGCAGGACCTGCTGGGAATGGCCACAGTCCCTGTGCCCCAGGAAGAGCAAATGGTGGGGTGGGACTCACCAGTCTGCTTTATCATGGTACACGGAGCTGCAGTGGGAGGTCTCATGCCCAGGCACCCTGGAACGGCTGACCATCTTTCCCACAGGCGGGCTTTCTAAGATGGCATTGTCCGGGTTACAAGATTTCTCACAAGCAGCCCAAGGCATCACCTCTAAGGGCACAAAGCAGAATCTATATTATCTCCATGGGACACAGGTGTAGGCTTCATCCACCATCACCGTCACGAGCTCTACCGTTTGGAGCAGCTGTGTGCAGGCAGATTCGGTGAGTGACAACAGCCCAACACAACAGGGGGGTGTCTGTGCTCCCAAACCCCACAGGAGTGAATCCATTTTCTTGAAAACTAGGTAGTGAGAGCAAGAAACTTCTGACTCATACTACTGCGAAATCATATCTTATGTGAGAGGCGACGTTTTGTATAATTATTCTACTGATAACGGAAAATAAAGGATGAGAGCCCACAGAATCCCCAGGAAGACAAGCAACTTTAACATTATTTTGCATATCAACTGGAAATTTTTTTAAAGATTTATTTATTTTATGTATATGAGTACACCATAGCTGTCTTCAGACACACCAGAAGAGGGCATCAGATCCCATTACAGATGGTTGTGAGGCACTATGTGGCTGCTGGGAATTGAACTTGGGACCTCTGGAAGGACAGTCTGTGTTCTTAACCCCTGAGCCATCACACCAGCCCTTAGCTGAAATTTTAACAGAGTGAGTTTTTGTTTTTGTTTTTTTATGTTAAAGTCAGTACTTTTTTTCCTCTATTGCTGGGGATTGACCCCAGGGCCTCGCACATGCTAGATGAATGTCCTATTACCAAGCTATATCCTCAAACTCCAAAATTCAGATATCACCGTTCTCAAGACCTCGGGGTGGGGGGGGGGAGGGGATAAATAATGAATCTAGCCTCCCAGCATCAACAGTTGATGGCTTCAGAGACAATGAGCTTGATGTGCTACAAGTGAAAGGATATGGCGCCATCTACTGTCCTGTACAGGGATCAAGCATGCATCTGGTCCAGCCTGTGGTTCCAACCCCTGAAGTGCAGGAAATGACGAAGTACAGGGGAAGACCTACACCAAGAAACTGGCCAGTGACCCACAGGCACTGAGATGTTCTCTGCATTCTTTAAGGAATTTTAAAGACCCTCTTGGGCAACTTGGAGAGATCCTGTCTCAGAGTAAAAAGTGACAGAGGGATCAGGGATATACCGGGGTGGTACAGTACTTAACTAACATGTATGTGGCCCTGGGTCCAAATCATAGTTTAAAAGAAAGAAGAAGAAGAAGAAGAAGAAGAAGAAGAAGAAGAAGAAGAAGAAGAAGAAGAAGAAGAAGAAGAAGAAGAAGAAGAAGAAGAAGAAGAAGAAGAAGAAGAAGAAGAGAAGGGGCAGGGCTGAAAATGAACCAACTGGAAAGATACAGTGTGAAGTTACAAGGAATGAAGAGGTACAAGCTGAACTATATACATATATATATATATATATATATATATATATATATATATATATATATATATATATGGCTTGCACATGTGGGCGACAAAACGATAGAGAAACAAGGAAGGGGCCTGCAATCCGCATCAGGAGAGACCCCTGCCAGAGGAAAGGGACAGCTTGAAGACGACCCTGGCAGGAGAGGGGCTTCTAGCTCTTTATTAGTGATGTTGCTCTTTCCGTTACGCCAGCAGTCGCTGTGTGATCACTTGCTGCATCCTACACTGAGGAATTTCTAGGTTGTCTCTTACACTGAGCTAAAAGGATGAGGAACACAGAGAGAAGAGGTTCTATGGAGGTGCACACCACCGAACACTTAATGCAGACATGGTACCCAGCCCCAGACTCAGTGACCACATTTGCTTCCCGCCACCCTTATCCACTTCTAGAGTCTGGCCAAGAACCTAGCGTGGTAAGTGTTGGGCTTGATGTTTGTTGGTGACCTTTGAGTTGAAAGGGTCACCAATAAGCCTGAGGAGAGCAGAAGCCTACGTGGTCCTTGCTAAGAGTCCAACACTTAACACGGAGCCTCGACTCTGAGCGTTCCCTCTGGGAAGACTGTAAGAGACACACTTCATCTTTGACCAGCAGCCCTTAGGGCTCTGAAGGGGGTTGCCTGGGGTGTTCTGTAACATGTGCGAATGTCTAAAACAGCAGTATGGCTTGGCATTTACGAGCAAGTGCTTACCCTATAGAGATTCAAAAGCTAGCTGTCTTTATGGAAAGGGCTCTCTCTCTCTCTCTCTCTCTCTCTCTCTCTCTCTCTCTCTCTCCTGTCTCTGCCTCCTGAATGCTTCAAATAGAGAATGACACACACACACATGCAGATATGCACACACACATACACATGCAGATACACACACACACATAGACACACACACACTCATGAGTGGGGGGGGGAGGTTGGACTATAATATAAAGCTATAACTTCTTAGGAAACACTATTAAGTAATGGACTCCCTGACCCAAAGTTACAAAGCAAGTCATTTTTCTTAACGTAAAAGTTTGTTCTCGGCATTCAGAGAACATCAAACTTCCTTTTGTGTTTTCTGCCAAGAATATTCAAATATAAAATCTGACATGTACTGAATCTGAGATTAGTGCATTGTCCACAAGAGGGCACTAGTTCTCCAGGATGCTCAAAAAGCCTCTGGGCCGCGGTTTAGCAGCCAAGAACAAAAGCAGCTCAGTGGTCCAAACTGAGCAGGGAGAGGTCTAGTCACAAAACTCAAAAGAAACTTAACATTCGGGGCTGTCTCTCCTACCTTCATGATCCAGCTGCAGCCTGCCACAGACGTGCTCAATATAGCGCTGTAAAGATCATACAACCCCAGAGTGTGCATGCCTACATGCAAGCAAGCTAAATATAAAATGAAATCAAATACTTGAAAGCATATGGTTACTTGATTCACAGACACTGTTTGCTTGGCGTGGGGATTCCACCCTGATGTCATCTGAAGACTCGGGCACTCCAATCTGCACGAATTTCTTCCCAGAATGGCAGGCAGAGGGCCAGCTAGAGCCTGACACAAATCTTGTTTGGTGGAGATGCCACCCTAGCTTGTCTCAGCACGGTGCCCAGCTTCCTTTTTTTTTTTTTAAGTTTATTCTTGTTTACTAATGAAGACACACCTCATCCACTCAAGTAGCCCTACCCAAGTTTAATCAGATGGCTTTCATGGTCCATCTTTTCAGAAACAGCAGACACCCAGTAATGCAAAGACAGCAAGCTCTCCCAACAGGAACCCTCTCATGCCAGGAAACTCAAGCCTCTTGTTTACTTACTGGGTTTGAAGATTCTGCTCTCAACACTGTCTTAGTTCTGTGTTTTTTTTCTTGCAGCAAACAGCAGTACTCCAGTCCCCCAGAGGCAGCTTAGGTGGGGCTAAGTGCCCTCCACATGCTCCTTGTACCAAAGCAGAAGACAGCAGCTTTGGTCAGCTGAGATGATGCATTATAGCACATGATAAAGACCCAGAAACAGAGGCAAATAACCAGGTCACCTAGTTTGCCAAAACTTTGCCGCTGGGCTTCGTAGGGCTGCTCTCACCGTATTACATTTAATTCAGCATGCCTGTCCAGAGGATATTTTTAGATGCAATTACCTAAAGAGCTTTCGAGTTCTGGAGTTTTATCTGCATGGGTATCTCTTGGCCTAAGTATTGAATGACGTGAGCCTCCTTCGAAGACAGCAGGGCGCTGGGAAAAGGCTACCTGCATATGGGTACCTGCTTTGGGCATCCTTTCTGACAGAGAGGCATCTCAGGCAAGCGTGGTTCTGCCTCCCCTCTCCCAGCAGAGTCACCCCTTCCCAGGATTGGGAGGGAGATCCATGGGAGGGTTTCTGTACATCACTTCTCACACTGGCTACCTGGCCAAGCAGGGCTGTCTTGGTTTCCTGTCTTTTAGACCATGAGTCTAGGCTGAGACACACAGACCCCAATACATCCCCCACACAGCAGAGGCATGCTGTTCCCCTGAGCACATCAGTTACTTATTGTTACGGTGTAGCCCTGCAGGTTTCATCCTGGGCTCTTATTGGGCAGGCTGTGGGATCTGCGGGATCTGAGGTGCTGAGGTCACGTAGGAAACTGTGATAGAAGGCTCGTCTTGATTCCTGAGATCTTTTACTTCCTTTGGCATCTCAGAGGGATAAGAAACACCTCGTGGGGTATGGGGAGCATGGGAGAGGATTTGCAAATAAACTAGACAGCACAAATGAACGGGTCAAAAAAGAATCACCCAGAACCTTCAACGACAGGTAAGTTACAGACAGAGATGCCACTGGTCACATAGCGTAAGCCTTTCATTTTGTAAATAAGAAAAGTGAGTCTCTCGGTCACCTGGGACAAGCCTCAGGCCCAACCCCAAGACTCCAGACTCGCTTGGAGCCCTTTCCAGAATACCGAGGATTGGGGTCACTCCCTTCCCGTTTCTCCCTTGGAAACAATACAGAAGGGGAGAAGGATCTGTATGACCTCTACCTCCAGCGGAGTCCTGTCACTCTCCGTGGACTTGTTGAGCAGCACCTGTGATGGACAAGCTCAGGAGTCTGGGTTTGTGTAGGGCAAGAGGGCCCTGCCTCAGATAGAAGAACTGGTAAGATTGAGCTAGCTCGAACCCCAGGAATCTCAGAGAGTTGAGATGGGCAGAATTGAGCCTCTCCCTATACATTTCTGTACCTGCTCTGGAACATGTAACCATGACAACCCCAGTGAGAGGACCATGGGCAGTTAGTCACATAAGAAATTACCTGGAGTCCTTCCCAATGCAAATAGAGTATCGCTATCTCCTCAAACTGAGCCAATAGGAAAAACTTGTCCCTAAATCCCACCCCACTCCTCAATGTTTATACAGTCCTAATCCACATAGGATAAAACACACACGTTATTTCACCAGTGATGGGCTGAGAGTAGTTGAGGTTTGGTCTTCCTGTCTATTGTAATGCAAAGTGCGGCTTCCCAAGACTTGGAACCTGCACATAGACCTGTGACCCTGTCCCCAAGTCATTTCTGATTGGTAGATAAAAATGCCAACAGCCAGAAGAGAGATATGTGAGGTTTAGAATTCCAAGGCTCAGAGGTTGGAGGGGAACCATAGGGAAGAAGGTTGAGGAGGAAGAGAAGCCTCCGTGGGTGAGGTGAGCCATAACAATGTAGCCCCAAGGGCTGGCCAACTGGAGTTAAGAGCAGCCCGGATGAAGCACAGTAAGTAATATACAGGAAAGTAGATTCTAATGGCATAGAGGGTAGGGACCTGCCCAGCTCTTGTGCTGTGTAAGGCTTATTGTAAATATAAAGGTTATGTGCGTCTTTTATCCGGGAACTAAATTGTCAAAAGCGGGGTAGAAACCACAGGTCAGGTTTAAATACAGAAAATAGCTGTTTTAGTGAGCTATAGCACTTGGGGGTGAGTTCTCCAAAGCACTCATCACTGGACCTTGGACCACCTGGTTACCACCACCTCTGCTGCTGCTGCTGCAGTAGCTGAGGAGAGAACCAGGCTCTGGGCTACCTGCTCTGCAAGGCAACCCAAACCTCCCAGCTTCTCTTCTGAGAGCCATAACACTCCTGGCATTTCTGGCCAGACCAGAGCCCCATGGAACCTATTTGTCCAGGCTCCACTTAGCCCTCAGAAGTCAGGTTTGAAGTCGCTTCATTCTCACTGTGCATCATAATAGAAAGGACCCTTGTAGAAATGTGGGAACAACTGTGGGCATGCAACTGAAGACTGTGGCAAGTGCAGGAGTGTGTGTATAAGGCACACGTAGTCTAGAGCAAGGCCTGGGACATATCATTCAATCACCCTCGTTGTTTCTACCCTGATCTACAGCTGGCAGCCTAGCACACACTCATTAAGCCTCTACTGTATTCAAAGCCTCACACCAGAACCAAGAAAACAGAGATGAAAACCCTCCAGCCAGGAGCAGAGATCAGGAATCCTGGGTGATATCAGACATATTGTGACAAGGAGCTTTCCAGAGCCTGGAAAAATGGCTCGGCAGTTAAGAGCACTCGTTGCTCTTGCAGAGGGGCCAGGTCCAGTTTCCTGCACGCACATGATAGTTCAAAACCACCTAGTTACAGGAGATCTGATGCCCTCTTCCAGTTTCCTCAGGTTCACGCCTAAGATTAGGGAAGAAACCAAAACACCCCCAAATCTCTTGATAATTAGAGGGGCGCCAACAATTAGTCCCAAATTTTTGGAGTCTAAAAATGTAAATCCATTCCATTAAATTTCTGTGTGTGCTCTGGGCATGTCTAGCCAGTGACCCTGGAGCCCCCAAGAGTACTCATCGTGTTCAAGCTAGTGCTACTGACTCTGGCAACACAAGAGGTGGGTCTGACAGGGGTTACCATGTGACTGCTTGGATCAGAGGCTCGGGGAGTCTGGGTGGGCATTGCGATCACTACCTGAAGAACAATTATTCCAAAACCTGCCAGGACAACCTGGGTCCTGGTGATGCCCCAGAAATTAGGAACCCAGCTTTCTCTAGCAAGCTCTCAAGTCCTGGCTCCAGAATAGCAAATAAGAAGAGGAAAAAAAGAGTTACTTTTCTCCACAGTGGTTGTGTGCTCCTTAACTTTTAGGGTTTTAATTTATTTNAGGGTGGGCTAGACGCTCTGACAAGATTTCTCACCGTCACCCAAGGGTATCCCCACCCTCAACCTTAGGAATCCATCAATCTCTTCTACTAAGACCTTCCGTCTCGCTGGACGAGGCCCATCACTTCATAGAGTAATCTGCTTTACTGGAGGTCTTCCGGCTTCATGTTAATTAGGGGGTGGGAAAGCATCTTAGTGACGGCACACATCCTTAGCATGGATGGGGTCCTGGATTCAGTCCCCAGCACCCAGAGAAAAGAGAAGGAAATAAAAGTGAATCATAGCCAAAAATTCCCTTCAGGGCAATAGCTTGCCTGGCATTTGACCAAGCAACGGGGCACCATGTGTACACAACTTAGCCAAGGTGCCACACCCTGTGACTCTAACACCCATCAATGTCTGTGAGGTCATGTGAAGGGGGGTGTTGATTTTAAGACTTAGCAAATCTGGACCTTCTAATCTCTGATTTACTTTCCATCTCTTCTAGAAGGTTCTCCCTGCCCGCCTGCTTTGAGTTATACATAGCTGTTTTATGGACTCAGCACGCATGGCCTGTCCAGTAAATGTTGACGCTCTCCATCTATCTTCCATCCTTACAACCAGAACCTCCTCTTTATTGTACCTCCTGCACACAATAGGTACTCAAAAGTTACTTCCTTCAGCGATGAATTTCATAGTTTGGAATTTTCTCTGAGCCTCCACATCCTTGAGCAGAGACATTCAAACTGCCTGGAATTCAAACTGCTGGAAAGCCTTGGAGCCAAAAATGCCAAGACAGACCGGCATCCAAGATGGCAGATGACTAGCCTGTCTGTAGTCAACTCTGTCCTCATTAAAACACACATCGTTTCCCAGTGATGAGTTCCACTTGGCTGAGTACCCTGCTGATAAACGCACATGTTTTCTCACCCACCACCAGATAGCAACCCTGAGTCACTTCCTCAAGAATGGGAGTTCACAGAAAGGATCTTGGGTGGAAGGCTCCTGGCTGATGCCCTGGGCTTGTTGATCCCCATTCCTTCATTCTAGAAGCATTTGTTGGGTCCTGACTCTGTGCTGGGTGTGCTCCAAGCACTCAAGGAATGCACAGCCCGCGGGCTCCAGGTTTCACTGGTATCTTCATGGAGGGATGCCAGCTTCCACATCATATTTTGCTATAAAGAAGACTCCCGAGTCAAAACCACCTCTCAACAACCCGGCCTTTAAACCTGCAGGGTTAAAGCTTTTAGTGTCGTGAAGTTCTAGGCTACTTCAAAGTTGGGGCTATCCCTTTTCTAGGAGAACATGACGTGTCAGAGTGGCCTGTAAGAAGCAACTAATTAGAAAAACTAATCACAGTGGAATAAGCCTCGCCGCTTTCTCTGCTCAACAACCCCTGGGTGAACTCAGAAGGCCAAAGGAAACGGAAAATGGAGTCTTCTGTAAGTATGGTAAAATTAGCCTGAAGTAAAAATTTAGACGATAAACTAAAATATGTACAGAATGATTGAAAAAAAAATACAGTAGACTGCCAATGTAAAACTAATTGATGTTTTCTATGTCTAGAAGTCTGATGTTGCCAAAGGGTATTGGCAGTCAGTGTTCTTGGTGCCAGATGTGTTCCGTATAGAGGCATGAGGACACATACCAGAAGGATCCTGTCTTGGGGCTGGAGAAAAGGCACTGGCTGCTCTTTCAGAGGACCTGAGTTCAATTCCTAGCAACCATGTGGTGCTTTACAACCATTTCCAAGGGCATCTGATGCCCTCTTCTGGCATGCGATGTACGTGCAGCAGAGCATTCATACATTAAAAAATAAATAAATATTAAAAAAAAGAAAAGCAGAAATCCCTGTCTCTAGGCGGCTGTATTCACTCCTATGTGAGGCTCTGGAGAACACAGGGTATGAGGTAAGTCCAGCAAGCATGCTAAAAGGGAGAAACTAGAGGGTAAACAGAGGTTGGTTGAAGAACCTAAGTTATGTTTAGATCTAAATCTCTCCCAGCATGCATGATCTGAATACTTGCCCGGCACCCAAGCTGGCAGCACTGTGTAGGGAGGCTGTGGAACTGGGCCTACCTCACCAAGGTGCTCACTAAGGGAAGGACTTTTAGGATTATAACTGTTCCTAGTTCTGCCCTGTCTTACGTTTCTATTGCTGCCATGAAACACCATGATCATAACCTCTCCTTGGGGAGGAAAAAGGCTTATGTCATCTTACAGCTTGTGGTCCATCATCCAGGGAAGTCAAGGCAGGAGCTCAGTGCAGGAGCCTGGAAGCAGAAACCGAAGCACAGGCCATGGAGGGGTGCTGCTCACTGGCTTGCTCTGCCTGCCTTGCTCAGACTGCTTTCTTACAGCCCCCAGGACCAGCGGCCCAGGGGTGGTGCCACCCAGTGTGAACTCAGCTCTCCCACATCAATCAACAACCAAGAAAGTGCTCTACAGAATTGCCCACACGCCAGTCTGGTAGGGATGTTTTCCCAATTGAGGTCCTTGCTTCCAAAATGGCTCTATTTTGTGTTAGCTGACATATAACCAGCAGGCACAGGCCCGTGCTCTGTGCTTCCTCCTTGCTATGATATGAAGAAGATCTACCACACACTTCCACTACTGTGGCGGGAGCCTCTCTGCCATGCCTCTTCTGTGATGGACTGCACTCAGAAGCCCATAGCGTGGTTTGAATGAAGATGGCTCCCAAGCGCTCATTGAGAGTGGTACAATTGGAATGTGGGCCTTGTTGAAGTGGTTGTGTCCTTATTATAGGAAGTGTATCACTCAGGCATGGGCTTTGGGGTTTCAGATGCTCAAGCCAGGCAAAAGTGTCACTCTCTCGTTCTGCTGTCTGGGAATCCAGATGTAGAACTCTCAGCTCCTCCTCCATTACCATGTCTGCCTGGGTGCTGCCATGCTTCCCTCCATGATAATAACGGACTAAACCTCTGAACTGGAAGCCAGCTCCAATGAAATGTTTTCCTTTACAACAGTGGCCGCTGTCGTGGTATCTCTTCCCAGCAATAAAACCCTCAATAAGACCCACAGATAAACCTTTCTTTCCCACATTCAGATAACTAGCACACAGAACTGGTGAGTTTGCTGAAACCTGACTATCTGGTTCTTAGGTTTTGGAACTGGTTTGTGGGAGGAATGTGGAAGAGTTTGCAGATGCATGTAAGAGACGCCTGAGAATGTCATTACTGTCTTTCTTTATATATCATTTATTGTTGCTTTTTAAATTTATTTTATTTATTATATGTGAGTACACCGTAGCTGTCTTCAGACACCCCAGGAGAGGGAGCCAGATCTCGTTACGGATGGTTGTGAGCCACCATGTGGTTGCTGGGATTTGAACTTATCACCTTCGGAAGAGCAGTCGTCGGGTGCTCTTACCCGCTGAGCCATCTCACCAGCCCCATTATTGTTGCTTTTTATGTGCATTAGTGTTTTGCCTGTGTGTATGTCTGTGTGAGGGTGTCAGGTCCCCTGGAGCTGGAGTTTCAGACAGTTGCGAACCACCATGTGGGTGCTGGGAATTGAATTCTGGTCCTTTGGAAGAGCAGTCTGTTCTCTTAACCACTGAGCTATCTCTACAGACCCCATCATTAATGTCTTAAGGGGACATTCTGGTGGCAGTTCAGAATACCATAATTCCAGTTAGATATGTAGACAGTAAGAATTGGGCTAATGAGACTTAGGATAGGAAAAGAGACTATGAAAACTGGGGATAGAAGTCATGGTGCATTGTGGCAAAATGCTTGTGTAGATTCTGCACGTGTCCTGAAACTTGGATGAAGGTTTACAGTTCAAAAGCAATGAAGTTGGGGACAAACTTAGTCTTCAGGTTGTAGCATGGTTACAACTGGCTACTTCTCACCAAGTTTACAGTCAACCTTCAGCTTGTCGCATGGTTACCAATGGCTACTTTTAGCCAGGTTTACACTGAGAATTGGAAGGGAGCAATCAGAGCAGGACATGAGAGGTTGACATTTTGGTCAGGAAACAGGAACAAGCAGAGTTAAAGGTGCTTGACTGAGCAGATGCAGACAAAGTGACAGGAATTGTTAAAGATTAGTGACATGAAACAGACACAGTGCAGTTTGCAAACTGCAGTTTGGGACAGTAGGAAAGGACCTTGAGGGCATTCAGGAAGTGGTGAGATGTCATCTATCCAAGGCTCCGGGACACAACACTGGAGAGGAGAGCTGGTGAGGTGTCCTGCTGGAAACAGGTTTCACAGAAAATGTGTTGTTTGTTTAGCTGGTTGCTTGGTGTGCTTTGCTTTCTTCCCCAGGCACTCAGAGGCTACTGCAGCTGTGGTCCAAGGAGCCTGACTATGGCTTGAAATGGCAGCAGAATGTGGCATTGCCCACATGGTACTGTTTTATCAGGCATACAGAATGCAAAAGTTATGAGATCATAGAGGCTGCCACCAAGAGATTTGAGACAAGCCTATGGAGCAAGAAAATCTGTAGCAGGAATTGATCCCTCATTGAAAGCAAAGAAAATGGAATTACCAGTTCCCAGAAATGGGAAGATGTATGGACTTTTAAGAATGAAAACATGAACCAGGTATGGTGGCACATGCATGTGCTCACCGACTTAGGCTACATAACAAGACCTCTTTCTCTTACATACACAAAAATAAATGAAATTATCTATATGTGTAAGTATGCATATGTTTTTGATGAAACTGTGTTCTAGTTCATTAGTAACCAATGTATTAAAATCATTACAAACACAGTTCTTGCAGAGGACCTGTGCTCATCTCCCAGCATCTACATCAAGTGGCTCACAACCATGGACAACTCAAGCTCCAGGAGATTTGAGGCTCTCTCTCTCTCCTGGACACGGTGGGCTCTATGCTCATATGCACATACCCACACGCAATGATAGGTGCACAGCTCTAAAAATGCAAGTAACAGTAAAAGGCTTTTCATTATTTGTTGGAGATTGGTGCTAATGGTTTGAATCTACATGTCCAGATGCTGAAGGTCCTTGTCCCCAGTTGGTTTGTGATCTATCAATAAAGATGCCAGTGGCCAATGGTTGGGTACTAGGTGGGACACTTAATGTTGCACACAGGACTTGAGAATCTCAGGGACTCGAGGGGAAGAAAGAGACCATGCATGTGTGCGTGTGCCTGTGTATGTGCGAGTGTTTTCCATTCGCAGATCTGAGATAGCTCCTGGGTGGCATGCGCATGTGACCAGATGGGAGCACAAAATGGTACAGCCAAAAACTCACCACAACAATTATTATCTAAATAACATCAGCTGAAACGGAAAGGGTCAACCAGTTGGCAAGTATCTGAGGTCATTATAGTAATGTTTACTATATTAATTTGAATATTATACAGCAGATAAAATGAACTGCAGGTATACATGTATTTACATAGATATATTTGGAAATACTATGAAAAAGATACCAAAAGGCATGATGGACTATGTATGGGGGGGGGGGGGGGGGCTCAGAAGTATGTCTACAAAGTAGTAATGGGAAAATCGAACCATCTCATAATTACAGAAAATTGGAAACTGAAAAAAAATCCTTTAACTTTTCATCTATTTCTGAATATTTATAACATTCATTTATTTTTTGAAGACAGAAAAATGTTAATGTTAACTGCCTCCTCCCTCCTCTTCCTTCCCTCCTCTCTCCCTTACCTTCCTTCCCTTTTCCTCCCTTCCTCCCTCCCTTACTCTCTTCCTTCCTCGTTCCTTCCATCAGTTTACAATTTATTTAGCTACCAGTTAAGGCTGAGAATATTGTAACTATTTTCTGACATGGATTTTGTACATAGCAGTCATCAATCACTTGTGGAACTGACAGGAACCCCGCCCACCTCGGTCGGTGCCTGTTCCCGCCCACTGTCTCCGTCCCCCGCCTCTCAGCTGTGTAGACCAAGACCTGTACCTTGGAATCTCATTCTTGCCCGGCTTCCCTGGCTACCATGGGCCTGACTCGTCAGCTCAGTGTCATCTGGGAACTTGATGGAAATGCTCTTTCCTTGCCTCTGCTGCCAGCGATGCTGATTCAGTGGGTGGGGGTGGAGACAGGCATGGGAGCTAGTGGCCGGGGGTTGTTTTAACATGCCTCTGTGAAGCTGCCCCTGCAAGTGGCTGCAGAGGACAACCAGAACACAGCTTCATTGTCTCGCCACCTTTGCTAAATACCTGTCTCAGTTTCTTCTGCTCTGAGAAGCATGGGGAAAGAAAGGAGGTCCAGCTTACCGCGGGTGAACATGAGCCTGCCGAAACCAGGGCACGGTTCACAACCTGCTCATGGAAAGAAATACCGGACTAATTGCCAAATTGAAAGCCGACTACGTATGCAGATAGAAAAGGCGGCAGCACTTTCCACTCTCAGGGACAAGGGTAGTAAGAGGAGGAGGAGCCAGGCCCTTCCCCCACCCATGGTGGACAGAGGGAGAAAACAGGCAGAATCCAGCTGAGAAACTTCCTGACCGGGTTTTTTTGTTTGTTTGTTTTTTGTTTTGTTTTGTTTTGTTTTGTTTTGTTTTTTTCCCCACAATGGTATAGAGACGTCTTTTCACTTGCCATGCTCTCTCTGCCTGTTTAAAGGGGACAAAATACTGACCTAAAACTCATTATCAGAACATTGAAAAAACAAACAAATAAACAAATAACAACAATAACCAGCACAAATGTTAATATGTCATTGACACACAGAATGCAAAGCTTGCTGGCAGAACAGATAAAAAGAAGTCTCACAACCAGGCTCTGACTCAACGTAATTAAGCCTTAGTCTACACGTTGTCTCTCCATGTACAGACCATGTTCCATGTCTGTTCACGTGCCATATCTGTGGTGATTTGGTTGTGAAATAATCTCCATTGGCTCGAGTGTTGGAACACTTTGTTCCTGGCTGGCATCCCTGTTTAGGAAGGTTGAGGCCTTCAGGAGGGTAAGGCCTTGCTGGAGGAAGTAGGCCTCTGTGGGCATGGCCTTGCGCTTACGATCTCGCCTCACTTCCTATTGGCTCTTGGATTCCTGATTGTGGATGCGGTGTGAGACCCTCTGGCTTCTTGTTTTTGCAGACATGCCTTCTCTGTCATGATGCGCTGTATCGGTCCCTAAATTATTTTTTCTCAGATACTTTGTCCCAGCAGTGAATGAAGTAATCAGACACTGTGCACAGCTGTAGGAAGAGAATCCGTAATGTGGTCTGTGTGTCCATTTCTCTCTGTTAGAAGGCCCGGGACCTAGGAACCCTTTCGGTTTGATCAGGGGGGGATGTTTGTTACCTCTGAGGCTCCCAGTGTCTTAGAGGAGGAAAGTAAGGGGGCCCACGTACCCTTTTCTACTTCCTGGGAAGCCAGAGCACTGGAACCATTCCAGGATTTGCTAATTTGGATCTAGAATGTTCCCCAAACCCATGTGCTGATTGATGGCTTGGTCCCCAGCCTCTGGCAATTGGGAGGATGTGGAACTTTTAGAAGGTAGAGCTTTCTGGAACTTTTGTCACTGAGGCATGGGCTGTGGGAGGAGGGGATACTGGGACTTGGTCCCTTCCTCTTTTTCTTTTGATTCTCAGTGGCCAGAGGTGAATGGCTAACCCTGCCACACACTTCCACCATGATGAGCTGCTTCAACCCAGGACCAAAGGCAACAGAGCAGAGTGAAGACGGACTGAAAGCTCCGGAGCTATTGATAAAAATATCAGTGTGTTTGGGCGAATAACCAGGCAGCAGACCAGGCTGAGGGGGTTCCACGTGGAGAGGTTTATTGAGCGGGTGGGGGAGGGGGCAGAGAAGAGGAGAAAGAGATAGAGGGAGAGAGAGAAGAAGAAGAAGAGGGCAAAGAGAGCAAGGAGGGGGTGTCTTCCCAATTTATAGGGAGAATGACGTCATACCACTGAGGGTGGAGACTGAGCCAGGTGGGCTGTGGGATTGAAGGTGGTTGCCTTGGTAATGCAGGTACACAGGTTAAGTGGGGCTTGATGCTAACAGGAGCCAGCGAAGTGAACCGCCGCACTGGCTTGCACATGCGTAGAATGAAAGGAGATGCACCTCTCCATACTTGCATGCAAATCAGTTCAAGATGGACCAAAGATCGGGGGTGTAAGACCTTAACTCAAAGAACTCATGCAAGACCTGAACTCTGACCTGCTACCTCTGACCTAAGGAAAAAACTTTCACATGCAGCTATAGGCAAGGACTTTCTGAAAAGTCCTCCTAACAGCACAGGAAACAATGGGCAAAAGCAATTACATTAAAGGGCTGGACGGCAAAGGAAACCATCAGCAGGCAAAGAGCCCATCTATACAACGGGGAAAGTCTTTGCCAGTTATTTATCAGAATTAACCCCACAACAACCCAAAACCATTAATTCATTAAATGGACCAGCGAGTGGAATAAACAGTCCTCAAAAGGAGAAATACAGATGATGGCCTGGAGACAGGTCAGTGACTGAGACTTCTAGCTGCTCTAGCATGAGGGCCTGAGTTTGGATCCCTAGAGCCCATATGGAATGCTCTGTGTGTCTGTCTGTGAACCTGGAGCCTTAGCTCAGAGCAGGAGGACTGAGGCAGAGGCAGGGGGATTACTGGGCCTTGCTGGTCCCAGAAAGCTATCCATTCAGTGAGAGGTTGTCATAACTGAAGAAAGTGGCCAATGATAAAAGATGGCCTCCACCCATGTATACTCAGCTGTTCGCATGTGTCTTATGCATGAACACCTCACACACATGCACATGAACACAAATAAGTTTTTTAAAGGTCATTTACAAATGACCAATGAATATGTTAAAACGGTTGAGTTGCCTCAGTCATCAGGGAGAATACAAAGTGAACTGCTTTGAAATTCCCACCTCATCCTCGTCAGAAGGACAATCAGCCAGAAAAGAAATTCTAGCCATGATGAACAGAAAGAGACGTTTACACACTGGACTTCATACATGACTGTAAGCTTGTGCAACCATCTTGGAGTCAGAACTGAGGATCCTCAAAAGAATGAAAATACAACTGCTACAAGATCTAACTATATACACAATTGATTCTAACTCAACAGACCACGGAGATATTTGAACATCCATGCTTAAAGTGGCTTTATTCACAATAGCCAAGGTATGGGTCTAGCCTAAATATTTATCCACGGATAAAGGGGTAATGAAGATGTCAGTAATATTCATGGTGCTAGTTTATTCTGCAGGAGTTAGAGATGGCTCTGTGGTTAAGAGCACTGGCTGCTCTTCCAGAGGACCTGAGTTCAACTCTCAGAATCCACATATGGTTTAAAAGTCTCTAATTCCAGTTTCAGGGAACCTGATGCCTTCCTCTGGCTTCTGTGGACACTGCATGCCTGTGGTACACAGACGCATGCAGGGGAAACACTCACACATGCTCACTTAGTTCTCTCACAGTCTGTCCCTGAGATGAAGTGCTATGGCCAAAAGAAACTTGGAGAGGAAACCGTTTATTTGGCTAAGACTTCTAGGTCATAGTCCATCATTTAGGGAAGTCAGGGCAGGGTCTCAAGCAGAGCAGAAGCCTGGAGGGAGGAGCTGACACAGAGGTCAAGGAGGGGTGCTGCTTACTGACTTGCTCATCAGAGCTTGGTCAGCTCGCTTTCTTACAGCATCCAGGACCACCAGCCTGGGGATGGCACCACCCACAGTGGACTGGGCCTCCCCACGTCACTAATTAAGAAATTGACTACAGCCTACACTTATGGAAACAATTTCTCAGTTGGGGTTCCCTCCCTGAGTTGACATAAAACTACCCAGAGAACGCATAAAATATAGACAAAGGGAAAAAATTAAAACATCCTCTCTCCCACCATAGTGTAACAGTTACACTGTGTTAAGTGAAATAAGCCATATTCAAAGAAAAATATCACATTTTCTCTTCTATACAGAATCTTGATTCAACTTTATATATGTGAGTAGCTATACGTATATACACATACATGTACATATGTACATACAGAACATGAAAATAGGATGGAGACTGTGAGAGGTGAGGAGTCTGAAGCATGTAGGGATAAGAAAGGTGCTGGAGACTGAGGCAGGGTTGGAGATTACGAGGGCATAGTGCTCGAAGTGGGGGAGAGGGCTGACCCCACCCCCTGCTGGACTCTGATACACTGCTCTCATGTGTATACACACACACACACACACACACACACACACACACACGCACACACACACATGCACATACACATATGCGCACGCACACACACACATGCACATACACATATGCACACACACACACACATGCAGTAACATACATAACAAAATTAAATCTTAATAAAAAAAGAATGCATGCTACCATATATGTGGCATGAGAGCAAAGAGGAGACAATCAGAGGGAGGAAATAGGTCTTGCAAGAGGGGAGAGGGAAAGGAGAGGATAAATACAGATCATGCACAGCCACGTGTACCATGATGAACCTATCACTTTGTGTAACTTTAAAGAAACGTTTTTATTTGAAAATACACATCTGATCTGTCTTCCGCTTGAGCTGACTACCTCGGATGGATGCCTTGTCACAGCAGCACAAGGATGACTAACAGTTTTAAACCTGACTCAGCACAGAGCCGGTCACAGGGCAGGCAGTGGCCCTGCTAAGAGTCTGGCCTGGATGGAATCCTTGGCAGTGGGTGCTGGGCAGGGTTTGGGCTGAGCTCTGTCCTCAGTGAGTCCCATGAACTTCCTGGTATCTACTTCATTCAGTGTCTGTATCAGAATGACCCAGGTGAGAACCCCAGGTGACTCCCGCTGCCTCAGAATAGGAAAAGGTTCACAAGAGAGCAAACTCCATAGTTTATTATTATTATTATTAGATATTTCTTTATTTACATTTCAAATGCTATCCCGAAACTTCCTTATATCCTCCCCCCGCCCTGCTCCCCTACCCACCCACTCCCACTTCTTGACCCTGGTATTCTCCTGTACTGGGGCATATAAAGTTTACAAGACCAAGGGGCCTCTCTTCCCAATGATGGCCGACTAGGCCATCTTCTGCTACATATGCAGCTAGAGACACGAGCTCTGGGGGTACTGGTTAGTTCATATTGTTGTTCTACTTATAGGGTTGCAGACCCCTTCAGCTCCTTGGGTATTTTCTCTAGCTCCTCCATTTCCCTGTGTTCCATCCTATAGATGACTGTGAGCATCCACTTCTGTATTTGCCAGGCACTGGCATAACCTCACTCAAGATAGCTATATCAGAGTCCTTTCAGCAAAATCTTGCTGGCATATGTAATAGTGTCTGCGTTTGGTGGCTGATTATGGGATGACTCCCCAGGTGGGGTAGTCTCTGGATGGTCCATTGATTTGTCTTAGCTCCAAACTTTGCCTCTGTAATTCCTTCCATGGGTGTTTTGTTCCCTATTCTAAGGAGAAATAAAGTATCCACTCTTTGGTCTTCGTTCTTGATTTTCTTGTGTTTTGCAAATTCTATCTTGGGTATTCTAAGTTTCTGAGCTAATATTCACTTATCAGTGAGTACATATCAAGTGACTTCTTTTGTGATGGGGTTACATCACTCAGGATGATATCCTCCAGATACATCCATTTGTCCAAGAATTTCATAAATTTATTGTTTTTTTTTTTTTTTTTTGGTTTTTCGAGACAGGGTTTCTCTGTATAGCCCTGGCTGTCCTGGAACTCACTCTGTAGACCAGGCTGGCCTAGAACTCAGAAATCCACCTGCCTCTGCCTCCCAAGTGCTGGGATTAAAGGCGTGTGCCACCACGCCCGGCAAATTTATTGTCATTAATAGCTGAGTAGTACTCCATTGTGTAAATGTATCACATTTTCTGTATCCATTCCTCTGTTGAGGGACATCTGGGTTTTTTTCCAGCTTCTGGCTATTATAAATAAGGCTTCTATGAACATAGTGGAGCATGTGTCCTTATTACCAGTTGGAACATCTTCTGGGTATATGCCCAGAAGAGGTATTGCTGGATCTTCCGGTAGTACTATGTCCAATTTTCTGAGGAACCTCCAGACTGATTTCCAGAGTGGTTGTAGCAGCTTGCAATCCTACCAGCAATGGAGGAGTGTTTCTCTTACTCCACATCCTCGCCAGCATCTGCTGTCACCTGAAATTTTGATCTTAGCCATTCTGACTGGAGTGAGGTGGAATCTCAAGGTTGTTTTGATTTGCATTTCCCTGATGATTAAGGATGTTGAACATTTTTTTCAGGTGCTTCTCAGCCCTTTGGTATTCCTCACTTGACAATTCTTTGTTTAGCTCTGTACCCCAATTTTAATGGGGTTATTTGAATTTCTGGAGTCCAGCTTCTTGAGCTCTTTGTATATATTGAATATTAGTCCCCTATCAGATTTGGGATTGGTAAAAATCATTTCCCAATCTGCTGGTGGCCTTTTTGTCTTATTGACGGTGTCTTTTGCCTTACAGAAGCTTTGCAATTTCATGAGGTCCCATTTGTCAATTCTTAATCTTACAGCACAAGCCCATTGCTGTTCTGTTTAGGAATTTTTCCCCAGTGCCCATATCTTTGAGGCGTTTCCCCACTTTCTCCTCTATAAATTTCAGTGTCTCTGGTTTTATGTGGAGGCCTTTGATCCACTTAGACTTGAGCTTTGTACAAGGAGATAAGAATGGATCAATTCGCATTCTTCTACATGATAACTGCCAGTTGTGCCAGCACCATTTGTTGAAAAGGCTGTCTTTTTAGCTCCCTTGTCAAAGATCAAGTGACCATAGGTGTGTGGATTCATTTCTGGGTCTTCAATTCTATTCCATTGATCTACCTGTCTGTTGCTGTACCAGTACCATGCAGTTTTTATCACAATTGCTCTGTAGTACAGCTTGAGGTCAGGCATGATGATTCCACCAGAGGTTCTTTTATTGTTGAGAAGAGTTTTTGCTATCCTATGTTTTTTATTATTCCAGATGAATTTGAAAATTGCCCTTTCTAACTCAGTGAAGAATTGAGTTGGAATTTTGATGGGGATTGCATTGAATCTGTAGATTGCTTTCGGCAGGATAGCCATTTTGACTATATTAATCCTGCCAGTCCATGAGCATAGGAGATCTTTCCATCTTCTGAGATCTTCAATTTCTTTCTTCAGAGACTTGAAGTTCTTTTTATACCGATCTTTCACTTCCTTAGTTAGAGTCACACCAAGGTATTTTATATTATTATTTTTTAAGATTTATTTTATTTTATTATATGTAAGTACACTGTAGCTGTCCTCAGACACTCCAGAAAAGGGAGCCAGATCTCGTTACGGATGGTTGTGAGCCACCATGTGGTTGCTGGGATTTGAACTTATCACCTTTGGAAGAGCAGTCAGGTGCTCTTACCCGCTGAGCCATCTCACCAGCCCCCTATATTATTTGTGACTATTGTGAAGGGTATTGTTTCCCTAATTTCTTTCTCAGCCTGTTTATCCTTTGTGTAGAGAAAGGCTACTGATTTGTTTGAGTTAATTTTATATCCAGCTACTGCACTGAAGCTGTTTATCAGGTTTAGGAGTTCTCTAGTGGAATTTTTAGGGTCACTTATATATATATACTATCATATCATCTGGAAATAGTGATATTTTGACTTCTTCCTTTCTAATTTGTATCCCCCTTGATCTCCTTTTGTTGTCAAATTGCTCTGGCTAGGACTTCAAGTACTATATTGAATAGGTAGGGAGAAAGTGGGCAGCCTTGTCTAGTCCCTAATTTTAGTGGGATTGCTTCAAGCTTCTCTCCATTTAGTTTAATGTTGGCTACTGGTTTGCTGTAGATTGATTTTATTATTTTTTAGGTATGGGCCTTGAATTCCTAATCTTTCCAAGACTTTTATCATGAATGGGTGTTGGATTTTGTCAAATGCTTTCTCAGCATCTAATGAGATGATCATGTGTTTTTTGTCTTTGAGTTTGTTTATAGTGAATTACATTGATGGATTTCCATATATTAAACCATCCCTGCATGAAGCCTACTTGGTCGCAATGGATGATCGTTTTGATGTGTTCTTGGATTCGGTTTGTGAGGATTTTATTGAGTATTTTTTCATTGATATTCATAAGAAAAATTGGTCTGAGGTTCCCTTTCTTTGTTGGATCTTTGTGTCGTTTAGGTATCAGAGTAATTGTGGCTTCATAGAATGAATTGGGTAGAGTACCTTCTGTTTCTATTTTGTGGAATAGTTTGAGGAGAGTTGGAATTAGGTCTTCTTTGAAGGTCTGATAGAACTCTGCACTAAACCCATCTGGTCCTGGGCATTTTTTGGTTGGGAGACTATTGATGACTGCTTCTATCTCTTTAGGGGAAATGGGACAGTTTAGAGAGTTAATCTGATCCTGATTTAACTTTGGTACCTGGTTTCTGTCTAGGAAGTTGTCCATTTCATCCAGGTTTTCCACTTTTGTTGAGTATAGCCTTTTGTAGTAGGATATGATGATGATTTGGATTTCCTCAGGTTCTGTTGTTATGTCTCCTTTTTCATTTCTGATTTTGTTAATTAGAATACTGTCCCTCTGCCCTCTAGTTAGTCTGGCTAAGGGTTTATCTATCTTGTTGATTTTCTCAAAGAACCAGCTCCTGGTTTGGTTGACTCTTTGAATAGTTCTTTTTGTTTCCACTTGGTTGATTTTAGCCCTGAGTTTGATTATTTCTATTCCTCTTGGGTGAATTTGCTTCCTTTAGTTCTAGAGCTTCTACATGTGCTGTCAGGCTGTTAGTGTATGCTCTCTCTCTAGTTTCTTTTTGGAGGCACTCAGGGCTATAAGTTTCCTCTTAGGGCTGCTTTCATTGTGTCCCATAAGTTTGGGCATGTTGTGGCTTCATTTTCATTAAACTCTAAAAAGTCTTTAATTTCTTTATTTCTTCCTTGACCAAGGTATCATTGAGTAGAGTATTGTTCAGTTTCCATGTGAATGCTGGCTTTCTATTATTTATGCTGTTATTGAAGATCAGCCTTAGTGTGTGGTGATCTGATAGGATGCATGGGATAATTTCAATATTTTTGTATCTGTTGAGGTCTGTGTTGTGACCGATTATATGGTCAATTTTGGAGGAGGTACCATGTGGTGCTGAAAAGAAAGTATATCCTTTTGTTTTAGGATAAAATGTTCTATAGATATCTATTAAATCCATTTGATTCATAACTTCTGTTAGTGTCCATGTGTCTCTGTTTAGTTTCTGTTTCCAGGATCTGTCCATTGGTGAGAGTGGGATGTCAAAGTCTCTCACTATTATTGTGTGAGGTGCAATGTGTGATTTGAGCTTTACTAAAGTTTCTTTAATGAATGTGGCTGCTCTTGAATTTGGAGCAGAATTTAGAGTTCATCTTGGTAGATTTTACCTTTGATGATCATGAAGTGCCCCTCCTTGTCTTTTTTGATAACTTTGGGTTGGAAGTTGATTTTATTCGATATTAGAATGGCTATTCTAGCTTGTTTCTTCGGACCATTTGCTTGGAAAATTGTTTTCCAGCCTTTCACTCTGAGGTAGTGTCTGTCTTTTTCCCTGAGGTAGGTTTCCTGAAAGCAGCAAAATGTTGGGTCCTGTTTGTGTAGCCAGTCTATTATTTTTATTGGGGAATTGAGTCCATTGATGTTAAGAGAAATTAAAGAAAAGTAATTGTTGCTTCCTGTTATTTTTGTGGAAAGATATTGTGTGAATTTGGTTTTGTCATGGAATACTTTGGTTTCTTCATCTCTGGTAATTGAGAGTTTTGCTGGGTATAGCAGCCTGGGTTGGCATTTGTGTTCTCTTAGGGTCTCTATAACATCTGTCAAGGATCTTCTGGCTTTCATAGTCTCTGGTGAGAAGTCTGGTGTAATTCTAGTAGGCCTGCCTTTATATGTTACTTGACCTTTTCCCCTTACTGCTTTTAATATTCTGTCTTTATTTAGAGCATTTGTTGTTCTGATTATTATGTGTCAGGAGGAATTTCTTTTCTGGTCCAGTCTATTTGGAGTTCTGTAGGCTTCTTATATGTTCATGGGCATCTCTTTCTTTAAGTTTGGAAATTTTTCTTTTATAATTTTGTTGAAGATGTTTGCTGGCCCTTTAAATTGAAAATCTTCATTCTCATCTACTCCTATTATCCGTAGGTTTGGTCTTCTCAGTGTATCCTCGATTTCCTGAATGTTTTGAGTTAGGAACTTTTTGCATTTTGCATTTTCTTTGATTGTTGTGTCCATGTTCTCTATGGAATCTTCTGCACCTGAGATTCTCTCTTCCATCTCTTGTATTCTGTTGCTGATGCTCGCATCTATGGTTCCTGATTTCTTTCCTAGGGTTTCTATCTTCAGAGTTGTCTCACTTTGGGTTTTCTTTATTGTTTATACTTCCCTTTTTAGGTTTTGGATGGTTTTGTTCAATTCCATCACCTGTTTGGTTGTGTTTTCCTGTAATTCTTTAAGGGATTTTTGTGTTTCCCCTTTAAGATCTTCTACCTGTTTAGCAGTGTTTTCCTGTGATTCTTTAAGGACTTCTACCTGTTTAGCAGTGTTCTCCTGTATTTCTTTTTTTTTTAAAGATTTATTTATTTATTATATGTAAGTACACTGTAGTTGTCTTCAGACACTCCAGAAGAGGGCGTCAGATCTCAGTACGGATGGTTGTGAGCCATCATATGGTTTCTGGGATTTGAACTCAAGACCTACAGAAGATCAGTTGGTGCTCTTACCTGCTGAGCCATCTCACCAGCCTCTCCTGTATTTCTTTAAGTAAGTTATTAATGCCCTTCTTAAGGTCCTCTACCAGCATCATGAGATATGATTTTGAATCCGAATCTTGCTTTCCCAGGACTGCCTGAGGTGGGAGTTCTGGGTTCTGATGATGATGAGTGGTCTTGGTTTTTGTTGGTAAGATTCTTACATTTGCCTTTTGCTATCTGGTAATTTCTGGTGTTAGTTGTTATAGTTGTCTCTGGTTGGAGCCTGCTCCTCCTGTGATTCTGTTAGACTCTGTCAGCTGTCCTGGGAGTCCAGCTCTTTTTTTTTTTTTTTTTTTTAAAGATTTATTTTATTTATTATATGTAAGTACACTGTAGCTGTCTTCAGGCATTCCAGAAGAGGGCGCCAGATCTCATTAAGAATGGTTGTGAGCCACCATGTGGTTGCTGGGATTTGAACTTATCACCTTCGGAAGAGCAGTCGGGTGCTCTTACCCGCTGAGCCATCTCACCAGCCCCAGGAGTCCAGCTCTTTTCTGAGTCTCAGTGGGCAGAATACTCTCTTCAGGCAAGCTCTCCTCTTGCAGGGAAAGTGCACAGAGGTCTGGCATTCAGACCTTCCTCTTGGCTGAAGATGAAGGCCTGAAACAGAGCCTGTCCCAAAAGATGGGTTGCCTCTGAAGTCTTCGAGCTCACCTGCACAGATTGGGTCTCTGAGGGACCCAAGACACAAGATGGTTCCCTCACTTGCTCTGGAGGTCAGAGCCCTCCCAGGTGGTCACTCTCCTCTGGCAGGGAAGGTACCCAGATATCTGGAGCCTGAAACGGGGGTGGGGTGGGGGTGTGTTGCAGAAGCTGTGTCACGTCTGCAGTCTGCTCGCTTACCCTCTGCAGTCCGAGAGCTGATCTGTGCAGACTGGTCTCAAAGGGACCCAGAAGACAAGCTCAAACTCCATAGTTAGAAGAAACTTGAAGTAACTTTGGAACTGACCTTCAAAGGAACTTCAAAGACCTTTGGAGTAGTCTGGAGACACTGATAGACGGTGGCCCTTCTTACCCCAGAGTCAGCATCTCTAGGTCCAGCTGACTGTGGGTTAAAGGTATTTGAGATGCACACACACACTCCCTATCATCAGCCCCTGAACAGCACAACACAGCCAGTATTTGCATATCATTATGTTGAGTATTGTAAGTGACTCAGCGCTAATGTTAAAGTACATGAGAGTATTGCATAGGTTTTATGCAAATATATTCAGTTATATACATGGCTGAACACCTGTGGATTTGGGTGTCAGAGTGGTTGCAGGAATTCAGGCTCCATAGACACTAAAGGGCACCTGCATTCCTTAGAAGGAACATAGACCTCTGACTTGGCTCTTCCTGTTGTAGGAGTTCATCTCTGGAAACCTTTCCTAGGAGGATGCTACATCTTGGCCTTGGGTAAAGCTACATGATCACCTATGACAAATAGAAATGGTGATAGGCACACCATTCTGAAGTCTGAGAGAGGGAGTTTGGGGGTTGAGGGGTGGGGATGAAGGCAAACATTAAGGAAATGTTGAGTTTGAGATGCTTCTGGAACACCCAGTGAGGGTCCCAAACCCATATGTGGATGGTTTGAATGTTGGGAGGGCAGAGATATCCAGCTGCTGAAGGAATGAGTTAGCAAGTCCTCAGCAAGTGCACGGCCTTTAACCCATAAGGGAAGAATGGGGGTTAGTGTGGGGATCTGGGGAGGTGACCCAGTGACCAAGGCTGGTGACAAGTGTCTGTTGGGATAGGAGGAAAACCATAACATTTATTAAAGTGTGGACCATCAAGAAGGCAAACTGGAGGCAGGGGAGTGGGCAGCTGTGCTTTGCCTTGCAGATGAATACCTTGAATGAACTCGGGTTTGAGAACACGGGGATCAGGGAGGTCAAAGAATCTTGACAAAGAAACGTTTGAGAAATGGAGAAGCCATTGACCAGACATGGAACCAGAGCAAACGAAGAGACTGGGAAGTGTGTGTGCGGGAGATCCGTGGCAGCACGCTACAGGCTAGTCCACACTCTGAGGAGGGCTGTAGGGCTGGGACAAAGGGAGACAGACTCTCTTTTAAATGGAAGACTCTGCAGGTTGATATCAATAGCCCTGATATCTATTATTAAGATAACCATTGATATTGATAACAGTCACCCTGTAGAGAAGATATTGATGATGGAATAAAAAGAGACATCAATGGAAGAAGGAAATTCTTCATGTGGCAAACACTTCATGCTTATCCCTCAGCAGGCATCCTCATGGGCATACACCCAGAGCATCAATGGTCCTGGCATAGCTGCCACTCACCCGGGCTGTCATTCTGAGGCATGGGTTTTCAGGGAGCAGAATGCTTGTGGTATGACAAGACAGGTAGAGATTTGAGGGTCTCTGTAGGTGTGAGGACAGGACGAGAATCTAATTGGCCCTTGATGGCATCAGTTTTCTCAACTGTGTGTGAAGCAGGACACTGGTCATCTGGGGGTGGGGGTGGGGGGCGATGGGAAGGAAAAGTCTGAAAGCTCTGACCAGAAAAGAGACTCATAATGGAGATGCCTGAGCAACTAGGTCACGTCCATTGGAGATTTGTGGTCATGAACTTGAAGTGAAGTCAATCACCCAACCATCTGCCTTTTCCCTGCCATGGTCAATTAGCTCAAGGACAGCCAGGGACACGTTCCCCAAGATCGCTGCTCCACCAAAGGCCCATTCAGCAATGGGCCAAGAGACCAGGGGCTGAAACCTCCAAGGCTGTAAGTCAAAATCAATCTCTACACCTCTTGAAGTTCCTTACCTCAGGCATTTTGTCAGTGAGCAGAAACTATTAAAATGATTTTGAATCAGAGTCTTAAATTATGATAAAAATAGAAATGCGCTTTTTAAAAAATTGACTCTTAAGTGTGAGTGGCTGTGTGTATATTTGTGTGAGTGAGGTACATATGTGTATGCATACATGTATAGACCAGATGTCCATGTTGGGTGTCTCTCTTCTGGCTCTACCCACTTTTTTTTTTCTGAGATCTGGTTTCTCGCTAGCCTGGAACCCACTGACTGCATTAGTCTGGCTCTAGCAAGTTGCAGGGTTCTACCTGTCTTTATGTTCTTAGCACCTTTAAGAACAACAGACAAACAAAAGCATATGTCGTGGGGGCCAAACACTGGTCTCATGCTTGCTTGCAAGCAATTTACCCACAGAGCCTTTCCCTGGTCATCAACACAGTGGTTTGGTTGTTTTTTGTTGTTTTGTTTTGTTTTGTTTTGTTTTATGGTTTTTTGAGACAGGGTTTCTCTGTGTAGCCCTGGCTGTCCTGGAACTCACTCTGTAGATCAGCTGGCCTCAAATTCAGAAATCTGCCTGGCTCTGCCTCCCGAGTGCTAGGATTAACGGTATGCGCCACCACAGCCTGGCTGTTTTGGTTTTGACAGGCTCTCACTATGTATGTGAAGTTGGCTGACCTTCAATGCTTATGACTTCAGGAGCCAAGAAGCAAGGGAGTGAGGGAGTCCACCAGGGAGTAGCCTCAGAGGTGGATCTGGTAGCCAGAGTGAGGGAGAGGGAGATGGATTCATGAATGGAGAGGAACATCAGCCCATCAGAGCTCGTGGGATTGGGTCCTAGAGTTCAGGAGAGTTGGAAGGGAGGGGCTATCGAGGTGAGGATGCTTGAGATGGGAGATGATGGGTATGACAGCATCTCTGATGGTGCGAGGCTGGAGCTGCTGAACAAGGAAGCAGGATAGGCCAGTGTGGGCCAAACAACAGTCCAACAAGGTGTGGCTCTACCAACAGCTCCTGTCTAGACCTTGCAACTGCAACTACGACCTTTACCTGGAGAAGAAGTGTCTGCAGATACCATTAAATGAAAGATCTGGAAATACCATCAGCTGGATTGTCCAGGTGGCCTTTAGTTTAGATCCCGAATGTTCCTAAAAGTCTCTGTGTTAAAGGCTTTGTCTCCGACCTATGGCACTATCTGAAGGTGGTCAAAGCTTAGGAGGGTATGGTAGAAGGGAGTTAGGTCACTAAGTTGTGCCCTTGAGGGGGATGTGGGTGTCCCAGGCTCTACCCCATTTCTGTCTGTCTGTCTGTCTGTCTTTCTCACTCCAGCTGCCATGATGTGAACAGGTTTCCTCCACATGCTCCACTGGTGATATACTGTCTCACCACAGGCCCAAAGCATTAGAGAAATGAACTGAAGCCCCCCACCCTTTACTGTGATTCTCTCAGGTATTTGTCATGGTGACAGACAGCTAGCTTACAGCTTCTAAATTAAAACAGTCCAGAATCTGCCCCCAATCCCTGCACACACACACCCCATACCTCCAGTCTTTGGAGATACAGCATCATCATGTATCCTCGATCGGCCTTGAAGTCTTTGTCCTTCCTGGGTCAGCTCCCTGCATGCCCACATTACGACATCATATTGTCTATTAAAGCTCTTAGGATAGAATGGTGAGAGGACAAGGCCCCTGAAGAGACAGGTGTTCCTCAGCTATAGGCCAGATAGTGTGGCTGAGAAAAGGCAGGATTCTCCCCAAGTCCCCGGCAGGACTGCACATGTCTTAAGCCTTCCAGCCTATACAACTGTGAGCGAGCTAATTTTTAAGTACTCAGTTGGAAGGAATTTTTTATAGCAGCCCCTAAGGAACTAACTGGCTTCTTCACCTTCACATGGGTGTGAAAATATTGAGAAGAGATGTGTTAGCCAGATCAGCAAGATCAGGAATGGCTTGTTTTTAATACAGGGGCTGACTGAAGGGACTCTGGCCAGCCATTCCCTCTGCCTTGTTAAAACCCATTAGATGACATTCCTGTAGCTTAGCCACCAAGGTCTATTCCCTCATTTGGCCACATCTACCTCCTGAAGCTGACTACCTAGGTCCAGCTATCAAAATATTAAAAGTCCAGCAATCAAAAGCCCCATCAGATATAAACATTTCATTTCAACACGGGGTTGGGTGGGGCTGCTCCCCTTCTACCTTTATAGACCGCCATTTGCCCATGGGCCAGCCCTGTTAGCTTTGCTCTCTCCAGAGGGAGTCCTTTGTCTTAGACAAATATCCCTTCCCCCTCTCCCTTGTTCCTTTCTCCTTCTCCCTCCTCCTCTGTCTCCTGTCTTTGTCTCTTGTTCCCTGACCTCTGTCTCCCTGGGGCAAATAAATCTCCTTTGTGCTGAAAACTCATTCTTGGGGTGTTGTAAACAGACTTGGAGGTCCCTACAATGACAAGCTCTTGATAAAGGAGGAAGGCTTGAACTGCTGGGCTAGAGCTAGACCTTCAGTAAGCTGTGGTGGGGGTGAGAGAGGGGGGAGGGGAAGGGGAAGAGAGGGAGAGGGAGGGGGAGGGGGAAAGGGGAGAGAGGGAGAGGGAGAGAAGAAAGTCAGAGGTAGGCTGAGTGCGGGCCTGGGTTCCATCCCTGGAACCCAAAAATAAGAGAATGAAATAATAAAGTGAGAGAAAATAGAATTTAGAAACAGCAGTTAGATTGGGTATGACCAGGTAAGTACTGTCCCGGGGTCAGTCTGTCCCTGCTAGCACAGAAAAGGAAGAGGCCTACAGAGAAGACCCTGAGGCATGATGTTCTCCGGAGGACGAGAGGCCTGGAGCACTGGGGCAATACTGATGTCTAAGTGTGGGGACAATTGCCTGAAAATTCAGGTAGAACGAAGAGGCTGAGGGGCTCAGCGCCAGGCTGCCCTGTTGCTGGCCTCAGGGGACCCCTCCCACTGACAGCTGAGCAAGCTGTCACCTGGCACACCTGCTCATAGTGCCTGGGGGACTGGGCCAGCACAGCTGCCTTTACGGCTGCTGACAGAGTACCTCAGGGCAGAGTTGAAGTGCTGGCGCTTGTTTGTCTAGAATAATGTCCAGATTGGATCTCAGGATTTATATTCGTGTATTTTGAACACTATGGGGTCTGCTATATAAATTATGAAACAGCCGGGGGATGGAATGCTGCCCAGACATTACGCCTTATATGGTTGAAGAATGTGGGTGAATCTCCACAAGAGACAGTGTTGGGCTCACTCAGAAGTCTGTGACAAGGCGCCACAGACTGAAAGGCTTCTGGACAACTGAAACTTAGTTCTCACAGCTTGGAGAACCGAAGAAATCCAAGGTGGTCTCTGGTGAGAGCTGCTTCCTGGTTTGGACAGTCATACTTCCTCCCGTGTCCTGCTGTGGCATAAGCGAAACACTCCATGTCTTTAAAAGGGGCACCAATCCCTTTGTACGCTGGGGCGGGGTGGGGTGGGGAGGTACCTCTCTACCCACTCAGCTCCCAAGGGTTACTTCAATAGCGCCACCTTGCGGTTGGGTTTCAGTATGGGTTTAAGGGTCCCAGGAACATTCAGGCAACAGCGAGCGAGTCAGGAAGCAGGGAGCCCAGCTCCCTTTCCAGCTCTGCCGGCCTCCAGCTCCCCAGCTCCTGCTGGCCTTGAATGCAGATGCTCCGCAGGCCGTGCACTGGCCGGATCAGTCTGCCTGCCACTGCTCCACCGCACGCAGGCAGGGTGCCCCAGCTTCTCCCGAGCCTCTTATGGCTGTCTGTCCCCTTCACATCCTCCCTAGTGAGGGAGGGGGAGACAAGGTGATGAATTGGGTCCTTTTGACGTGTCTTTGGGAATTTGCATTTAGGTTAAATTTAGGGTACAGATGTTATTCTCCGAATTCACTTTCAAGACACGTAACACAGGATTTGCATGCCACCTCTGTCCCCTTTTAGAGAAAACAATGAGTTTGTTGAACGGGTCGGTACCCAGCCCAAGTATAAGTCTCCAGAAAATTCTTGCGGGATTCATAGGACACCGTCATAACTGATTTTTATCCCATGTCTACAATACAGCATTTCCCCTACGTGAAGGCCAAGGTTACAGTCTCACACACCTCAAACACACACCACAAACACCTCAGCTCTCCCTGCTCTGTGGCCAAGGGATCCTTCACAGTCGCTGCTGAGCTCTGCACTGTGAGGGTGGTGACCCGTCCGTCTCCAGGGCTTCATGAAATGTTGTACGTGCGGGCACAGTGCGCTCATCATTCATGCGTGTCACCCAAAAGGTGGTGGCCCGCAACTGAAAGCCTTTCAGAGACAAGCCCGGCATGACTGGTTTTCAGTAACCTAGACTCCTCCCAACGATCACAACTCCATGCTCAGTTGCCACAAGTCATCCACTTTCCCATCCGTTCTAGAATCTCGCTAGAAATTTATGTCGCACTCAGTGCCCTCTAGTTTATTACGTGAATTTTCCTCCCTCTTTTGAAAATTATAACAAAGTGCTCCACCCCAATGAAAAGCTGATCCAGGAAAAGCATCTAGTATATATAGAAGTCCTTAAAAATCAATAAACATGGCAACAACCCAATATGAAAAAAAAAAAAACTGACAAAGACATAAATAATGGATTCAAAAAAGAGGCTCCTTGAAATCCCCCTAAACATGGCAACAACCCAATAGGAAAAAAACTGACAAAGACATAAATAATGGATTCAAAAAAGAGGATCCTTGAAACCCCCCTAGTGAAATGTTCCGGCTCATTTGGAAGCAGTGACATGCAAATTTAAATCATAGGAGAAACCTTTTCCCACTGTGTAGATTAGGAGACATTTGGATTCTAAGCCCTGTGAGGCTGTGGGGGAGAGCACCTTTTACATCCTGCTATTCAGGCAGAACTGGGATCTGGTGAGCCACAGGTTAAGGCTGCATTAGGCTGGAAGTGGCAAATCCACCCTCAGTGAGCCGTGAGCGTGAGTGCACGCCCCTGAAGTACTGTAAAGAAAGGACAAACGACTCAAATGCTCTCCAGCGAATAAGGTGATTACAAGTTGCAACCTGCTTGTACTGTTTTGCAATGAAAATAAATGGCCATGAGAGGTTTCTAAATCCTGGTGCACTGTTGGCTAATATCTATCTCATCAGAACTGTAGTTGTTTGAGAATAACATTAGGACTAAATCTATGTTTGTTTGTTTGTTTTTGGTTTAACTTTTTACATCTCATGTAGTAGTTAGTCCAGGCTGGCCTCCAACTCACTTTACACACACACACACACACACACACACACACACACACACACACACACACCCTCTGTAGAGCAGAGGGGCTCAGGAAGCCAAGCCCGTCTCTCCAGGAGAGGCTGGGGTTTTTAAGATCTTCAAGGGGGTCTTCCTTAGAGTAAGGTTGGTCCTTTAGAACAAAAGGGAAGATGAACCATCCACAATTTTTGTAAACAACCCACAGGTAGGGGGCTGGAGAGGAGAGACCACCAGTCCTTTGTTTTAGGCTGTCAGGCTTCTGTCTCAGGTCAGGAGAACGAGGAAGAAGCCGGCCATCTTGGAAGTTCACCACCTTTATTTCCTAGTCATGGCCCTTCTTCTTATCGGACTACCTATCAGGAAACCTAACTTCTAGACCCTCAGGGAGACATTGAACTTCCTCCTGCCTCTGCTTCCCCAGTTCTGGGAATACAAGCGCGCAGTGTGACAAAGCCCAGTTTGTGCAATGCTGGAAGACTGAGCCAAGGGCTCCATGTGTCTAGGAAAGTGCTCTACCGCCTGAGCCGCATCTCCAGCCCGGGTCATTTCCCTTAAGCTGTGAGATGGTAATACAAGTGTAAGTACTCCATATATTCCTTGAACTGGAACTTTGCAGATCTGTGGGCCTTCCTGATTAGATATTATGCTCCAATAACATGGGCAGGGCTGGACACGAAGAAGCTCAGTAGTCGAATGCTGGCCAAGCTTGCTTGCGCAAGGCCCTGGGCTCCATCCCTTGCGCTAAGGAACTGGAAAGATGACTGGCAGGCAGGAGCTGAGGACCTAGCGCACAGTGCCAGCTTGCCCTCTGGAAGCTGAAGCCGGGGCTGATCGTTTATGCTCTGGAGTTACAAAGCATTCTGAGCAACATACAGAGACTCCCTCATCTCAAAAAAGCAAGAACAAAACATACCACAGCTACAAAGGATGAAATAAAATAAAATAAAATAAAATAAAATAAAATAAAATAAAATAAGTGGACATGAGTCTTGTGTGTCAGCAGAGAGCACTCTCTCAGTCTCGGAGACACAAGGTTAAGGAGACAGCAGCAGATGTTTCTGAGAGTGACATAGCATAGTGCCATTTACACAAAGTTTTAGAGTTCACCATTTGTATGACATGGTAGCTATGGATCCTGTGGATGTGAATATATATGTCTGTGCAGGTAAGGAGGAAATGAAGAGGGAAGCAGGTCATACTTGGGGGCCTCTGCTTGGTAAGGCAGGCAGGCAGTACACCACTAAATCACTGTTTGTGGTCTCTCCTTATGCAATAATATGTATAAATACACACACACAAACATATATATATATATATATATATATATATATATATATATATATATATATATATATAAAAAAAGTTTCTTTGTCTAGTCCTAATTGTCCAGGCTGGCCTTGAACTCACAGAGATCTGCCTGCCTCTGCCTCCCCAGTATTGGAACTAAAGGCGTGAGCCATCACTGTCGGGCTTGTACTAACATATTTTAGTATAATTTTTTTGTTGTTGTTTAAAAAGAATCAGGACATGTTACATCTCTTTGCATCCTTCTGGTTCTCTTTCCCCAGGACTCTCACAGTTAACCTTCAAAGCAGAGTTCTGTTTTTCTCAGACTTGCTGCTAAGGAGCATAGATAACATCTGGGTCTCTTTTCCTGAACATAAACCCCAGCTTTGCCTTTGGCTGTGTGACTTGGGCAAGTGACTCAATCTCTCTGTTCACCCATCTGTATGGTGAGGGTTACATAGCAAGACGAAGTGACTGCTGAGGTCCATGAGGTAGAATTCCAAGAACGAAGCCTGGCGTGTTGCTGCCAGTACCAGTCCATGTGACCACCTTCCAGAGCACACATCCGGACTGTTGGGAAAGCTGGGTGAGTGCCAATTCTCTGATAGCTTTTACTCTCTGCTCTGCTCACCCACCAGTGGCCCCGGAAGCCAGGGGCGGGGATACAGGCAGGGCTCCTCCTTCCTCTTCCGCCTAGGTCTCTTCCCACAGTCCCACCCACTTCACCTGCGGGGTGGGGAGGGTGCTTTTTTTTTTCCAGCCGGAGGATGGGTGCGGCCTGGCTCCTTCGCCTTTTGCCTCCGAGGGTCTGTGTTGTGCTTTCTTTCCACATTTGAGACAGTTGCCTGTAATAGAGTTACGTTGCCATCTGGGTCCTTGGCTTTGCTTGGGAATTTGAAAAATCTGGTCTTATCCAGTCTTCATCTTCACAGGACTAAGTGACCGCCTTGGGGAGACACAAACCTGGTAGCCCTAGCACCTGCAACATAGGGCCACCACAGGGAGAGAGCCCCAAATCTATGTACTTTAGGACTCCCGTTATAGACACAGGGGCCCTGAAATGACCTGGGCTCTGTTTACTGATCAGACGAAGATCTTCTGGAAGTGGTCCCATCACCTGAGAGACCCAAAGATGACCTAGGGACTCCAAGGATCCTGATCACCCGTTTAGGCAGGTGATCCCAGGCTTTTGGTTACAATGTCCTTCTATTCTGGGTCCCTCCTTCCTGCGTTAAATCACAGTCCTTGTAAGGGTGTCTGTCCGTGGAGGCTCCGTGGAGAAGTCACTTTATGAAGTTAAATTATTCATCAGAAATCCGTTGAGAAGCCTGGTCCTTGTGGTTAGGACAGGCTGACTTTCACCTAGGCCGTGGCTCCCACCTCCTGAGGACAGGCCCTGCAAATTCCTCTTGAGGTCTGGGGAGCCATGCATGCAGGAGGAGCAGAGCTGGAGATCTGCTGGCTGGTGCCCCCATTAGCATGGCTGTTCTGCTTCCTGAGGTGTGTGGAGCCTTGTGCTTTTCCATTCGTGTGTGTGTGTGTGTGTGTGTGTGTGTGTGTGTGTGTGTGTGTAAAACGCTTATCTATTTTGTTTGCTGTCATTTTTAATAAAAAATTAATTTTACAGGTTTAAGTACAGGCTTGCTGCATAGGCCAGTTTTATGTCCGTTTGACACAGCTGGAGTCATCTGAGGGACCCTCAATTGAGAAATGGAAGACCAGGCTGTAGGCAAGCCTGTGGGGCAGTTTCTTTTTAAGGAGTCATGGGGGAGGGTCCAGCCCACTGTAGGTGGAACCATCTCTAGGCCTGGGTTCTATAAGCAAGCAGGCTGAGCAAGCCATGGGGAGGAAGCCAGTAAGCAGTCATCAGCCATTGCTTCTGCACCAGCTCTTGCCTCCAGGCTCCTGGTCTCTTTGAGCTCCTGCCCTGGCTTCACCCAGTGGGCTGTGCTGTGGGAGTGTAAGAAGAATCAACACTTTCTCCCAGGCTGCTTTTGGGGATGGTGTTTTATCTTAGGGGTGGAAATCCTAACTGAGACGCCAGGTGCAGTAGGAGTACAGCAGTAGCCCTGGTAGTACTGCAAGGCCTCAGGTAGGAAGGTCAGCTGAGCATAGGAATTCAAGGTTAGGCTTAGCGACATAGTAAAACCCTGTCTCAAAGACAAAATATTTCTTAAAAAGCTTCTTTCTTTCTTTCTTTCTTTCTTTCTTTCTTTCTTTCTTTCTTTCTTTCTTTCTTCCTGTCTGTCTTTCTTCCTTCCTTCCTTCCTTCTTTTCTTTCTTCCTTTCTTTTTTGTTTGGTTTGATGTTTTTGTTTTGCTTTGTTTTGTTTACCAGGCAGTGATGCCACACACCTTTAATGCCAGCCCTCAGATTACACCTCTGGAGTTCAAGGCTATCCTGGTTTACCAAGCAAGTCCCAGAACATCAGGACTACTTTTTTTTTTTTTTTTTTTTTTTTTGAGTAGGGACCAATGAGATGATTTAGTAGGTAAAGGTGTTTGCAGGGCCAGCTTGGAGACCTGAGTTTGACCCCTGGCACCCACGTAAAGGTGAAGAAGAGCACTGAGTCCATAAAGTTGTCCCTTGACCTCCTCATAAGTCTTATCTTCCATACCACACGTGTGTGTGCGTGTGCGCGCACACACACAATAACAATAATAATAATAATAATAATAATAATAATAATAATAATAATAATAATAATAACAATGCCTAGTGCATTTTCCTATAGCCCCAGCATCCCAGCCAAGTCAGGAAGATTGCAAGTTCCAGGCCACCTTTGGTTACACGGTGAATTCCGGGTTAACCTGAGCCACACGGTGAGGCCCTCAAACAACAACACAAGAACAAAACACCGAACAAAAGCACCAGAACTCGGCTTGTGCAGCTCTGGAAGGGATGGTGTGAGAGAAAGAGCTAGGAGTAAGGCTGCACTCCTCTAGGTCACAGCAGGAAAGGGCCAGGGCCCACTAGACCACAGCACAGACACCAGAGCACTGTTGTACTCTCCTGACCCAACTTAGAGGAGGCAGAACTGTATCAATCGTTTGCCCCCTCAGCTGCAATTGTGTTGGTGGAAAGGATCCCCCACCCCACCTGAATGATTTTCTGTATTTAGAATCACAGAACCTGACTTCTCCAGCCAGCTGTTTCTTATGCAAAAGTTGGCACACCTTGCAGATTTCCAAGAGAGGCCAGTGCCACATTTGTTCTGTTTATGGCCACAGTTGGGGCTTATTTCTATATTTATATTTATATAATACACATGATATACATAAATACACATATATAAATATATAGTAATAAATAGTAAATAAAATAACATAAATATAAATAAAATAGTAAATATATAAAATAAAAATATGTTTGTATATTTATATATTTATGGTGTATTGTGTATTTATTATTGTGTTTTTATCTATTTGTGGTGTGTTGTGTATATATTATTGTGTTTTTAAAGTCACATTGACCAGAAAAATAAGGCCTCATTTTTTAACACTCCTTGTAATTAGCTGAGACCAGGTAACCCAGATTTCTGCCCAGGAGCTGCAGTGGAAAGGCGACCTCAAAGCATGGGGCATGCTCTCCGCAGACCCTCTCATCTCCTGCTAGCTGAGACCCAGATGTAAGGAGTGGAGCACAGGCAACAGGCTTGGAAGCAGTGACGTGAAAGCTGCGTTGTCCGTCCATCCATGATCATACGTCGGCTGGGTCACTGGTCTTTTTTGTTTCCTTTTGGAAACAGGATTGTGCTTTGTAGCCCAGGCTGGCCTACAACTTGATCCTCTGCCTCAGCCTCCCCTGGGCTAGCATTAAAGGTATGTATCTTTTTAATTTTTTTCCAGCAAAGTCTTATATCCCCAGCTGAATGGGGCATTAGCTAGGAGTCAGGGAACAGGCGTGAAGGGAGTCCATCTAACATGTCATTAGCATATTGAATCAAACAATTGCAGCCACAAAGTGGGAGGAGCATGATGGTCCGTGGTCCTTCACCAGAATCCTTGTAGACGTATCAGCCCTGCATACTCACATGGAGGGCTGGGTTTAAATCCCATTCTATTTCCACATGGAGGACTTGGTTTTAAATCCCATTCCATTTCCTTCCTTGGTTTTCTTAGTCCTGGTGTAATCAAAGAGATTTCTTTAGAATTTTTCACCTCGAAGTAATCTGTTGTGACTTGTATTCTGAGAAATTAGATGCAAACGAGGTTTGACTTGCAAATCTTCCGCTGGACACAGCGGGTATCACACTGAGAACCCCACTTCTTCTCCGGGGCTCCTTGCCTATATACGTTCTTCAAGCTCTAAAGGCATTCTTAAAAATCCTGGAAATGCTCACTTCAAAAGCACGAATCTTGAATTACTTTCATTACTGTCATCCGGTAACAGCTATTAAATCAGTCTAGAATGGTAGTCCGCTTGCAGTTACATGAGAAAGGCAGGCTGTCTGATGTTCAGTCTTCCCGTTTCTCCTTCAATGCTTTTAAGTGTTTTCCACTTCCTGCAAGGAAATTTTACACTGCATTTAAGCTATTTTGTTGTCTGTTTTTTTTAAAAAAAAAAAAAACCAGACACTGTCAGAATCCTCAGCTATAGGCTTATCTTACCACTGGTAACTGCAAAGCAGGCTTTGTAGGTTGAGAGGCCTGCCAGTCTTTAACTAGCTTCTCTGTTTGTAGGTGGGGGAGCCCTCCAGAATCCAGTCTGTAGGTACCCCATAAGCCATCCACCTGAGACTTAGCATTTGGGGAGAATTTCCAGAAGGAAATGACCGGCAGCCACCGCCCTCCTGGGGACCCGTTCTTCCTGCCAATGGAGTTGCTGTTGCATCTCAAGCGCAGCTAAGCAACTTGACTGGCAGCCAGGCAGGAGGAAACCAGGTGAGCTGGCTGAGTAGGTTTGTGGGGCATGTTTTACTTCTGCCTGTTCCACATCAGCTCCCAGGAGGAATGTGATAATAAAGTCATCTGATCAAAGATGTAAGATGGAGAATCAACGGAGCCCGAGGAGTCCCCTTTACCTGCGTAAGGCAACGATCAGCACAGGCGCGCTCATGCTGAAAAGCATCAGGAGCCAGATTCACAGATGCATGCTCTCAGTGGTAACATCTGTGGAGCCTGAGGCAGGAGGATTGTAAATTCAAGGCCAGTCTGGTCAACTCAGAAAGAGTTTGTCTCTAATGAAATTCTGTTTTTGCTTGGTTGTTTGTTTTGTTTTGTTTAGAGCATTATCCCGGCATGCATGAGGCCCTAAACTCAACCCCCAGTATAAGAAATAAATAGAAAAGGCACCTGGGTGTATGAAATATCCTACTAAAACACCTTGCAGACTCTGTCTTAGACTCTGGGAGCACACAGTCCCAGGGTGCTGCCATCACAGTTTGTTTCAGTATGCCCTCCTGGCGTTCAGTGGATTATACTGAAGTAGCACAGTGCAAATAGAAAAATCAAGTGACTTGAGCCAGATGTGACCTTCCTGCATGCCACCTTCCCTGGGCCTGTCTGTAGAGACTGTAATATCCCTCATCCTTATTGGCACCAGGTTAGGCCTTTGCCACCGATTTTTGCAGTCCTCTGCAAGAAGTCTCTACTTCTTTTCTCAGCCACCGGCTAGTCTAAGCCAGGACAATAACTAGTCTAAGCCAGGTTGCTCTCAAAACTGCTGTCTGCTGGAGGTAGAGAGATGGCTCAGTGGCTAAGAGCACTTGTTGCTTTTGTAGAGGACCCCGGTTTGCTTTTTCAGCACCAGTGTGGTGGCTCACAAGCACCCATGATATCCATCCAGGGAATCTGATACGTCTTTGCAACTCTGCAAGCACCAAGCATGCACCTGGCACGTATACTTGCAAGCAAAACTCTCATCCACATAAAGGTAAAACATAATTATCTTTTTTTAAATGGTGTTTTTTTTTTAGGTTACTTCTTCACAGAAAGGCTTGACACTGGGCTGTACTCTTCAAGATGACGCTAAAGAGCTGACACGAGCCAGTGTGGCCTTCTTGGTGTAGCACTGCCCACATCTCCCAGTCGCCTATGTACATATTCCCTATCCCCAGTGATCAGCCCCTGGATCCTCTTTGTCTCCAGCTTTCCCCAAGATGCCCCTTAGTTGACCAGGTCTCATATTCCTCCTCTACTTCACCCCATACTTCCGTGTCTTCCCACTGTGTTTCTGAGTCAGTTATTGCAGAAGTGTCCCTAACTTTCCCGGACCCTGTTTCGGACTCTCTCTGTGCCCCAGACAGGCCTTTGCCAGAAAGCCGGCGTCACCGTGGGGTGTGAACTGTTTGGTGCAGAAAGTACCAGGATGGTGTAGACTCTGGGATCTCTTGGGGAAGCCTATGTGCTATCTGTTGTCGGTGCTTGGCACGGTGCCTCGTACAAACGGTGTCCTCAAAAAATACTAATGGATTAAATGAGGAGATCCAGAGCCTGGGAGAAAGGAGCGGAGAAAATTGCCTGTGCTGCTGTGCAGGCCGTGGAGCTGGCTTCTTGTCCTTTCTAAGAACCCGTGTTTCACCTTCACTTTCTTCTCCCCTTCCTTGGTGTGCTCCAGATTCCAGCACAGAACTACTTCTGCTAATGGATACAGGGCTGCTGGGGAGAGGGAGAGAGGAATGATCTCAAAGGTATGCTTGTTCATCTCTCTCTATATCCATTTCTGCCTAAGTGTCTAAAGCTTTAATCATATTGGATACTATGTGATATATACTCTAAGAACAGGAAAACAATAAGAAAAAAAGAAGTGTGTGCCTGGGGGAACCACGGTTTAAAAATAATGCCAAATTGTGTATGGTAGTGCATACCTATGACCCCACCCTGGTGGGCCCTGGCATTCTAGAGGTAGAGGCAAAGAGATCAGGAGTTTAAGGCTAACCTCAGCTACCTAACAAGACCATGTTGGGTTACATCAGACCCCATCACAAAAAAACCAAAACAAACAGAAAAGAAAACAGTACCTATAATATAAAAGTACCACCTGAGGTTATAAAGAGCATCTTCAGACTGAGTGCAGATCATATTTAAGTCCGCCGACTTCCTCTGCATACCCACAGAGAGGTCAGATCGGCCGGCATGGTTGTTCCCCTTTCTACCTCAGATCCATCCCTGCCCGGCTCTGTGCCGTGAGACCAGCATCTATGGCTTGGCTTAGGTTCTCATTCCTTGGCGTGGGCCGACACACAGAATGTCTGCTAGTGAACTGCAGGGGTGGAAAAGACTGTGTTTGCTTCCAGATTCCAGGTCAACAGAACTTCTAGCCAGAGCACAAAGGATTGGAACTAGGCAAGCTTCTTTAGGGGGTGTGGTCTTTGTAGATCTGAGAAAGTGGTCTTTCTAAATGCCACCATTCCAAAAGCAGAGGAAGCCGGAGAAGGGTCTAGACTGTGGGGGTGACACTGGGTCTCTTAGGACCCGTGTAGATGATGCCAGGTGGCACTTTCTCACGGCCCCACCACCAGCCTCTTTATCCACACCCTCTCAACCGATTTAGTCCATGACAATGAATTTAACCAACGATGGCCCCCAAACACTGTCTCCCTGATGTTACCTTCTTCGTGCTGTCTGTGGTGCTTTATTCTCCTATTCTGAGGCCTAAACAACTAATTTGGACCATGTCATCTCTAAGAAAAATTGTCAATACAAATCAACAGCTGCAGGATAAAGAATGTTCTAACCGTTTGCCTCACACGGGGGTCAAATGCAGTGCTAAGCACTTCCACATGCGCTGCCTAATTTAATCTTCCCTAAAACCCTGAGGTAGCAAGCACCCTGCTCTTCGTCGGATAGATAACAAACTGATTACTAAGAAGTTTCGAAATTTGCCCAAGGTTACATTCATTCTTGACTGCCAAGGCGGAGATTTAGACTTGAAGACGCCAGGATGCTTGCCCTTAACCACCAGACACGACTACTGTGAGAACTCAGTCAAACCTGTCATCCCCATTTAACCCTGAATTTCCTTCAATGAAAATCTGAGAGCAAGATGAAATCTTTTGAGACGTCCCAGTTGTCCCTGAAGCTGCGCAACCTCTCCTGAAGAGCCGGGTTTACCCCCGCTTACCAGTAGATGGCGCACAGCCAGCAGTACAATCAGCTTGCAGCCGCTCCAGGGGGACGCGTGATTTCCCCTCAGCCCTGCCTGACTGGCGTGGGAATGGAATGGAAATGTGTTCCCAGTGGTAAATGGTGCAAACCCACACAGCTTCCACGTGGTAGAGCCGAGAGCTTAGCGAGTGAGATTGACTCGTAAGGGCACGACACCGCCATAGCTGCTGTTCAATTGACAGGAGACCCTGGGGGTCCTCTCAGTGACTCCTGCCGTCTCTCCCCTTCTAAGGAGATAGAACAGGCACTCAAAAGAATTAAGTAGCTGCTTGCCACACCAGCACGGGTTTTCTGAACCAATGAGAGAGACAGTTATTGTCACTCAAACTCACTTTATAAGACTCTGGGGAAGCCACAGACAGACAGCCCCATGCCCATATTTGGAAATAAACTGGGCGTGGCTTCCCCCAGCCCCCCATAGATTTGAGGTTGTGACCGCTGGCGTCCTATAGAGGCTGGGCATTTCAAGGAGAACCAGAGACTATAGACAGCTTCACAACACACATGCCAGGAAATGCTAGGGCCCCGAGAAGCCACAGTCTTGTCCTCAGTATATGGTTAGAGTAAGAGACATGCTGGTCACACTAACTATGCCTGGCTCATCACCATGCCCTGAGATAAACCCTGGAGGACGGAAATGGGACCTCAACAGAGACCTGCGAGGTGAAGGAAAAATGGTGGGGGCAAAGCTTCTTCCACCTTAACGTTCAGCTAAGCAGCCCGGGGATGCATGTGTGCTCTTGTGCACACAGGTCGGGTCATAAAACTGGTAGTAACAACCGCACATCGTCGTCTTCCAGGGACAGAGGGTAAAGCTGAAGGAGGCAGGCGGATCACAGAATCTCAAACTGCAAGGTTGCTCTTACCTCTGCCCCTGCTGCAGTATAAACCCGTATTCATCTGGAAACTTCTGGAAGGAGATGCCGGCTCCCCAACATTCCTTCAGTAGCCACCGCTCCCCCACTCTGCCTCACCCACAGGCAGAGAAAGAAACGGACCCACAATCTGGGCTAACTTCTATCTTTAAAAAAAGCAGAAAAAATTGTTTGCTAGCAAGAAGTACATCTTCCCTGACACCGTGTTTTTTGTAACAGTTTTCTAAATTTTTACACTGAAAAGGAAACAGGGCCTATCAGCTATTGAAAAGTAATTTTTAAAAAGTAAAACAATTGGGGCTGGTGAGAAGGCTCAGCGGGTAAGAGCACCCGACTGCTCTTCTGAAGGTGATAAGTTCAAATCCCAGCAACCACATGGTGGCTCACAACCATCCGTAACGACATCTGGCTCCCTCTTCTGGAGTGTCTGAGGACAGCTACAGTGTACTTACATATAATAAAATAAAATAAATCTTAAAAAAAAAAAGTAAAACAATTAATCTGGGCGTTGTGTGGTACATGGCTGCAATTCCTGTACTTGGGAGGCCGAGCCAGGAGGACTGCTGGGGATTCAACTGTAGCATAGGCTACACAGCGAAATCCTGTCTTAAGAGGAAGAAGAAAAGAAGAAAGAAAAATAAAAACATCTGTTTGAAAGCCACTGAGGGTGGTATATAAGATTGAGGAGTTCTCAGTCCCTCTTCGGCAAGTTTGCCCAGACTCTGAGGAGCTGGAAGTCGGCTCTGAATCCAGCATCAACATGCCAGTGGGGGGCAATTAGCCCTGAGTCAGGGCTGCATGTCGGGAGCTGATAGGACTTTAATGGATACGTCCCACTGTGGGAAGAAATCTGCTTTTCCATTAACTCCTGGTCAATGACCATGGCTAGCCTGTGTTTATGAGCCTGGAGTCTTGTCAGACTGATCAAGTAAAAAGATACATGTGGCTCTTTGGATCCCACCATCTCCCCTGGAACTGACTGTTCTTCCCAATGCCACAATGCCAGCTGCACGAGAACAAAGCGCAAAGATATTATTGCTTGAGGAGAACCAAGACACCATCTGGTGGTCGTCTCCTATGAATCTTCCCCTCATGGGCAAATGCCTTCCACAAAGGAAACTGGCTTTGTGATTTGTAGGCTGCAGGGAACCAGGCTGTGTGACCAGGGAACCAAAACTAGACAAGTCTCAGAATAGCCAGCTTTCTGGAGTGATTTACTATTGGCTGATTTAAAGTACTGGTTTATTTCATTTTGGGGGTGCTGCAATTTGAATCCAGGGCCTTGGGTATGCTAAGTACAGGCTCTACCATGGATCCACCCCTACCCCAAATTTTATATCAGCATCTGAATCAGGAAGTCCAGCGGCAGCTTCCGTCTGAGGAAATTCTCAGCACGAAACAAAGAATCTTTGGATGGCCAAGTGTCCCCCTCTGGTTGTGAGGGTTCTTAGAAGGCAAATGTACCCAAGAAATCCTGGTCTATACACATTTTTCCTTCCATCAGTGTGTCTCAGTGAAACAGAGCATATGTTCTCCTCCTGTCCATCAGGTTCCTCTCCTCACGGAAAACCCTCTTCACTCACTGAAGGTCATTTTTATGAGAGTGGCGCATCACAGACTTAGCCTTCTCCACATCCAGCCTCTCGCCTTGGGCTCCCTGACCACAGACTGGCCTTTGTCCTCTTTGGCAGATGGCAGTGACTAAAGCGACCTCAAGTTGACATTTTTTGATCAGCAGCCACAAAGCAAGGCTGTCCTCGGGGCAGAATTCCCAAGCAAGTGAAGTCCTTCTCTGGGAGTCCCTTTGTCCCTCACCCCAGCTGCATGGCCTGCCCCTCTGCCCACTCCTTTCTAGCCCCACACTGTCCCTGTGTCCTCACAAGGTGTGAAGTTCATATTCTGACTCTGGGAGTCCTGCTTGCTAGGAGGAAAGGCCGACACGTTGGCTGTTCTGTAAAGCCTGCCTGAGCCAAGGACTAGAACGTCTGCGAGTGATTCATGAAGGGAACGGGAAGCTCGGAAAAGTGGCTGTGGGCAGGCGATGCTGGCTGCAGCCCTTCCACCCACAGAGAGCCTCTAGTTTCACACTGGCAAGACTGCCCTACAAGAAGGGCCACTCAGACCTGATCTCTGTACCTTATAAACCCACACCCCATTTCTCCCCAGTGTTGGGGCCCCTGTGCCCATGAACTGAGTCTCTTTTCTTCTTTCTCCTCCTGTAGTTAGTAGGTGTAAGTTTAGACTTGTCTGTTCTGAACTAAATAGCCGGGCACTTCTCAGCAACGGATACTTCACGTTAATTAACAGGAAGGAGATGAAACAGGAACCAGTTCAAAAGTTGTTCACTCGTGGCTGGGGGAGGGCAGGAAGCGAAGGATGCGAAGCAGGGTGCAGTGGAGCAGGGAGAAGGGAGGCACAGGCTGACTTGGTTCCCCTCATCATCTGGGACTAGGAAGGGGAGAGGAGCAGGAAGCTCCCTGTAATTAAAGCAAGCAGGGTCACCCACACACCCCAGTTGCAAAGCCCAAGGACAGGCACATCAGCTCAGTGTTTCAGAAGGTGGAGGTCACCTGGACTCCAGTTAGCAGGGCAACTATTTTAACTAAAATAGGCAGGAAGCATCCAAAGGAGAGTCACACTCACGGACACCTGAAGTCACACTCACGGACACCTGAAGTCACACTCACGGACACCCGTGCTGTGGTTTGGACCTAGAACGTTTCCCCAGTTCCATGTTTTAGAGAATCTTGGTCCCAGCCTAAGGAGCTATCAGAAGACAGTGGAACTCCTGGGAAGTGAGACCTATTAGAAGAGAGGTAGGTCATTAAAGACATGCCCTTGAGGTGGGGGGATATTAAGGCCCTGGGGCCACTTCCTGTCTCTCCCTCTGCTTCCTGTCCACAGTGTGAGCAGCCTCATGGACCATCTGCAGTTCACCATGATTCTCTGCCTTGCCACAGGCCAAAACCACAGTGCTGTAGATTGGACTGTAGGTTGGATTCACAAGCCAAATAAACCTTCCTCCTGTAAGTTGCTGATTTGGGGGGGTCTAGTCACAGTAATGTAAAGCTGCTAACACAAGCATTCTTGTGGGAGACAGTTGTCATAGCCACCGGCTAATCAGAGTTGGTCTGAGGAGACCTGACAGAGGACGAAGCTCTACAGCCTGGAATGAGCTCCATAACCTTGAGGAACTCAGAACTCCTCCCCCCCTCAACAGCCTCAAGATCTTGAGAGAGAGAGAGAGAGGAAACCTAGGCCTTCCTCTGATGTAATGACACCTCCAAGATCTTCCCATAAGCTGTAGATGGCAGAGTCTGTCAGATGTTCTCAGCCAATTAAAAGGCTTGAAGGAAAAAATGGTGATGTGTTAGTACCAGGGCACGGCCTTGAGAGCAGAAACTCACCGCATGGGAGGCTGGGAAACTAGAGCATCATGGGTGGATCTGTGCTATACCCACACCGCCTGGATCCAGATTGGTGTCCACTATGCCTCAGTTCCTCAGAAATTGAGTCTATTTGGACATCTGATCTTTACAGATGTAATCAGGTCAAAATGAGATCATCAAGAGTAGGCCCTAATCAGATATGATTGATATGGCAAAGGGGATAGTTAAGACACAGAGACTCACATCCCTGAGCCGACAAGAGACAGCTGGGACAAATGGGGGGCCTCCCAGAATACTCCTCCGAAGCACTGGTTTCTGGAGCAGCTAAGCCCAGAGGGGGAGTGAGGGTTGCTAGCTGGGTCTGAAGCATTGTTTGGTGAAGGGCTCGGTTGTGCTTTCAAACACATCTTGAGAATAAGTCGGTACACGGATTTAAGAGAGTCTACCTTCGCTTCTAACGCTTGATCTTCCTCCTGAACTGCTCACCTTCAAGTTCAGGCTGTGTTTTTCTTTCTCGTTGTTATCGGATGGCAACAATGAAGAAGCCCACGCCTCGGAACCCACCTTGCTAACCACAGTCTCTCTTCCTGCCTCTTTCCCACAAGTTTCTACCATCAATTTTGTTGGGTTTGCATGGGAAGGTACGTGTGGCGGGTGAACCCTGAGCGTGTTTGCCTTGCAGGTGGAGGCTTGCTAGAGGAGGAGGCGTAGGAGGGGTGTGCCCAGGGTGGAGATCACGTTCTGGCTTCGTGTGAGCAAGCTGGGGAGGGTCTATAGACTCTTGAAGGAGCCTTGACATACGAATGCGGTGTTTCCTCCTTTGCAGTCTCTGTGTGTTCTGAAAGAAACAGCACATTTGGAATAGAGATTCGAACTTTATAGGTCGGTTGAATAGCTTTGGACCACTGGACACCGGTGTTGGCCTGACCATCCCAAGAAAGGGTCTAATTGGGTCTCATGCTTTGACAGGGTCTCATGCCTGACTGCTCAACCTGTGGAAGGAACCCAGAAAGCAGGTCTTGGAGACTGAGAAAGCACCCTGGAAGTTGACCTAGTGTGACATTATACTCATAGGGGGTGTGTAAGGGGGGGTAATCTCCTTTGAGGTCCCATCTGTGCTGAATGACTAAAGTGAAGGTGATGTAATTAGGAACCTGCAGACTTCCAACTGCTGAAACACTGTGTGAATAATTCTGATAATGGCCCTCTATTCAGCAAGGGTGGCATTCAGATAAGCAGATTGCCACAGCACTCCTGTCAGCTTAAGTTAACAGCGCCTTCGATTGCCATCTGACATGACGTAACACACCACCATGACAGACGTGTCCCTGTTGGACCTGCTAGGCCTAGGGAGAGATGATGAAACAGGAGGCCGTCTTGATGGAACGCCTCCTTAGGAAGAGCTTGGCCTATTTTCATCCACTGTGCCCAGGGCAGCAGCAAGGACAGATGGACAGAAGCCTCAGTGTCCAAGGGAACGTCAGGGCTTCTTTCTTGTAAGGGGGCTTATGCAGAGGGACGAAGGGCTGTCCTGACAAAATGGCTGCACCTTGGTTCATCAGCCAGTCTCACAGCCTCCAAGCTCCGTGGTCTACACGCAACGAATGAGGCTTCCTGTCAGTTTTCCAGATTTTTCCCTTCTCGTTTTGGTAGTCAACTCCAGAGATCTTGGGTAACCCAGCCATCTCTGCACCCCCAACCTGTGTGTTTTGACAGGCTTCACCCACACTCCCTGTTCTAAGGAGAGTTTCATAGGCCAGGCACAGGGATAGGCTCTGATAGGGGCCAGGTGGAAATATTTGCAGGAATTTTGTCCTAGCCATGGCAAAGAGGTTGTTAAAATAGCATGGCTAATCTAGAATGGCCCAGGAAGCACTCCTGCCCCTTGGGAGATGAGGCTGACCGAAAGGAGAAGGCCAAGCAGAGCTGGGGAGAGTTGTGGAGAGGGTACACAAAGAATGGAAATATATAGTTGAATACACACACACACACACACACACACACACACACACACACAATTGAAAAATATGGAACCACTTTCATATTTTTCACACAACAAAGTTGTGTCTAGACGCCTGAGTGGATGCCAAAATTCAAGGGACATTTCCTTCTCCATTCCCTACCCCCTCTTGGGTTGTCCCTCTATCGTTTGTAACTGTCAAGAATGGCCCCAGAGCACAGGTGACATCATGCTGTGTCATATGCTGCTCTCCGGTCTTTACATCCTGGGAGACAGGCCGCTCCTCACAGAGGACCCCTAGTCTGCCCCGGCGCTCCCAGTCTCCTCAGTGGCCCTTCCTGGTCTCTTTCTACCTTCTCCATGGCACTCTCTTTTCTTCCTTCCTTTTGCTAACCATTTTGTTTTGTCATCAGGTGAGCCAGGGCTGCAGGACAGGGAACAGAGGACGGGCTCCTTCTAGCCAATCCTGGAACAAGCCAGGCACCACAACGGAGAGAGAAGAAGTGAACTAGAATCCATTTTAAAACGTCTAGTTGTGTGGCGGTGGCCGTTGCAGCTCAGGACTCAGTGCAAGTTGCTCGGGGGAGCGTGGTCTTCAGAGGCTCTGAGGTCTCTTGCCTTGGATTTTGATAGGCAGTCTGTGCGGCACACCTCTGCTGTGACAGAGATGACATTTAATAAGAAAATTAATCCTGAAGAGAAACTCTTCATGGACAGGATGAGAGGATAAAAATTAAGGCCACAGACATCTGGAGGGCCTGCTGCTGTGAGCCCAGAGCAGCAGTCCCAAGGGCTGCGGAGAGCTTTTGAAGCTCAAATGTCTGACGACGCAGACAAGAATATGCTTCCTACCTTCAAAGTTGAAAACCCAAAGTTTTGAGGTCTTCGAAAATTTCAAGAAATAATATAAAAATCTGTCTAATTTCCAATGAACATTTGATTCACAATTTAAAAGAGAAATGTCTGAGTCCATACCAAAAAAGTAGGTGAATTAACATTGCAGCCAACAGAGAAGAAAGGGTTTTACTGACAGAGAAATATGGGATACTGGCTAGTAAATGTGTGGGAACTGTTGCTAAAAAACATTTTGGGGCAGGAAAGATAGCTCAATAGGTAAAAAGCTGTCAGTCCCCAGAACCTATATATAAAAGCTGGACTCAGTAGCACATATCTGTAAGGCCAGCGCTCCTGTAAGGCCAGCGCTCCTGTAAGGCCAGCGCTCCTGTGGTGAGATGGGAGTCTGAGACAGGGTAGCTCCGCGCCCGAAAGCTTGCTGGCCAGCTAGCCTGAAACAGACCGTGCAGTGGCACAAGCAAGAGAATCTGCCTCCGACAACATGGAGATGAGAACCGACTCCTGAAAGATGTCCTCTGACCTTTACAACGAAGGCTAGAGCCTGGAGAGTCATCTCAGAGGTTAATAGCATTTGCTGCTCTTCCAGAGGACCCAAGTGTAGTTCCCAGCATCAACAGCAGGTGGCGCACAACTGTCTGAAACTCCAGCTCCTGGGGACCGGAAGTCTCTGGCCTCTGAGGGTACCTGAAATCATATTTACAGACCCCCCCCCCCCCGTACACACACACCTACACACAACTACACTGAGTTTGTAGATCAACTTGTGTAATATGGACATTTTAATAATATTCCTGCCTTCGGTGGTATAAAAGTTCAACAGGAAATACCTTCCTACTGTATCTTCTTTAATTTCTCTCAGCAATATGATTATAAATTGGGGACCATCTAAACATGTAGACTCTCTGATGGCTTGGGGTGGGGATCAGAATAGGGAGGGAAGAGGGAGGTGAACGGAGAACCTATGAGACCGGTAGGGAACGCAGTCTGCGCTGGTTGTAGCTAACGTGGCTGTAGAGTCTGTTTTCCTCTCCATCACCTCAGTAGGTTTGACCCCAACTTCTTGTGACTGTTTTGAAGGGCCTGGCTTCAGGTGCCAGGCAGTTTTCACGAGTCTGGGAACAGCAGTTCCCACCAGCTGTGTATCTTGCAGGCCCCCTGGCCCTGCCAAGCCCCTGCTGGAGCAATGAGGAGTTCATGAGACTTCTTTCCCCATGCACCAGTGGTTTTATCAAAGGAAATTTAATCCTTCCAAATCAGGGGGATTACTCGGGGTAAGCCATTAAAATTGTTCATTAAAATGCTAATGTCCCGTTGCTGTTCTCCCGTGTGTAAGCACTCTCCCAGAGCCTGGTATGTGGTGCCGCCTTGCTCTGCTCCAGTCTAACTCAGGTGACATCCAGGACATGGGCATGACTTGCATTTCTTCCTGGCCCAGAGGAACCCTCCCTCCATGGTGGGCACAAAGCTTAGGAAAAGCTGTGTGTTTTAAAGACACCTTCAAGTTCAGAGGACATTGGGTAATTTGGACTAAATATATGGGAATATTTCTAACATGGGCAAAATAGCTTTGGCAAAGTATATACTATGACCCCCTGTATCATCCGAAATGAAAACCAGGAAACATCACAAAATCCTAGTAGGTGCATTTTCATCCTTCCACATGAAGAATGCTGCCACACAGTGAAGACTGCTATCGGTGGAACCCGCTGGAAGGACTCACCTGTCTGTACAAGAAGAGCACCTGGGGATGAGGAAGGGCTGAGGATGGGCCTCTGTCATGGGTAGTGCTATACACACAGCCAGAGAGCCCTGCAAAGGCTCAGTCCCCGCCACAGCATTATGGGGATGTGGTGGAGAACTGGGGTCTTGTGAAAGAAAGGTTGGCCACTGGAGGTGTGCACTGAAAGAGGCAGTGGTCCAGGCCCTTCCTTTCTCTCTGTTTGCTTCCTACCATGAAGTACTGGGCTACTATAGGCCCAAGACGACAGGGCTGTGCAACTGTGGATGGAACCTGGGACAATAAGACAAATACACCAACCTCCTTACGAGCTGGATAATCGAGAGTGCCGGTGTTGGTTGGGTTTTTTTGTTTGTTTACTGGTTTTGTTTTGTTTTGTTCTGTCCTTGTCTGCAATCACAGAAAGTTGATGAATGTAGGTAAGTGGTAGGGAAACTATGAACCAGAAGATGGAGCTGGGATACTCGGGCTTGCTCAAAGTGCAGCTTATGGACCACTTATCAACAACTGAGTTTGGGACGAAGTGCAAGTAGGCATCCCTGAGAAAGATGGTAACACACACCATACAGTGAACCAGCTATAGGTATTTAGAACCTGTGGCAGAGAATTCCAGTGTTTAGAGCCTTCTGATCAATACAGGAAACTGGGTAAAGAGAGACCCTTCAGAGATTGTGGGGTGTGTGTGTGTGTGTGTGTGTGTATACGTACTTGCTGAAGACTGAACTGAGGGCTGTGGTGTACTAAGCATGTATTCTATCTCTGAGTCACACCCTAGAGCCCATCACTGAGCACCCACCATGATTCAGGTACCTTATACATCTACCTGAATCTTTCAAAAAACCCAAGAAACAGAGTCACCTTCACTCCAGTTCCCAGGAAGGGGAATCTTTGTCAGAAGAGGATAGGGAAGCAGGATGTGAAATTGAGGCCTGTGGGAAGTCAGGGGGCAGCTCTCTGTAGGATGCCATCTCTTCTCCTGGATGGTGTAGCCACCCGGAGCCACACAGTGAACTGTGGAATGGCTACAGACACCTAAAGAAAAGGAAAGTTGTGGGGAATGCATAGGGGTACTGACCAAAGCGTGAGGGTAAGGAGGTTTCTGGGGTGAAAGATTTCAGTGAGTAAGATCTTGTTGGCACTCTGATAACTTTTTAGATGAAGCAAGGAAATGTTCACAACGTTGTCCCCTCGCAGTGACGTGACAATCCAGGATGAAAGGTTATAGACATGTACGAATATGTATAATTAAGGAAAGAACTCAACACATGCTACAAAGCACAGATTAGAGGAGACCGTCTAAGTTGTAGGATCCAGGCATTGCAGCAGAGGAAATGCTGGCCCTGGACTTGAAGACATGGATCCAGCTTTGGGGATAAAGAGGAGAGTGAGCTACACTGGTGGTTCAACCTCAGAAAGCTGATGTTTCCTCTGAATCATTCTTGGCTGATGGGGGGCCTGTCCTGCATATTCTAGAAGATGTAGCCACACCCCTGGCTCCCACACAGGGGTTAGTGCTCCCTACTATGCTTGCAAGAGTGATTGCTAAATGTCCCCTGGAGGGCACCCTTCATGGAGAAACACTAGCTTGCCCTGAGAGGACTGTGTGAGAATCTGAGTGTTTGGGAATAAAGAGGTGCCTGTGTTTGCTCGGCTGAAAATGTGTTCCTTGGAACAGTGGCATCTTGTGAGATAATGGTGGCCCCTTAGATGGGATTTCATGTTCAAACAGTGTTGAGAAATAGCATATAAATTTCCTCTCAATTGAAGGCTTACAGTATCTATATGTAGCAGCATAGTCAAGGCTTTGAGAGGTTGTGCAAGAAAACAGTTCGCCTTTGGTTAAATGCAATCACCACAGAACGTTTTTTATCAAGGGACAGTATTCACTTCCTGAAGGTCACTATTGTGTTGCAGGACACAGCTTGAAAAATGGCAGTGTGTGTAACTGAGACACGGGGTATGCAAATGAGTTAGAGCCAGAGAGTACAGATTCTCCAGCCAGATTCAAAGGACTTCAATTCAGTTAAGAGCTCTGAATTTCACAGTCGACAATCTCAAAGTAATCAGTGGGTAGTTTTAGTAAAACTGGATTTGTCCTTTATTGCTATATACTAAGCAACGTTAACCTAGTGGCAGTGAGGCGAATGAATGAAAAGATGTTGAAATAGAAACCGAAGGCCAAGAAGATGAGGAAGTGGGTAAGAGTGCCTACCAGCAAGGCTTGAGCTTAATCCCAGGGTGTATGTGGTAAAGGAGAGAACTGACTCCTAGAAGTAGTGTTCTGATCTCCACACACACTCTATGACATGGATGTGCGTGCACAAGTACACACACACACACACACACACACACACACACACACACAGGAACCAGGGCATCTCAAGGCAAAAGCAGTAATGTAACGGTGGTGATGGGAGGGAGCTTGGCAAGATGGTGCCATTGTTAAGAGCGTTAGATACTCTCGCATAGGACCCAAGTTCAGTTCCCATCATCCATAGACTCTTAGAACTCCAGTTTTGGGGGATCTGGCACCCTCTTCTAGCCTCTGTAGATATGTACATATATGTATGCCTGAGCATTCACACACACACACACACACACACACACACACACACACACACACACACACACACATATATACATACATACACATGGATAAATTGAAAAGTATAAATACATCTTTTTTTTTCTTTAAGAGCGAGTCATGAGAAGAAGGCTCATAGAAAACACTCTATGGAGACTGACAAAACACAGTGTGTGGTTTTATGGGAAAGGGGTTGGGGAAAGGAGATGATGAGGGTTCCATGACTTCAGGCTGGAGTTAGAGGGAGCATCATAGGCAGGTAACAGGCAAGGGATGGTTGGGGAAGAAGATTTGGGGTGAACTTGTCTGAGGCAGGTTATCTGGAGGCAATGGTAGGATATGCAAGGGAGCAGCAAGAAGTCTACATCAGGAATGGGGACAGAAGTGGAGATACACCGGGGTGTGGTTTTCCTTCAGGCGACTGTGTGAGCAGAAACGTGGCAGCCAAAGAGGGTTGGAGAAGGGAACACAGGAAGGGAACTGCAGAAAATGGCTACCCCAAGAGATCGGAAGAAGGGAGATCGCGTAGCGAGGAACCCGGACCTTGCAGAAGAGGGTGAAGAATGAAAGAAAAGTAATGTGTCAGAAGCTCAAATTAGAGAGAACATTAAGACGTGGTTGGCTACAAAGAGTTGTCTTGTTTACTATTGTCAACCTGACACTACCGGTGATGAAGGCATTGTCTGGATCACACTGGCCCGTGGCCATGTCTGTGAGAGAGTGTCTTGAATTAATCAAGAAAACAAAGAATTGATTCCTTGAAAACATGGACAAGATTACCAACCACCCTAGGTAAGCCAGCTTCTGGTAAGAAGAAAGATGAGAACAGCAGCTCTTCAACAGATACAGATAAAACCCAGAGCATCATTGAGCAACACTTCAAAACCCTGGAGAAATCGCTAGCCACCTGTGGTCTACCAAAAGGAAACCAAGAGGACGCTAACAGCTCAGACAGGTCTATGCTGAGTGATGCTATTCAAGCAGTTATAGTCTCCCAACAGAGAGAAACCAGGACCAGACAGAATCATAACTAAAATCTGGACTTTCAAAGAATTAACACCAATGCTCCTTAGACTACAATAAGGGAAGGGATACTATTATCCTCATACTAAACTCATAAATACTAAACTCATTCTCAGAAGCCAACCTGATTCTGACACCAAAGCCAGAGGATGTGGCAGAAGAGAACACTGTAGATCAAGATTTCTGATGGGCATAGATGCATATACTCTTGATTTAATACTTTCAAACCTAATCAAGACTTTAAGAAATTGTAATTATTGTTATTTTATGTAAATATATTTGGGGGGGATGACATGTGTGTGACTGTGCCCATGGAGGACAGAAGATCCCCTGGAACTGAAATTACAGGATACCATGAGCCGCAATGTGAAAGTTAGGAACTGAACCCCCGTCCTCTGGAAGAACAGCAAATGCTCTTAATTGCTGAGCCATCTCTTTAGCTCCTGAATCAAGTTTTGGCCTCTTGGTTGTACTGTTAATAGAGATAGGATTCTAAAGGGTTCCTGTGTTTGGATGAGAGTGAAGTATGAATTTCTCCTACTCAGGATAACAGAAAAGACAATAGAAAAGAAAAATAGAGGAATCTTAGGTGGAGGTCTCAAGTATAGAACCTAATAAACCCCGAACTGTAGGTCATCCCAGACAGCACAGCCAACAGGAGTGGAGTTAAACATAAGGGAGGATGGCACATAATTATCAGTTGTAGAGCACGTAGATGAGGAAAGGGGTGTGGCTCACGTAAAATGCAAGGCTCCAGCTCCAGTTTCTATCTGTAGCACCACAAACAAAACAAACAAACAAACAAACAAACAAAAAACATCTACACAAACGTAAGTTACTATGGGCCCATTGCTAACCTAGTTATGATAATCCCATGACCTTTGTCAAAAGTGATCAGAAGGAAAGGTAAACAAATGGAGAGAGAGAGAGAGAGAGAGAGAGAGAGTAGAAATTAGCAACCAGAAATGGAACAAGTAATGACATCATTAGAATAGAGTCTACAGAAGGGAGGACTAAGTGGGGGCATCAAGTAACAAACTCAATTTTAGAAGCTGAAGACAAAAGGGGGGTTGGTGGTACACACACACACACACACACACACACTCACTCACTCACACACTTTACTACCAACATTCCAGACACAGATGGGTCTCTGAGTTTGAGGTTAGCCAGCCAGGGCTATATCATGAGAACTAGTTAATAGATAGATAGATAGATAGATAGATAGATAGATAGATAGATAGATAAATTGCAAGAAAAAGATAATGAAAAAGGAAGAGAAGGAGAAGGAGGAGGATGTAGAGGAAGAAGAGGAGGAGGAAAAAGAGGAGGAGGAAGAAGAGGAGGAGGAAGAAGAGGAGGAGGAGGAAGAGGAGGAGGAAGAGGAGGATTCCTATTTGAAGGTATGAGAGAGTTACAAAGCTATAAACCAGGAAATGCAGAACTCAGATCAAGAAGTTGGATGAACTCAGCATTCCCCCTAGTTTCCCCCTCAGTGGGCATTCCTCATCAAAAGGGGAATGCACAACAGAAAGACAGACTGCAGGATTTAGCTCCAGCATCTCATGGTGCTGAGAAGAACTTGGTGTTCAACATGGAGGGCAGAACTTGAAGTCACAACAGAAGCAAAAAATTAAAAAAATAAAAAGAAGAAGAAGAAGAAGCGAATTCAGCCTGAAAGTCTGAGTAGCTTTTACTTGAGGCTGCTTGTGAAGTTTTAAACAGCACAGGCCTTGAAAGTGGGGAGGTTAAGCAGCAAGCGGCAGGTGAGAGGCAGTACAGGAGCCCAGTCACTGACCATCTCTCTGCCTCTGAGACCAGTGTGGGAGACCAGGGCTGAAGAGGAAGGACCTGTGTGAAGTCCCTGGTTTTTCACTGGGTCTCACAGAGGGTTAGACTTTGAAGTTATGACAAATCAGAGATGGTCAAGACTTTTCAAAGACTAGAACCCAGCTAGAAACAGATCAATCCTGAATAAGATTATACAAACTTCTATTAGTTCCTTTCAGGAAGAAAGGGTTTACTTTAGTTTACCGTCCTAGAAGGGTAGCCACCATCATGGCAGGGAAAAGGAAGCATGAGGACAGGAGCAGGAAGTTGACAGGAAGTAGAGAAAAAGAACAGGAAGTGGGGCCAGGCTATGAACTTCAACGCCTGTCCCTTAGTAATATGCTTTTTACAGCAAGACTCCACCTCCTAAAGGTTTCCTAAACAGCACCACCAACTGGGGACCAAGTGTTCAAATATAGGAGCCCAAGGGGGACCCTGATTCAAACCATTACAAAGCTGTTCTCACTCTACCCAGAAGCTGAGCAACTCATCCTTAGAAACAACCTCACCCAGCGCTTCTGCTCACCCGGGTGAGATGGCTAATCTTGGTTACAAACTTGGCCACATCTGGAGTCAACCAGAACCCAAGCAGCTGGGCATGACTCTGAGGGATTTTCTTAATTGGGTTTTTGAGGTAGGAGACCCACCCTAAATCTGGACAACATCTTCTGATGGCAGCCCACATAGAAGAATACAAAAAAAGGAAGCTTTTGCATTTTGCCTGCTTGCCTTCACTTTCTCTGGCAAGTGCATCTATCCTGTTGCTGAGGCATCCCTCTACTGCATTAGCATGTATACCAAGAGACAAAATTAAAAGGGAGAAGCCAACAATAAAAATGGATACACAGGTATAGGCTGGAGAGACAGATTACAGGTTAAGAGCACTTACAGAGGCTCAAGGTTTGGTTCCCAGCACCTACACAGTGGTTCATAACCACTGGTAACTCCAGTTCCAAGGGCCCTTCTTCTGACCTCTGAGGGCACCAGGCATACACACTGTGCACAGACATATGCCAGCTGTGCTAGCTAAGTTTTATGTCACCTTAGCACAAGCCAGAGTCATTTGAAAAAAGGAAAATTCAATTGAGAAAATGAGAAAAGGGGTAGATATTGGAATGTAATTCAGTAAGTAAGTAAATTAATTAATTAAAAAAACAGCCCAGCTGTAAGGAATTTTCTTAATTAGAGATTGATGAGGGAGGGCCCAGCCCTTTGTGTGTGGGGCCATCCCTGGCCTGGTGGTCCTGGGGTCTATAAGAAAGCAGGCTGAGCAAGCCATGGGGAACAAGCCAGTAAGTAGCACCCCTCCACGGCCTCTTCATCAACTCCTGCCTCCAGGTTCCTGCCCTGTTTGAGTTCCTGTCCTGGCTTCCCACCATGATGGATTTTTAACTGGAAGTGTAAGCATATACACAGGTTATTCAGAGTCTCAAATACACTGACAGTTAAACAAGCAGAAGTAACAGAAAGGCACAGCCTTACACAACCAAGAGAAGAAACTGTAAGATCTGCACAGGTTATCTTGTAGGTTTCAGTTTTGGGGTTTCAGTTTTGCTTTTTGCTTTTTTAAATAAAAAATAAACCCAAAATGAGTGTTATAGATGTTCTTATGAGATTTCCTCCCTACTTAGTTTTGTGCACTAAATATTTAGTATAAGGAAAATAACTCCTATTATAATATATAAGCTTTTGAAAGAATAGAAAAGGAAGACTTCCTGCTGTGTTTCATGATAATGAAATCCAAAGGTTAGTAAAAAAAAAAATTGGAATTATAAGGTGATTTCTCTTACAAAAATTCTAAACAAAATATTAGGAAATTAAGTTCTATGACATTCAAACAGGGAAATGCAGCTAAGTTGATTTTACCCCAGGAACTCAAGGTTTACATAATACTTCAAATCAAGTTTGATAAAACTCTATATTAATACAATGAAAGAGAAGTTTATTACAATTTTTTAATTTATCTATTTCATGTATGTAAGTACACTATCACTCTCTTCAGACACACTAGAAAAGGGCATCCGATCCCATTACAGATGGTTGTGAGCCATCATGTGGTTGCTGGAAATTGAACTCAGGACATCTGCAAGAGCATCTAGTGCTCTTACCTGCTCAGCCATCTCTCCAGCCCTGTTGCAATCATCTTAATGGGAGTGGAAACACCTTTAATGAGATTCAGGACACAAAGATGATAAACACAAAGAGAATTTCTTCAATCTGATAAAGGCTAGATAAAAAAAGAAAAAAAAAAACATAGTAAGATCACACTTAATCAAGAAAGCCAGGGGAAAATGAGGAGGACCCAGGGAAGAAGAAATATAGGAGCGCTTTTGTTTACAGAGGTCAGGTACAGTGGTGTAGGCTGTATTCAGACGGAGCATACATATATTCTGCATGTGGGAGGTCCTGGGGTGCAGCCGCCAGCAACACCCCAACGATCAGAATCTATAAGCTGCTAGAACTCATCAACAGACTCAGTGAGTTTCTTGCTACCAAGTCAGCCCACAAAACACAGAGAGCAACACCCTCTATTTGGAAATAGTAGGGAGAATTTAAAATCCAAGGATTACCTGCATAACTGGAGAATATAAAATTCATAGATTCAATGCAAATCTCAAAAGCCATCTAGTGGGTACCCTGGGCTTTGTTTGCACCCAGAGAAGACAAGCTGACCCTCAGAAAGGTGTCTGTAGGAACAGCCGGAGGTTGGGACCATCCCGAGGAAGAGAACTGGAACAGAATGGAGACAGCAGAAACCAGCAGGCCCTTGGCTGATGACAAACAGGGCTGTGTAGAAAAACTCTGTGGTTAAAAAAAAAATCTCCCCATCCATGCTGTCTCCAAAATCATTAAAGACAAAGAAAGAACAAAACCAAACTGATCATGCTGCACACCTAGAGTATAAACTACAGGGGAGACTGAGGCAGAAGGATGGCAAGAATCTAAAAGTTAAAAACCAACTTGGGTAACATGGCAAGACCTTGTTTCAACAACTCTTTAAAAAAAAATTTAATCTAGGGCCAGAAAGATGTCATAGTGGATAAAGGCTCTTGTGGCCAGGCTGGGACCTGTATGGGACTACCAGGCCCAACATGGTGGAAGGAGAGGGCTGACTCCTCCAAGCTGTCCTCTGACCTCCACGAGCACACACCGTGGTGTGCACATGTACATACACGTGTGCACACAAACTAAATAAACGTCAAATAAAAATCCACATGGGTTATAGACTGAAAACACGGGAAGGAAGGCGATTGTACTTTCTAACAGCAATGTGGGAAAGTGACTGAGCAGTAGTGAGAGATGCAAGATTCTCAAATGTACATGAGAACCCTAAGAAAGCATTCATAAATTAGAATCCATTAAGAGGAAGAATGCCTGCTCTTTGGAAAACCCAGAGCATCCACGATGACAGAAGAGACTGTCAGCTCGAAGCCCTGATAAAGGACTCATTCACGGTGAGGAGGGGTTCTTTAAGTGGACAGGGAAGAAATGGGGAAAGCGATGACAAACAGTCAACATGCATCTGAAACACTGGTCAACTTCATCAGGAGTCAGAAACATGCAAATTTCAACCACACTCCAATGCAAAATGCCCGCGTGTAGAATTGTGGATGAAGGGGAGGAGCCATGCAAATCCCATAACTTCAGAAAACTACATGTGCATATCTACAACTCAGCAATTACCCTCCAAGACGTACTCAATAGAAAAGCTCACTTGAAGACTTAAAAGGTGTGTGGGCTGGTGAGATGGCTCAGTGGGTAAAGGTGCTTGCTGCTAGGATGCACGTGATGGAAGGAGAGAACACACTCAAGAGGGTTGGGCTCACCTCCATATGGGCACAGCGTCATGCACACACGTGAGTATACACACACACACACACACACACACACACGCACACATACACATTCACACATGAACACACACGTACACACACATACTGTAATATTATTCACCCTTTAAAAAAGAGGGCAGAACTTCTGATACTACAACAGGGGTTAACCTGAAAACGTTGTGCAAAAGTGAAAAGATTTAACCTCGAAACCCACAAATACTGCCTGGGTCTGCTTAGATGCAATACCAGAGAAGTCAAGTTCAGAGCCTGAAGGAAGAACAGTGTTTGCCAGGATACAGGAAAGGGCCAGGGCCGTTACCTCTCAGTGGGTTATAGTTTTAGTTTGACAAGATGGAATGAGTCCTTGTGATTGGTTTCACAGTAATGTGAGTGTGTTCCCGTGGCTGAACTGTGCATTTACAGAGTAATGTGAGTGTCCACGTGTGGTGTCCCTTCTCCACCAACATAGTTGCTGCAATGACCGGAGCCGTGCTGCACCCAATGGCACCTGTTGTTTTGTTAATTAGGCTAAGAGATAGCCCGGCTCCCCTAGCTTACCAGCGGCCAACCTACGACCAGCCCACCTGCGCAACCTGCGAGATGGCATGATACTTCGGGGTTCCCGCCAAACTCCAGAACGCCTGCGCAGAAGACTGGGGGCGGGCTTCCTTTCCTTTATCCCCAAATGCTTGTCCACCATTAAACAGTCGTTCTAAGCAGAAGCAACCATGTAGCCTTGGAGATCTTCTTTCTTCCCCCACTCCCTTAGTTTCATTTCAGCTTCGGGCCAATCCTCCAGGAACCCCGTCCACTGCGTGCAGTGGACCCCAACATCCACGGTGGCTGAACTGTGCATTATGGAAGGGTAAGTTTTGAGGGTACAGCTCAGCGACACTGCAAGTGCCTAACAAGACCTTGGGTCACTCCCAATACTGAAAAAAAAAAAAAAAAAAAAAAGACTAAAGTCCTTTGACAAGTGAGAAATGAAATAGAAAAAAATCCAAATCTGACACAAGATGACAGATGGCCAATGAATGTAAAAACCACGACCAGTTTCTCAAATCATCACAACCATAGATAAGGGCTCCTACAGATACACCGGTTCATCAGATTGGCAAAGTTTAAGAATAATCTCCCAGCCCAGTTTTGGCAAGCCTTTGGGGAAGTAGACTCTCCCATGTGCTGAAGCTGAGGTTAAACCCCTCAGGACAGAATAAAACACAATCTTCATCTGAATTTAAAAAAATAAAATAAAATTTCCCTCTAAGCCAACAGTCCAAGCTCCGGGAACCTATCTGCAAGTGAATAACCAGCCTCGTACCCAAAAGATATTGTTATGGTTGGAATAGGAACTGTCTGACGAGGTCATGTGTCATAGGCTTGGTTTGCAGCTGGTGGCATTGTGGAGATGGTGGAAAGGTCACGTGGGGTACACCTTTGCTCTCTGCCACAACATGGCCCCAGAACCAACAGAGCCGTGGTTATGGGCTGAAGTCTCCGAGGCCAAGAGCCAAATGACTACGTTTTTCCTTGTGTTGTTCTCAGGCGGTTTTGTCACAGCTCTGAGCCAGCACAGACGTCCATTGCAGCAGAATTTAGAATAGTGGAACAGCAGAAAAGGAGCCTAATGTATATCAAATTGGAACTAGCTAAGAAATTACAGCATCTAAGGATGAGCACATAATTCAGTGCAAGAACACTTGCCTAGTGTGCTCGAGGCCCAGGGTTCTACCCCAAGGACAGAGATAGATAATAGATAGATAATAGATATATGATGATAGATAGATAGATAGATAGATAGATAGATAGATAGATAATAGATAGATGATAGATAGATAGATAGATAGATAGATAGATAATAGATAGATAATAGATAGATAGATAATAGATAGAGAGAGATAGATAGATAATAGATAGATAATAGATAGATAGATAATAGATAGGTAGATAGATAGATGATAGATAGATAGATAGATAGATGATAGATAGATAGATGATAGATAATAGATAGATAGATAATAGATAGATAATAGATAGATAGATAGATGGATAGATAGATAGATAGATGATAGATAGATAGATAGATAGATGATAGATAGATAGATGATAGATAATAGATAGATAGATAGATAGATAATAGATAGATAATAGATAGATAGATAGATAGATAGATAGATAGATAGATAGATATCGCTGTTTTTCCAACGTGGGCACACTATTTTTCATTCCTGCCATAGAACACCAAGGGTAACACTTACACGTCTTTGATAACACTATTTTCTGAGGCTTTGAGGGTAGAAGTTTTGTTTGGTTTTTTAGTTAGTTAGTTAGTTAGTTAGTTAGTTAGTTAGTTAGTTAGTTTTTATGGTGTTGTTTTACATTGTTTTGACTTGTTTGAGACAGGGTCTCACGTAGCCCAGGCTGGCTGCTCATAAAAATATAGATTTTAAAAGATTCCCTCACTGTTAACCTATTTACAATGCTAACACAGATGCATTTCTTTGGGCTGAAGTGTGTGTCCCAGAGTTCAGTCATTGGAGTCCTAAATCCCACTGTCTCAGAGCAGGATTCCAGGAGACAGGGTCTTTAGAGGTGGTTAACATTAGGCTGCTGCTGACCTGTATGGCTGTTTTCTTTGCCATATGAGGAAATTGGAAGAAATAAGTACCAAGACCCTACCATGTGGAGGACGCCCTTTGCAAGCTGCAGAGATCTCAGGAGAAATCAACCCTGCCCACACTTTGATCTTAGAAGTCAAGCATCCCACACACTCTAAGAGTCATTTCACAGTTTAAGGTCTTAGCCGTGCCATCGTGCCATCGCGCTCTGTGGCAGAGCAAACAAACACACAGGTCTCTGGGGAAACAGCCACTAGATCTCAATAGCAGCTATCTCAGGGTGGTAGGGTTCAAATTTCTCTTTAATGCTTTTCCCAATGTTTACACTTTCCCAAGTAACAACACATCATTTTTATGACAGAAAGCCCAGTGTTGGTCTCTTTTGAAAAGTAAATGGCCCAGGAACAATAACCTGCCCTTCCTTCCTCACAGGCCATCTTTGTACACGGCTTTCTCCCAGCCTCCCAATTCAAACAGAAAAGCAAAGGACTGAAGGGGAGCAGATTCCCTGGGGTTCACAGTGACTTGCTGCTGCATTTCAAGCATATGGCATTTTTAATGGGACGCTATGGGCCTGGGCATTGGCTCTGTGGCTCAACTCTTTCCTGAGAGTGTGTGAGGATCCAGACTGAGTCCTTAGTGTGAATAAGGAGAAGGGTGGAAGTGTCTCGTCATAGTAGCTGGAAAGTCCTGCACTTAGGGATGCTCTCCTCTGACTGTAAAATGCCCGTTCTCTCCAGGTGCTAGGCTGGGTCTTTCCCTGCACACTAGGAAGGCAGAAGCTGGAATGCCTGCAGGGCCTCCCTGCTCAGAGGACTGAGGTTTTGCATTTCTATGGGCCTTTCTCTTGGGGGTTTTAAAGAAAGGAGTCCTAGAACGGTTATTCTTCGCCTGTCAGTTGTGATCCCTTTGGGGTAAAATGACCCTTTCACAGGGGTCATAAATCAGATATCTTCCATCTCGGATATCCACACTCTGATTCATAACAGTAGCAAAGTTACAGTTATGAAATAGCAGTGAAAACAGTTCTATGGTTGGGGGTCACCACAACATGAAGAGCTGTATTAAAGGGTCACAGCATTAGGAATGTTGAGAACCACTGCCCTAGAAACTCATGGGAGGCTGGAGGGGACAAGCTAATCTGGGTTTTGGAGGAGATGTGGAAGTTCACCAAGGAAACTGCATTCATCAGATTACTCTCACACATTAGAGAAATATGTGTGTAAGTATATACGTTGGATTGGATGTGTATAGATACAGACACATAATGTAATAAAAATGAACATTAATAAATATATATCTCCATGTATACATTAGATAGCATATATTAATATTGGTAAAATATGAATATTCATGTGTGCTTACATATCTACACATGGACATTGGTTCATATAGAGTATATACACGTGTGTGTGTGTGTGTGTGTGTGTGTGTGTGTGTGTGTGTGTTTGTGTGTACTTGTACACATGCATGTACTCACACATGCAGGACATGTGAGAATTCAGAAATAGCTCAGATGATAAAGAAGACTGAAGTTCAAAATGTGGACTGGACCTCCTGGGAAGAGTTGCAGTCAAAGTCCTGCTATGTAGCAATTTTCTTCCAATTGAAACCTTCCATTCAGAAGGGGAGCTCCTTGAGACTCAGGAAGTTAACAAAATTTAAAAGGTGAGGAAGTTAACAACTCACAAGTCTCAGAAAGTGCCTGAAACTTAAAAGATTCACAAGGTTATATACTCAGTAAGAATTACTGGGGAGTGTGAGCCAATGCTGGGGAGAATCTGGGCAGGGAGCTCTAGAGCTGTGCCTTGTGTTGGGTGAACTTTTCAGTGATAGAGCAGCTTTTGAGTCATCTATGCTCTGGGTAGCCCCTTACCCATACTCCTGTAAGAAACTCTAACAAACTCATTGCCTCTCCAAGCTGGACTTCAGTGACGTCATTATTTTGGTCTGTCTTCAGTGCCCTATATAGGGCAAATGGACATTTGTTCCCATTTCCCCAGGAAAAGTCACGTAATTCTAATGAAGTCTGCAGAAAGACTCCCTCTTTAGATCTTTCTTCTCCTAAGGCCTTCAACTGAATGGATGAGGCCCACCCACGTTATAAACAGTAAATAGCTTTTAACATCAAAATGAAATACGACAGCCCAGATTTACACATCCAGAATAAGCTTGGACCAAACATGTGAACACTTTGGCCGAGATGCCGTGTGAAATGAATCACCATACACACACTGAGGTTTGGATGTCTGGTGGGTTCATCGTCTCTCATCATGCTGCCTCTCACCTTATCCTACGTCCTACATGAAGAGCCAGAGTATTGGTGTTTGTCAGTGCCTGGAAGAACATAGACAGGAGGAGGAAAGAGACATTGAACCTGAGCTCCACTACACACTGCTTCCGGGAACCAGAGAGCCCCTGTCCAGACAGTGTCGAAGCTGCATTCACATGAGACCTCAAATAATTGGAATATTTAACTTTCTTTTTAAGTAGTTCCCAGTTAAAATTGTAGTCATCTCAGTTAATGCATAGAACTTTTTTTTTTCCAAAAGAAAAAGATCGATGAAGTTCCTAACTTTAAACGGCTCCGGCTTGAGAACTGGCAATGAACATTGGTCTGAAGTCTTCCGGGTCAGAAGTCAAGCTCTGCCTGCAGGCTGTTCTCTTCTGACCCACACACAGGCCCTTCCTTAGAGAGTGGCCCCTCCAGACCCAGGAAGCACCGTGGTCACATGGCTCAGCCCATGCCAACTCCTAACTTGCACAGGGAACCTCCAGCTAATCTGGAAGTCTGGTTGCTAGCCAAGGGGAAGGGTTATATAACTCTGAAAGTTTAAGCTTGAGAAAACGCGCGCGTGCGCGCGCACGCGCGCGCACACACATACAAACAAGAGCCCAGGTGAAGCTGAAAAAGTTATCAAGGTCTTCTGTGTTCATTTTTGTGGGTCTTCCTTATGCCCAGGTCTGGGCTAGACACATGCTTGTCTTGGAGTGGACCAGGTCAGGGCTTATGCTGCTTATCAGCAATACTTTCATCTGGCTGGATGGAGGTGGGGGTGGGGATCAAGAGGCTGCAGTATCAGGGTGAGCCGAGGGACACAACAAGGCTCCAGTTCCAGGGCCCAGCCTCCAGAGGTCAGTCCTGGAGCCACTACCTCACTTTCCCTCCCTTCTCCTCTAGAAAGCTATGTTGAGCACTATAGGTCGGGTGGGCCAGGGACAGGTGGAGTTTTCCCAGGAGTGTGCAGAGGACAGGCAGGCCATGCCCCCCCCACCAAGAACGGAGAGAGCAGCCTGGCCCTAATCCCTGTGGGAACCTGCTTCAGGGAGAGCAGGGCAGGAGGCCAGCTGCCGGCAGGCTACCCACAGGAGAACTGATGCCAGTGCAGGCCTTGGGCAGAGGGTCATGAGACAGCTGGGAACGGGGCGGGAAGCTTTGCTTGGGACCAGTTTCTTAGACTCCCCTTACCCACAACACACACACACACACACACACACACACACACACACATCTCGGCTTGACTGACTTCTGGGAGGAGGGGCAGCTGGTTTAGCTCAGTGCTGACCAATGCATTTTGCTTTGAAAGGACATAAAGGACAAGACTACACTGTAAGACTTTTCTTTTACTTTTACACAGTAGTCCTCTTTGTTCTCAGGGGCATGGTCCCAGTAGATGCCTAGAACTACAGAGGGTACCAACCCTGTGTCTGATTTTTCCCCCTGCAAGTCCATATTGTGTTAAACAACAAAACCTAAGCATAAAGTGAAAGGGTGATGACAACTGTCATGTTTAATTAACCGTCAACTTGATGCATCCTAGAATTACCTCAGAGGCTCAGTGAGAGATCATCTCCATTGGGTCAGCTGTGGGCGTGTCTCCACAGTGTTGTCTTAATTACCTTAACTGAAGTGGGAAGGCCAAGCTCAGTGTGGGTGGTACCATTCCCTAGGCAGGGGTCTAGAACTATGCAAGAGTAGAGAAGCTGAGCTGAGCACAAGCATACACATCTTTTCCTCCCTCTCCTCTTGACTGCAGATGTGATGTGAATAGCTGTTCCAGTATTTCCCTTGATCTTCCGACATTGATGGGCTGTAACCTAGAATAGTAAGCTAAAAGAAACTGTTTTCTCCCCTGAGCTGTTGTTACATTGTGTAAGGTTATTTTATTACAAAAGAAACTAAGAAAATAATATAAATAGTTGTATAGATTCATTCTCTCTCTCTCTCTCTCTCTCTCTCTCTCTCTCTCTCTCTCTCTCAAAATATCTTATTGTTGTGATGCTAGACATGAAAGCAGAGGCCTTTAATCCCAGTACTCTGGAGGCAGAGGCAAGAGAATCTCTAGAATTTAAGGCAAGTTTGGTCTACATAGCAAGGTCCAAGCCAGCCAGAGACATACAACAAAACTGTTTAGAGTGTTTCTTTGTTTTTTGTTTGTTTATTTAAAATGTTGTTGTACCTTAGCATTTTCACCTCAAAGTCTTTTCTAAATTGCTGGTTTCATTAGTTGTGCACTTTTACCTCATGATACAAAGTACACAACTAATGAAACCAGTGATTTAAACTGAACACAAGTACCCAGATACCAGGCCATCTGGCTGATGATGGAGTCTAAGTGACTCTCAGGCAGGCCGGCCCTGCAGCATGGGTACATAGACTAGGGGCCATTCACATCCTGGCTCTTACAGTAAGCCAGTCTAAGACCCCATCCTACTATTCAGCTTCCATAAGTGCACCACAGCACGTATATGCTCACCCAGTAAATAAACACATAGATGTAGTTTTGAATCACCCAGGGCTTAAGGGAGGACACCACAGCCCCCTCACCTCCCTTCCTGTTGGTTGTCTGGATTGTCACTCTCCCTTGTGCCTGAGTGAGGCACAAGCTGGGGACTGAGTCTCCACAGCCAGCTCACTGCTACAAAGAGGGTGGCCATCCTAACTCAGCCAACTTATCCTCATTACAGCAAGGATCTGAGGTCACCTGCCTGTAGAGAGACAAGGTTTATTTAGGCTCAGGGTTCTGGAGGTTCAGCCATGACCTGCCCTATTGCTTGGTCCTGCAGAAGTGTGGCACCTCTGGTCAGGCATGTGTGGTTGAGTTAAATCACTCACTTTATTACTTAGAAGCAGAAAAAGAAAGCTGTACCTGGGTGGCCAGGACGCCCTTGGAGATAATTCTCAAGGGCCTAGAAAGTCCCACCATCTCCTCATAGTGCCAAGTGTGTGGCACCTAAGATCCAAAGGACAGCAGCTTTAATGCCCTCTGGGTGCTCACGATGCACGAACATCTGGACTGTTGCTTCTGAGATGTAATTTGAAGCTTCTAAGCCTCTCTCTGTGCTTTCTCTGTCTCTGTCTGTCTCTCTGTCTCTATCTTTCTGTCTCTCTGTCTTTGTCTTTCTCTCTGTCTTTCTCCCTCCCCCTCTCTCTTTCTTTGTGTGTGTGTGTGTGTGTGTGTGTGTGTGTGTGTGTGTGTTTAATCTTTCTAGATGAAGTAATTTTTCTCACCTGGTGAAGCTTCCTCCTCAGTTCTTATCTTGAAGGGAAGAATTCATTCAAGAGACACACACAGTTTAGGCAGAAGTGTGTGAGTGTATTTAGCAAAGAGAAGCAAGCTCTGCAAGGGATAGATGGAGTCACAGTACAGTGAGTTCCGCACTGTGGACTTTAAAGGTGTTTTAATGCATGTTTATAAGGTGGGTGACTTGGGATAGCGTGACCCCCCCCTCCAAGCCATCATGCAGGGTTGAATCTTCCTTTGCAGTGGTTCTCCACCAACCTAGTGCTGCTATGTTGTGGTGAAACCCCCCCCCCCACGGTAAAATTATTTTCATTGCTACTTCATAACTGTAACTTTGTTCCTGTTATGAATTATAATGTAAATACTTTGTGGATAGAGGGCTGCCAAAGGGGTGGAGACCCACGTGTTGAGAACCACTGCCTTAGGATATTTCTTCCTACGATTCTTTAGAAAAGCCCACAAGAGCAGGAAGTCAAAAGTCACAATGTAAGTGGTACAATAATGAACCTGGGGGTCCTCTTGAAGACGTAGTGTGCCTTGAGATAGTGACCTGGTGCCTTAGTTTCTGATATAATGGGAACAAATTATCAGTGATCTCAAAAGCACTTCATCACAACAGCAGTGCTACTGAGAGATGTACCACCACCGAAATAACTGCAGTTTTTCTGAGCATGGTGGCACATGCCTTTGAATGCAGAACGAGGGAGACAGAGGTAGGTGGGTCTCATAATGTGACCCTATATGAAACTACAAACTAAACTGAAGTTTCCTGGTTGCCCTGTGTCTAACCTCTTGCCTCAGGCGTTAACTAGTATTTTAAATTGTGTATTGCCAGCCCAACTTTACTCTTTTAAAACGGAACACTTCCTGAGGTTCTAGTACCTTCTTCGTGGTACTTCTTGTCAATGTTCAGTTTATAGTTAATATGTACCTGGCCTGGTGTTACCATCTCTGGGTCTTGCTCTGGGCTGAGCAGAGGCCATTTGCCTGAGATGGGGAGCCCGGGCTTCTAGCAACATTCTGTGAGGTTGAGCCAGGCTGTGTATCCTCTGGCCTCTCCAAGCTCCCCTGTTCTCCATCCAATGTGAGGGTACTAGCTCCTTTCTCATGGGATTGTGGTAAATATGTAATATACTTTGTGTAACCCACTGGGCATAGCACCTACCACATAGGAGTAACTCACTCGGCATTGTGTGACAGTGAGATTCCTGTTAAGCTGACAAAATGCCAGAGGCAAACCAGCCCATTGTTGTGTCAGTGGCTAGTAGAGGTAGATGCCTGCCTCATAATGGCCAGGACACACAAGAGACTAAGAAGGGGCTGGAATCCCATTACAGCCTTCAAGGACACTCCATTCCTTTACTTGACTTCTTCCCACAATGGTTCACCTCTCTGAGTTTCCTAAACCTTCAGTAGTGTATACCTGGGGAGGAGGGGCAAACCTTTAATATATGGATTTTGGGGGACACTCAGGCTCCAAAACATTATTATAATATATATTAATAACAAGGCACAAACAATGATATAGCTTAAACAACAGGAATTTATCTTCTTATAGTTCTAAAAGTTCTGTCTGACATGAATGCAATCGCAATGTTGGTTTCTTTTGAGACCTAGGAGGGAGACTGTCAGGGCCTCCTCCCTGGCGTCTGATAGTTTGATGGCTTTCTCCCCAAGTGTCTGTCTCCACATGGTCAACTTCTCCCACACTTGTGGGTCAGACCCTGGGACACATCACAGTGTGTCTTCTCCACAGGCCAAGTCACATTCTGAGGTGCTGGGCTCATGACTGAAGTCTTTTGAAGAAACACAATGGAAGATAGAATTCTGTCTGTGGTTGATGTTATTATTCTTATCATTATTTGTACCCTTCTACCCCAGCCTGAAGCAGGCTGGAGCAGACTTTGTCGCCACTGAGGCCACCTATGGTGTAACTCTCCAGCTTGGCTAGCTTCTTTTGTTATGTCAACTACTGCTGCCCTCCTGCAAGATCCTGCTGCCTGCCCAGACCTTCCAGGAACAAGACTTCTCCTGCACCCTGTCTTTAGGATGGAGCCAGACGCCCAAAAACGGACTGGTGGCCGCGGCGGGGGGTGAGGGGAGGGGGCGAGGACTACTATCTTAAAAAGTAAATTCCCGCCATTGAACAGCCTTTGTCTTGGCCTCCATGCTCTCTCTTGACCGTTCACTCCTATACAGCTCCAGCCTCCCCCTCAGGAACCCAGCTAGCGTAGGCCGCAGGCGGCTTACAATTATTTTTTAATTATTATTTTCTACTGCCAACTAGTTAGGCACAATGGGTCAGGAAGAGCATCATTAAGTGCTGGCTAACTGGCAGCTTTGTGTCGTGAACACTCCGTTCCACTAACCAGTGCCCAGTGCAGATTGCTGCCCTGTACCACTCCATGCAGAGAGCTCCCTGCCTGACTTGGTCTCCTCTTCACCATTTCTCCAAATTCTGTCCACAGCTGGAGTAAGGAGAAGCAGAAGAAATGGAAGCCACATCAATATGTTTTGTGTTGCTGTAATAAAATGCCCAAAGGCAAGGCTTTATGAAGGACATATGTCCTAAGAGGGCAGAGAGGTTCATGTCTTTAATCTCAGCATTTGTGAAACTGAGGCAGAAGGACAGCTGTGAATCTGAGGCCAGCCTGGGCTACAGAGTGAGGCACATGTTGGGGGGGGGGAAGAATAACAGGGGAAGAGAATAAGGAGAGGGGAGGGAGGAGCAGGAGGAAGAGGAAGAGAAGGAGCAGGGGGAAGAGGAGGATGAAGAGCAGGAGGAGGAGCAGGAGGTGGAGGAGGAGGGGCAGGAGGAAGAGGAGGAGGGGCAGGAGGAAGAGGAGGAGGAGCAGAAGGAGGAGGAGCAGGAGCAGCAGGAGGAGGAAGAGGAGGAGGAGCAGAAGGAGGAGGAAGAGATCCAAACAACATGGCACCAGTGCTTTGGCAAGGGCACACAGGATGTGTCACAACATGATATAGAAGCCTAAAGGAAACTGTCTCTGGCAGAAGGGGCCAAGCAACATGAAGTGTCTGTGCTTGGTAGTGTACACTCAGGAGGACCAACCTTAATCTGTGAGGCTCATCCATTCATGACGTGATGCTGGAGCCCATGGCCTGACTGCCATTTCCTACACCCATCTGTATCTTGGAGTTCCCACCACATCACTGCCTTACACGGGGACCAGGTTTCCAGTACATGGGCAGGTCTTGTCCAAACATGAAGCTCGCAGCAGCCTTACCTCACACTCTCAATGTGACTGTGGGTTACTGTGGCGTAGTGACTGGTTCTGAACATCCAGGAAGGAATGTGGTGCTGCCACCCTCTCACACACTCACAACACACACACACACACACACACACACACACCCACACACACACACACACACACACACACCTGTCTTCCCAGCTCTCTGCAGATGTTTCCAGCCCTTCCCCTCACAGAAGACAAACTTGCTTTTCGCATCCCTGCCCTTCCTTGGGGTGCTGTGACAATCCTTCTGTTTATTTTCTCCTTTCTAAATAGCATCCTGTTCTAAATGCACGAGGGGAGTTTACTCATTAAAGAAAGCCCATGGTCTCTCCTAGAGTCAACAGGATCACATAATCACTCTCGTTGGTATTTTGGCTAAGCACAGATTTTTTCCGAGTGACTGAGGTTTGCTTTGGTATCAAGGGCACCGAAGCACGGCCTTGCAGCCTGAAGTCGGGTGTGACTGTCAGGAACCGAGGAGGTGATGACAGCTGTATCCAGGCCATTGATTCTTGCCTTCTCCAGGGCCTACCCTGCAATGGCTTTCAGCACCTGGGATTTGGTCTCTCTGTTCTCCCTGGAGGGCAGCCTCTGTGGGCACAGACAGCACCCCAGTAGGCCCCCTCCTCAGGTCTGTGGCTTCTCAGGTTCTGGACCAGGAATATCTTCTTCTTCCTACACTGTCTGGGCCTCATCCTCTCTCAGGAGGGGCCTGATTCAATTTCCCAAACCAAAAGACTCCTTCTGACTACATGTCTTCTACTGGCATGAAGGGAAAAAGGGTTAGAAGGGACAATCTGCCTTCCCTTTGTCAGATTTAGCACACAGAAAGGCAGGGCATCCCTTTACTTATAGTCTCATATGTCATATACAACTTTTTAAAAGCCATCTGAACTAATTTTAATTAGAATTCCCTATTTATTTGTGTATTATGTGTGCATGTGTATGTGTGTGTGTTACAGCACTCATGCAGAGGTCAGAGGATGTGTACGTGTACGTGTACGTGTGTGTATGTATGTGTGTGTGTGTGTGTGTATGTGTATCACAGCACCTATCCAGAGGTCAGAAGATAAGTTACAGCAGTTGATTCTCCACTATTTGGGTTCCAGGGATCAAACTCAAGTTGACAGGCTTAGTGACAAGTGCCTTTACCTGCTGAGCCATCTCACTGGCCCAACCTAACCATTTTATGTACATTTATATAACAATAATTAATATTTAACATTAAGTATATCCTAGACAATAGTTGAGCCATATATATAAAATAAAAACCCATTTGTCTATCTGAAATTCAGATTTAACTGAGTGTCTGTGTGTTTTATCGTGTAACCTATTCCATTTTTTCCTGGTTTATTATATTGATTTCTTTATTCATTTATGTTACCAGCTCCTTATTTTCTTCAAAGAGAACAAAAAAGCCCTTGGAAACTGAGGCTCCTCTGCCCCATGCCCTTCCAGGAGGGTTCTGGCAGCCAGGACTCAGAAACCAGAAGCTTTGAAGGCAACTCTAAACAATCAAGACGCGGGGTAAAATCACAAAGTGGCGGGGGTGGTGGTGGTGCAGTGTGGCCCTGGCATGGACCTTCTCTCTGAGGTGTCTATTCACTGGGCTGCTTGTCCTCCTAATGCCTTGCCCAGCCTTGCCCAGTCCTTACCCCCAAGTTCAAGGTGTTAACTGCTGATAAGCTGAACACGTAAGCTCTCACCACAAAATTCTAAAATGATAAGAAAGAGGGTTAGGCTGGAGAGAGTAGCAACCATCACTTGTGAGGGAATGTCTTGCCCCCCCACCCCCCAGTGTGGAGATCAAAGAGCCCACAGGGAGCACCTCAGCTTTGCAGCTCTGAGAGGAAGAAGGCGCTAGCTAAAATGTCTCAAGCTCTTCTGTTTAATGGTAAATTCAATCCCCTTGATAGTGTGGACAAGTGGCTCTCAGCTTCCCAGTGCTGTCACCCTTTAGGACAGACAGCTCCTATGTTTTGGTGACCCCAACCATAAAATTATTTTTTGTTGTGACTTCAGAACTGTAATTTTTCTGCTGTTTTGAAGTAATCAAAAGATGCAGGATACCTGCCATGCGACCCCTATGCGACCCCTATGCGACCCCTATGTGACCTCTGTGAAAGACTCTTTCACCACCGCTCACAGTTTGAGAACTGCTTTTCTAGACTTAGAGGGGAGCTATTCAGGAGAAGAAAATTCCCAATGAGAAACATTTCAAGAGTGAAGAGCTCCTGTTCTAGTTGTTTTTTTCTTGCTGGGATGCACAGCATAACCAAAAGCCACCTGGGGGTGGAGCGGGGGGGGGGGGAGCTTATTTCATCTTACAGATTATAGTCTGCCATAAAGGGAGGTCATGACATGACCTCAAGGCAGGGACCTGGAGCAGGAGCTGATGCAGAAGCCATGAAGGATGCCTGTTCCTGGCAGCTTCCACAGCCCACTCAGCTCACTTCCTTGCACCACCCAGGACCACCTGCCCAGTGCTGGCACAGTCTACAGTGGGCAGGGCCCTTCCACATCAATCATCAACCAAGAAATGGCTTGGCAGACTTGCCTACAGGCTACTTCGGTGGAGACAATTTCTTAGTTGAGATCCTCTCTTCCCAAATATGGCTAGGTTTATGTCAAACTAATTTTTAAAAAGCTAACTAGCATATCCTGTGTCTAGTTTAGTGGGAGATATCTGAAACTCTGGTGCATGGGCAGAGGCTGGGCAAGTGTCTTTCTTACTGATGTCCTTGGATTCCTGGCTAGCTTTAGAAATGCCTACCCATCTTGTGGGATTCCAGCAATGATGGATAGGGTATCAGGCACATTCAATCACACACATGATCCATCCATACAAACAATTTCTACCTGTAGAGACATTTACAATAATCAGTTTTCATAATACCAAACTAAGCCATCTCAATAAGTCATCCCAACATGTTTCTAAGAACAACTGAATTCAGTGCATATTGGCCACGCCCACATGCTGGACCACTCAGAAGCTGGAGCAGAAGGCCAATCACTCAGACCTGCCAAGGGATACTGATGATCATCTGGCAAAGAATAGCAATAGTCACAGCGCAGAGTGGTTTGTGTGGTCATAGATACTGTGCACAGGATGCAGGAATTCGGAGGAGGGCATCATGGGATGGGAGGGAAGATCAGAAGTGTACCCGATCAATGAAACTGCCTGGAGGAATAGATCCTTGGAAGGCCTGAAGAAATAAATGGCAATTTAATGTTTTTTAATCATTTTATTGTTTTACATGTATGCAGGTTTTTCCTGTATATATTTCTGTGGACCGTATATGTATCTGATGCTCCTGCAGGCCAGGAGACGACCTTGGATTCCCTGGATCCGGGGTTAAGATAGTTGTGACTCACAATATGGATGCTAGTGAATCAAACCCAGGTCCTCTAGAAGAGCAGCCAGTGCTCTTCACCGCTGAGCTATCTCTAGGCTCACAAATGGCAATGTAAGCAGATGCATCCCTTCTTTGGTAGAGAAGAACCAATCGAAGCCCAGCCCCTTCGCCCCTACTATTCTATATCCTCAGTTTCTGTTGAGAATCCTGTAGAGTCCACCCCAGGAAGGAGGCGGAGAGGCACAGTGCCCTTTCTAGAGCATTCTATGGATTCATTCTGCCAAACACTTAATTACTTGGGGGAGATTCTTGGAGCAATTCCAGCACTTCCATCCAAACTCCAGTGAATGCAAATCTTCTCGGAGCGTGTTCTGTAGAGCGCTCACACTCAGGCTGTCACCACACTCAGGCTGTCTCCTTGTGAACCCTGAATGACAACTGCCTTTGAGGCCAGTGGCCCAGGCAAGCTGCTCAGCTGTCCCTTGTTCTCTGTTGTTTTTGCAGCTCAGCTGTAACTAAGGATTCTGACCACCAGCTGGGCTTTCAACACCGCCTCTGCTCAAGGATGGAGCCACAAAAGCTGTTTTTTGCCTCAAAGAGACCTTGTCCCACCTTCACCCCAATGGCCGCTCTCTCTGACAGCTAAGTCAGCACTCATTCCTTTCACCTACTTAACCTCACCATGGATGGTGCTACAACATAGCTAAAAATCTGAAAGTGAGTCAACAGTATGATTTCTGGGGGAGGACTGCCACTTGTGTCCTCTGCCTGTCCCTTAGGAGAGACCCTACCAAAGGCCAACGTCAGGGAGGAGATATGAACCTAGGGGAACAGTCCAGGGGAGAGAAAATTGATGCTAATTCTTACATTTGAGACCCAAGGGTCCCTTTTGGAGGAGGGATTCTGGGGCTGCTGCACTGCCCTGAAGCTCACAATAATTAGATACTCCTAGAGTTAAGGAGAATGGACAGGAGCAGCCTGGGCTGGCAGAGAATATCTAGAGACTGCAGAGATCTGCTGCAAAGTGAGCCATGACCAAAGCAGTGTCATTCTGAGGCCCAAGTGTCATGGGTTCTGTAGAGCTACCCTTAATTAATACGTCTCTCCTGACACAAGCCTCTACGTCTCTCATCTCCCCATCTGCTCTGCATTCCTGTTTGGCTGCCCCCCCCCTTCCTCCCAAATTCTCCTAGCCTTCATTGCTCACATTTTACCACATACTCTAGTCTGCTTTTCTGATGCTGTGATAAAATAACCAAAACCCCTGGCAGAGGAGGAAAGGGATAATTTCATCTTACACTCCCAAGTGACACTCCATCCCTGAAGGGGGTTCAGGGTAGAAACTGAAGCAGACGCTGTGGAGGAACAGATGCTTAGCGGCTTCTTCTCAGGCTCTCTTTCAGCTACCTTGCTTACAGGAAGGGCACTGCTTACAATGGGCAGGAACTCCTACCTTAACAATTGAGAAAATGCCCTGTGGACACGCTCATGATTCTTCAGCTAAGGCTCCCTCTTCCCAGGTGTGTCAAGTTGTGAGCCATCACAACCCTGCTCACACAAACACAAACACACACACACACACACACACACACACACACATACACATGCACACATACACAGGCACATAGATAGATAGATAGATAGATAGATAGATAGATAGATAGATAGATAGATAGATCTAGATTTTCCTTCATCTTTCCTGGTCCAGCTCATCTAGAAGCTAAGCTCTAGACTCAAAATCAGCTCTCAGGTTAATGAAACCGAACTAAATCAAAAGGATAAGGGCAGGTTCTAGAAGGGGGAGGGAGGTTAGTGAAAACTATCCTGGAGTAAAGGGGCTTATCAAGCAAGAATGTAACTGCTTTATAAACACCAGAATGACGTGATTGAGCAGGAAGAGAGATGAGGTGTTGGCTCCAGACTGAGGTCCCTTGGTTTGGAAAGCAGATCTTCATGCACCCCAGTGTCTTCTCTGTGGTCGGTGTCATTCTGTCCCTGTCAGATTTTCAGTTAAGAAGCAGAGAGCGCTCTGCTTTGCTTCACAACACCGCTGCCTCCTGCTCTTGAAAGCTGAGGCATCCGTCCATCATCCATCGTCCATCCTATCAGGGGAACTTACCACAGGAGCCCACGTTCACACCTAGGTGCCTATCATGCCCATCCGCTTCTCTCTCCCAGGCAGTGATTAGTGGTCACTGGAGCTCCCCCAGGGTACTTCTCTTGGCACATTTACACACACACACACACACACACACACACACACACACACACACACACACACACATTCACTTAAAAATACAAAAGTAATAAATGTGAGAAAAACATCCAACATGTAGCCCATAGGGGAGGGATAAGATGCATAAAAGAAAAATGCAAGAGCTCAGGAATCTTTAATAAAGGCCTCCAGGAAGCTCCAAGAAGAGAGACTAGAAGGGAGATAACGACCAAGTCGCCGAGCATCCTCAGAGCTAAAACAAAACTATGTTCAGCTTGAAAGAATCTCTGTATTGTCAACTGGATTAACAACAATATAAAATCTCTCATGCAAGCATGATCTCAAAACCTTTGGACAGATGCAGAGAAAAATTATAAAAGGCCACAAGAGAGTTAAGACAGAGAATTTAATAGAGGCAATTATGGAGGTGGGTAGAGCTCAGGGATAGAGCACTTGCCTAGCAGACAGAGACCCCTGGCTTCAATGCTACCACTGGGAAAAATGATCAACTAGACCATATTTAAATTTAAAAGCTTCTTCTTCTTCTTCTTCTTCTTCTTCTTCTTCTTCTTCTTCTTCTTCTTCTTCTTCTTCTTCTTCTTCTTCTTCTTTCTTCTTTGCTTTTTTTTTGTTGTTGTTGTTTTTTCGAGGCAGGGTTTCTCTGCATAGCCCTGGCTGTCCTGGAACTCACTTTGTAGACCAGGCTGGCCTCGAACTCAGAAATCTGCCTGCCTCTGCCTCCCAAGTGCTGGGATCAAAGGCGTGCGCTACCACAAAAACCTTCTTCTTTACCAAGAGCTCTGGGGAGGGGAGCGGGGAAGAGGCGTGTCACAGAGGAGGACTGTCACAGAGGAGGACTGTCACAGAGGAGGACGCTCACTCACAGTGATGTGTTAGTGCTCAGGGTATGTAGTAAGAGCAGAGGCTAGTAACAGATAAAACCATCTGTCCTCCCTCTGTGAGTGAAGCATCTAAGCAGACACCTTGCTAAACAAGATCTCCAAATGGCCAATGGCATATAAAAGTCACTTAGCACGCTATTCATCAGGAGGTACAAATTAAAATAACAATGAAATACGATTATACGCCCACCCAAATGACTAAAATTAAGAGTAACAAGAGGAAGTGTTGACAACTGCATTGAGTAATAATCCACTCCTACCTTACTGGTGGGAGTGTAAGTTAGTAAGGCCTTTTGGAGCACTGCCTTGCAATATCTACTATGGCTAACCGGTGTGTGCCCTGGGAGCTGTCAGTTGTGTTGCTGGGTATACAGCTTGTTGCTCAGTACACAGCTCAGAGAAGTGAGTGTACATGAACCACGTACACCAATGTCTGGAAAAAGTTACTTCCAAGCAGCGCCGAGCTGCCCAAATGTCTATCAGTAGTGGAATTAAAAATGGAATATTCATACACTTGACTAACATACAGCACTTGAAACTCACTGCTACCCACAACTCAAAGGCCTGCAGAAACATGTACTAAGATAAGTCACAACATATGACTAACAAGTGTGTATTGCATGGTTCCACTCTTGTGGTTTTAAAAGCAGAAAGAAAAAAAAACCCTAACCCATGTTGATTAAGTTATTAAAGCTGTGTGTGAGGTGACCTTGATGTTAACAGAGAAGGAACCTCGGGGAGCTTGTGGGATGCTGGGAATGCTTTGTATCTCAACCTGAACTGTAAGATGGTATACATAGCTCATGTGTGTGAATGGAGATATGTGTTCACGTGTGTAGCATGTGTGTGCATGTGTGTAGCATGTGTGTGAAGAGTGCAAAATCTCACTGGGCTATATTCTTGAAATCTGTGTACCTCATTGTACATCTTACACAGAACTATGATAAACATTTTAGACAAATCTTTGAGACAGGAAATTTTAAAATGACAGTATTCTTTTGGTTTTTGTTGATTTGTGTGCTGGTTAGATTTTCTTCTTTGTTTTGTTTTGTCAACTTGACACAAGTTAGACTCCTGTGGGAAGAGTGAACTTCAATTGAGAAAATGCTTCCATTGGCTCAGCCCGTGGGTAAGAAGTCTTGATTAACAGTTGCTATGGGGTGCTCAGCAGGGACCTAGCCACAGTAGGCAGTGCTGGCCTGGCCGGGGAGGTGGTCCTGTGTTGTACAGGAGACTGCGTTAGCTGGCAGTGAGCAGCTTTCTCCAGGGCCCTGGCTTCAGTTCCACCTCCAGGCTCCTGCCTTGAGTTTCTGTCCTCCTTTGTCAGAGTCATCCAGTGTGCTGCACAAGTGTAAGGCAAATAAACCTTTTCCTTCCCAAGTAGCTTTTAGTTAGAAGGTTTATCACAATAAAAAGCAAACTAGAATTGTTTGCTTTTCAGATGTGGTCTCACTGTAGCTCTGGCTGGCCTGGAACTTGTTACATAGACCAGGGTATCCTGGAACTTGTTACATAGACCAGGGTATCCTGGAACTCACAGAGGTTGCTTACTTCTGCCTCTTGAGTGCTGAGATTAAAGGGATGCACTACCAAACCTGGAATAAAAACAACAACAACAACAACATTAAAAACAAAACAAAACAAAACAAAAACCAAAAGAGCAACCAACCAACCAACCAAAAACCAAAAGAGAAAAAGAAAAAGGAAAAAAAACCCAAAACCCCACAACTCTTTGAGCTAGGAATCTGCCTCAGTTCTGTCAATACACAGGAACTTTTAGGAGAAAGAACGGAGACATTTTTTCTAGGGAAATGTGTATGTGTGGAGAGGGGTGGGGGTGGGACTCAAGAAATGCAGCTATATGCATGTGACTTTCAGCTTCATGCATGTAACTTTTAGCTTAATCTATGTAACTTTCAGCTCCATGCATAACTTTTAGTTTTATCTATGCAACTTTAGCTTTATGTATGTGACTTTCAGCTTCGTGTGTGCAACTCATCTTGGGCAGTTGTCTACACAGGCACAGAGCCACAGTTTGCAGAGGCCATGTCCGAGATGCTCTGCAGCAACTGCAGCAGTGTTTACAAGGTAAGACGCCACCCGGCACAGTGAGGGTTGGGCCAAAGACATGACCAGCTTCCAAGGAGTTTCCAACTGGGGTGGGAGCCTGTGGGGATCAGGAGGCGGCGGGGAGCATCCTGTCTAAGATTGATGCTAACTGCTTCGCTCACTGTTGGAGCCAAGCTGGTGGTCAGGGGCATCAGTGGGCAGACTGGGGGAGTCTGGTGAGAGAGCCATTGCAACTCGGAACAACATACATTTAAGCTACAGAATAAGGAAAAGAAATACAGTAAGACGATGCCATCGAAGGCATTGAGCTTTTCAGATCAGCTGGAGAAACATATGCACGTCAGCAAGGATGCTACCATATGATGGCCTGGGCTGCCAGTGGGCATTGTAAGGATCCAAACTGGAGGCTGGGCTCTCCCCTGGCTACTACCACAGGGAGTCCTCACAGCACCCTAAGGGGCGGGGCTATGAGTCATCACCACACTCACCATAACCCTAATTATCAATAGCTAACTGAGCATGGTTTGACACACATTTCCTATCGAACGTGCAATAGCTCTCCATGCAGGAAGCAGTACTATTATTATCCTCATTACACAGAAGAGGAAGCGCAGACTTAAACAAGTGAAGTAATTTGTTCTAGGTCAAGGCATCTAGGAACACCAGAGCTGCCAACTGATTGTAGGTCTCTGATTTGTCATCCCAATCCATTCCCAGGAGTTGGTCCAGAACTTGGAGGTATGGCTATTGGGGTGGCTGCAGGGTCAGGATTGGGCACTGGAAAAGGGCAAGGACAAGTTCCTGTGCTTTGTTATAAGCACTGTGTTAGTCAGCCTTCTGTTACTGTAACAAAGTGCCTGAGGCAATCAGAGAGAAAAAGGTCTATTTGGGCTCACAGTCTCCAGGTTTCAGTCCCTGGTCTGCATTTGGGTCGGCAGTGAGGCAGTTAATCATAGTGGGAGCCCAGGGTGGAGGAAGCTGCCCACTCATGGTGGTTGGAAGCAGAGAAACTACAAGGACTACAGTTCTAACACCCAGTGTGCCCCTGGACACACACTCACCAAAAAAATGTAAAAACAACAAAGAATTGAAATTACAGTACAATTTTCAAAAAATCCATTATTTTTTAAAATCCATTATTTCTGTTTGAGGTTCACAGCAAAACTGGGAGAAGGTACATCTCCCACATTTCTCCTGTTCCCACATACACACTCCTTTCCTATCAACATTTCCTGTGGGACTGTATATCTGTTACAACTAAGGGACTCAGGTTGAAATGTTGTTACCACTCAGTTGAAATGTTGTTACCACTTTTTAAGGCTTATTTTTGGTGTTGAGGTTTGGACACTGTGATATCTGTCCTGCATGGTGGCTTTGCTGTCTGCATTCTCCGGGATCTGCTCATGTTCCCTCTTTCCTGTCCAGCCCTAACACCCACGGGTCCACTGACATCCTCATGATTTTGTCATGTGCGAGATGTCAGCTCACTGAAGTCACGGGCGATTGCAGCACGTGAAGCCTGTGACGGCTGCTTTCTCTGAGTGAGCTTGGAAGGCTCTGTGTCCTTTCATGTTATAAAAACCTCATATCTTATGACATTGAAGAGCCATCCATCATCTGGGCGTACCAAAGTTTCTTTCACCATTTACCTGTCAAATAATGTCGTGGCTGTTGCCACATTTTGACAACTGCAAATAAAACCCCATAAATGTCACATGCAGGTTTCTGTGTAAACTTAAGTCTTCAGTTACTTTGGGTTAAAAACGAAGGCGTGCGATTTCCAGATCATACGATGAGAATCTGTTTACTTATTTATTTTTCTTTTTAAAGAATCCGTCAGACTGTCTTCCAAAGCAGTTCTACCGTTTCGCATTCCTGCTTATCCTGTGGCCCCTTTGGCTGGCTTGCTGGGGCCTGCACATGTTTATTGAAATAATGGTGCTTAGCTGGGCATGGTGGTGCATGCCTGCAATCACGGCACTTGGGTGAGGACTAGGAGTGGAAGCAAGAGGATCAGTTAAAGGACAGCCTCAGCTACATAGCAAGTTTGAGGCCAGCCTGGGCTACATGAGAACAGACAGCAGCAAGCAGCAAACCTGTTTTCACAGGCCTGCAGTAATGAATGATAAAGCTGTCACTCAGCATCCTTGCCAATGTCCGATGTTGTCAGCGTTCTGGATTCAAGCTGTTCTAACAGGCATGCAGTGGTATCTTGCTGATTTAGCTTTTGTTTCCCTGATGACAAGTGGCTACGGAGTCTCTTTTCATTTGCTCACTTGCCCTCCGAATGTCTTCTCTGGGGAGGCGTCTGTTCAAGTCCCTTTTTTAATTGTGTTGTTTGTTTTCCTACTGCTCAGTTTCAAGACGTCTTCATGTACTTCGGACTTCAGTCCTTTGTCACGCTTGTCTTCTGCCAACGTTTCTCCCAGCTGAGCTCTGACCTTCCATCCTCCTCCAGTGCAGCTGGAGAAATGTGTGCCTCTGACAGCAGATGTGTACCCTTAGCCTTCTGTTAAAGTGAAGGCAGGAGACGGCAGAACTCGGTGATTTAACTTGTTGGGTTTGTTTGTTTCTTTGCTTTTGTTTGGTCATTGGTGCAGTCCATTCTAAGGTACTTCAGAGCTGTTCAGAGGCAAGCCAAAGACTCTCCAGGGTAAAGCAAGAACCCAAGAAGAGGAGCTAGTAGACCCCAAAGGTCCCCTCTTCTTCTCCAAGCCCCTTCCCTCTCATCTAAGTCTCACTGGTCCTGGACACAGCTCTGTGGCCATCACGGAAATGAAAGACAAGAGAAGGTTGAACTCGAGGTCCTTGTGGGCGGCTATTGTGCCTCTAATCAAGAGGATAAGCACGCCAGCAGAGGAGTCGACACCTCAGACCCGAGTTAGTCCCTCCACCTCTCCCAGCCTTTGTTTCTGTATCACTAATACAAGGTTGACCATTGTGAACCAGTGTGCTCAGAGCTCAGCACCCCGCCTGGTCCCACAGCAGGCTTCAGACAATGGCACCACGGCTGCCGGAAACAGCAGAGAGTTCCTTGACAGCCGAGCTGGTCAGCTTGGGTAGTTTCTGGGCTTTGGCCTCCTGGTTAGAATCACCTAGAAATCTTTGAAGAGCCTGATGCCCAGGCCACGCCACCTGGCAGCCACCTTTTAGATGTTTTCTTTCTGATTCTGGATCTGGGGCCAAGAGAGGAAGCTGCCAATGAAACTGCAGAAGTTATCACTCAGAGTGATTATCTATCCAGAGACCCCCAGACACCCCCAGAAACGAACTTCAGAGGTCACAGGGAGATACAGCATTTAGCCCAGAGGCACCAGGCCCAAACTCCAATCATCTCTGGCCTCCGAGGCTCAGCAGGTCCATTCAGTCTGTGCATCCCTCCTGGACCCTTTGTTGAAGGTTTTTTTTTTCCAGTGGTCCAGGACTTGGAAGCTCTGATCTGCTCTTTCTGCGGCAGCCACAACAGCTGTTTATGCAGGGTGTGGCAAGCAGATCTAAGGCCTGGTCAGGCCTTCCGGTGCCAGGGTTTCTATTTAAAAATTATTCTTTGGATTCCATTAATAACCCCCAGGGAAACACTGACTATGTCCAGGTACAATCTGCTTTCCCTCAGGAAACAGATAGAGAGGTCAACGGATTCAGTATCCGCTGGTCCCCAAAGGCCAACTCCACAGTTGACACTATTAAAAAGGAAAAGAATCCAGACTGCAGAGAAGTTCAAGGGATTTTCCAGAGGTCTCCAGCAGCATGCCCTCCTACCCAGCCGAGGCCAGACTTTTAAACTCTGACCCACAGACATCTATGGGGAATTCCTGGGTTTGGGATTCGGGTGGCGGTCTGTCAGCCATGTAGCAGAGCATTGTGGGATATTAGCCACTGGGAAATGGGTAGGAACAGAAAAAGAGAACATCCTAAAAAGTATAAAGAAGAGCATTTTGACCACGAGGATAAATCTGTGAAAGGGAAAATGGGAAATTAATTAAAGGGAGAAATACTGTGGCACGACAAAGTAAATCCACAAATGGGAGTTGCTGAAATGGTCTTCTTTTTAATTGTAGGATATTAGAACAATAGGTGGTTATTTTTCTGTTTAACATTTAATGAATGTAGATATTTTTAATAGATTAAAATTTATTTATTTACTTACTGAATTGTGAGGTGTAAAGGTTGCCACAGTCCATGCGTGAGCAATTTTGTGGAGCCAATTGTCCTCCACCCACCTTCATGTCCGTGCTGGGTAACTGAATGTGGTTTTCCAGGGCCTTGTGATAAGCCCCTTTGCCCTCTGAGCCATCTTCCCTAATACCAACAGTGTAAATGTCTTTAAACCAATAATACTGTCGTTTTAAAGTCACATATGTATGACACAGGGGAGGAGGGTCTAAGTTTTACAGTTTCTTGGGCTGGACACTAACATTTCAGCCACAGTAAGCCATTTCCCTGGCAAGTGTCCATGCTCACCTCATACATGCACAAGAGAGTGTCCCCGAAGGCACCGGACACCGTGACCAGAACCTAGACATGCTGAATGTTTACCAGCATGAGACCTGGACCCTGTGGTATACAGAGAACTAAAGATCAATGAATCAGCCAAAGGAACCTCATGGTCATGACACTGGTAAACATCAGCAACAAAAGATGACAGAAAAGGAACAGTTTCATACCATTGATACAAAGGCTCTAGAAAAGGTAGACACAAAGCAAGATGTGGAATAAGGGTTATTACCTGTGGAAGGAAGGAGGGAAAACCCACCAGGATACGAGTCAGGCATATAATAAAGAACATTCTATATGCTGGCTGCAGTATATTAATCTCATTCTTCTTTTAAACTGTATATATGCACCATATAGCTGTGCTTTATATGTGGTGCATTTTATAGTAATAAGAGCCTAAGGGTGAGAGATAATATGGTTGCAAAGAAGGACCAAGACAAGGAAGGGAAGCCATGGAGAAGAGAGCGCCATTGGACTGAAAGCAGGAAGCATGCTGTGCTCAGAGTTGACATCTTCCAGTGTGGTTGTCACAGCCTGAGAGCCATTGAAGCAGTAGCTGTGACCCTTGGGTCCTGTCCTTGGCTTTCTGCTTCTTCCTAGCTGATAGTCTCTTTGGGTGACTAACCATCTTCATGGCCAGAGCTTTGCCTCTGAGCCCTGGATCCCCCTCTCTCATTGCTACCTGTCTAGACAGCTCTGCCTGGCAGTCCACCCAGACACCAGACACCGGAAGCCAAAAGACCCAGCAGCAAGCATCTCTTCCTCTCCCTTGCTTTCCTGTGTGATCTCCCACCCTGGCAGCCCTACACCCCCAGGGACTAGAACCGTGGGTGTACTCCTCACTTCCTTCCACCTCCTGCCACGTGTGCACCGGCTTTGTCCACAACACTTTGTCCCTCCCAAGCTTGTAGTATTTTTCTTTCCATGCACACTGTCACTGCCAGAGTTCAAACACCCCCTCAGATAATCATAACAGATCTTTTGTTAGCCATCCCGCCTACAAGCTGGTTGCTCTGGCCTGGTATAGAAATTTGGCCACATGGTTCACCCACTTAAAACACATGAGCATGTTAACCACCTATATAATGAACCCCTGATCCTTGCCCTTTAAGTGCAAAGCCTGACAAAGTCTGACCTATTTTGACCCCTCCAATCAAATCTTTACTCCTCTTGACTCAAAATTTACACTCCTGCCTCACGGAACTAGCACACACATATACACACACACACACATGCTCATATGTGTCCCCCCACCCAATCTCCACTCATACAGATACACACACACACACACACACAAATATATATATATATATATATATATATATATATATATATATATATATATATATCCCTCACACTCATAAACACACACATGCACTCTCCTAAACACATCCACACACAGTCATATATGTACCACACACTCATACACACATGCACTCTCATCTCATACATGCACACACACTCACCCCTCTTAAACTGTCCCCTTCACTTCTCATGCCCTCTCCCTGGTGACCAGCCCCTGCTCCATCCACCACCCATCAGTCAGCACACCCTAAAGAGACAGCTGCTCGATAGCTCAACAGGTCTTGGCTGTCATCACCAGATATTGCACTTTCCTAAGGGAAGCCAGAAATTTCAGTTCATAAGCATCTACCCTGCTTTTCATTCGCTTTAGGGTGTTTACTATTCATCATTTTTTTGCTTTTGACAGGCTCTCACCAGCCCTGGCTAGCCAGAACTCACTTTGTAGGTGAGCCTGGCTTCAATCTCACAGAGACCCAGTCTCTGTTTCCCAAGTGCTGAAATTAAAGATGTATACCACCATGCCTGGAAAGTCTACCTTTTTAAGTGATGCTTTCCCACTTTTTTCCACATTGCTTTGAGTGTTCTGCAAGCACTGTCAACAGGCACTTTGTGTACACCCCAGACTTAGGATTGACACTCGGTACAACACTCGAAGTCGACCTTACACGCGGGACTGTGGTCCCAACCACAATACCAGTCGGTCACAGTGCTCGAAGATAAAGAGGTTCTCCTTTCAAGTGTCGAGGTGTGTCTAAATTTATTGTGTATACCGTCCTTGGTCTGTGGAGGGGAAAAGTCAAGAAAATAAATATATCTGAAAGCTTAATGTAATATTCTGCTATTTAGAAAATATGCCGAACTCAGTTGTATATACTGGGTGATTCATTATCTGTTAAAATTCTCAATAATAGTTTCAACCCATATAAATTTTAGTGATTATAGAAACTTTAGTGATTATAAAGAGGATTAATGACTTGATTCAAATATTCCTTAACACACCCTTAACCTCAGAACTGGGAAGTCAATCATGAATGTATTTCTTGTGTTCTTCTAATTCTCTTGGATCTATTCCACCATGACTTTACCACACTGTTCTGAGTTAGTTATTTACTTAGTGTGTGTGTGTGTGTGTGTGTGTGTGTGTGTGTGATGCAGTGTGTGTGTGTGTGTGTGTGTGTGTAGATATCAGGGTGACTTGTAGATGCCAGCTCTACTTCCACAAATGACTTCTGGGAATCAAACTCAGGTCATCAGACTTGATGACAACTGCCTTTTACCTCCTGGCCAATTTGCCTGACCTTAACATTGCTTTTTTAAAAAGATGTGATTTTATTATTTATCCCAGGCTTGCCTGTGTCAAATTCTTGAGCCTCTTATCTGGGTCTCCCAAGTGCCAAAATTGTAAATATGTGTCACTGCACCTGGCTACATTTCTCTTTTCAAGTATCTGCTTTCTTTGAAAGATTATAAACTCTTGTCGGGAACTAATCAATACCACAATATAAGGAATTTAGTAGATGTGATATATGGGAAACTATGGAAATCAGTGCCTGGCATTTAATGAGGAATACAGAAATTTATGTTAAAGCACTATTTTCTACAGAATCACAGGTAAATAAATAATTTTTTTTGTAGCTTAGCATAGTATATTTGTTATAGTAGTTGAAATTCTGTGTGGGGAAGAAAAAAAATCAATGAATGAAGTTAACCTGGGCTGGAATCAGTGAATGAAGTTAACCTGGGCTGGAATCAATGAATGAAGTTAACCTGGGCTGGAATCAATGAATGAAGTTAACCTGGGCTGGAATCAATGAATGAAGTTAACCTGGGCTAGAATCAATGAATGAAGTTAACCTGGGCTGGAATCATGAATGAAGTTAACCTGGGCTGGAATCAATGAATGAAGTTAACCTGGGCTGGAATCAATGAATGAAGTTAACCTGGNTCCCTTGGCTTGCTCAGCCTGCTCTCTTATAGAACCCAAGACTGCCAGCCCAGAGATGGTCCCACCCACAAGGGGCCCTTGATCACTAATTGAGAAAATGCCTCACAGCTAGATCTCATGGAGGCATTTGCCCAACTGAAACTCCTTTTTCTGTGATAATTCCAGCTGTGTCAAGTTGACACAAAAACTAGCCAGTACACATGCCCATAGCTTTCTGTTGCTAGAACAGTTCATGTGGTAATTTCTACGATGTCTCAAGGGACTGGAACGTTTGGCCTCTAGCCTGACACAATATCCAAAAGACAATTTCTGGATTTTAGAACTGGCTTTTCAGATCGTTTTTGGACTCTGTGGCTCACCTCAGCTGCTTGGGCTTTATAGTGGACAATCTTTATCGCCATCCTGATGGCTTTAAAGCCATGTAGGAGACACATCTCTGAGTGGCTCTGTGAGCTTACCAGCAGAGATGTGGACAGCTCAATCTCCTGGTTGGGATCCCAGACTGAACAGAAAGCGTGAAGTATTTATTGAACACCTCCATTCATCTGTTTTTCTTCCTGACTTAGGAGGCAATGTGACCAGATACCTCATACCCTAGTGGCCATGACTTCCCCACCACAGTGAACTGTATTCCCTCAAACTGAGAGCCAAAATAAGCACGCTTCCTGCCATTAGGTACTTTTGTCAGGTGTTTCATTGCAAGCAACAAAGAGAAAAGTAGCTAATACAGGCCTAACGTCAGACTCCAGGGAAAGAGAAAAGGGGTATTATAGAATTCGTTTTCACCCCCAGAAACCTCTGCTTTGACAAATGAAACTGAGATTAATGTAGGAGATCCAGGAAAGGCAGCATGGTGCATGCCTGAATTTTCCCCTTATGGAATCCTAGACACGTTCCATCGAGTTCTAGAACAGCCTGGAACAGCATGCTCTTACCTAACTGCAAAACAATGTTCACTAGCTAAATGCCACCTAGCAAGGGACCAATCAAATCCTGTGTGTTAGCAGCAAGCCAGCACAGTGATGAAGGGCCAGCTGGTACCTCACAGGGACTCAAGGCAAACATGCTGTACTGTGTGTACCCAGCCTCCCTCGGGCCAGACTCAAGCAAAATACAGTCATACCCACTGGCTGTAAATATAAGTGAAAACCTACTACGACCTCCATAGGAGTTTTGGGCAAATCAGATTTATCCAGAATGTTTCAGGACAATACATAGTCTTCTCCCCCTCTCTTACCACGAGAACATGTGTGTGTGTGTATGTGTGTGTGTGTGCGTGTGTGTGTGTGTGTGTGTGTGTGTGATATCACCACTCGAGTGACTTAAGCAGGACAATCATGAGGTTAAAACAGCCAGGCGTACATAGGAAAATATGGCTTGAAAAGAGCAGAGAAACAGAACCAAAGCTCCTAGTCGTCTTCACCACAGTGTCCTCCAGATTTGAGCTGCTGACCACTGACTGCACCGAAGCAAACGGCTCTAGAAACCTGCCATGGTCTCTCGCACTTGGGCTAGTGTCTGGTCTTGTTTTCCCCTTGGTTTAGTTATCGCCTGTGATAATGACTTGTGGCAGTGAGCTCTCCTGGGATACTATTCACTGAGAAAGGGAAAGAGATCCCTATTTCACTGGTATGGATTCGCAGGGAGCCATTGTGCCTCTTTAAGAGAAAAGCTGAGTAGCGGGAGCTGGAGGGGGCCATTCATTACTCTGTGGGGGACATGGATGGGTAGAGCATTGGGATTTCTGGCACCCAGTCCCTGATCTGCTTCCCTGCACAACCATTTCAACCATTCAACACTGTCGTGTGACAGGAGATAATAAAGTTTCTTTTCAGAGCACTTGACCTACCACCTGGTGGGCCTGTGTGCTGGTGAAACCGGGCCTCGCCTCTTTGAAGATATCCTTAAGCATTCCAGCAGGACAGCGTGGTCCTCAGTGGCTGTGTCAGAGAGCCAATGGCTTGTTCGTACTCTTCGGAAGGGAGGCCGTTCCTCTCTTTCCAATCATCTCATTGGCCCAGGCTCAGGATGTGCTTTGAAAAAGTTTTGGCAATGTATTAGCACATCAGTGGGTTGACCCAGCACCTGAAGGTCTTCAAAAAAGCAGGTGATTATAAGTCAGATGCAGTTGTAAGAAACAGCCCATGAGGCTGTCTAGTACCCTCTCTTCTCTTTCCTCTGCAGTAGGGGTACTAGCCAACAAAACTACCATGAAGCACCCCAAGCAGAATTTGGTACCTTCCTATCACCATGAAGATCCATCATGTGACCCTTACGGCTACAGCATAGCTGTCTGTCCTTCCTCAGCCCGTTCTCTGGCTCTCTAGTGCTATGATTTCATCATTCTAGTCTATGGAGATAAGAAACTAAATCATGTTACATGAATAAAATCATACCGTATAAAACCTTCTGGAGTGGGTGTTTCTCACTCAGCAGAACTGCCTGAGATTCATCCAGGATTTTGCAGATGTCAATAACTCAACCTCTTCCTCTACTCTATAGTCCCCATGCTAAGGATAGGCCACTGCTTCTTTAGTAGTCACTTATTGAAGGACACATGCTTTGTTGCCATGTTTTGGCTAACAAAAATTAAGCTACCATACACATTTCCTTCTTTCTTTCTTTCTTTCTTTCTTTCTTTCTTTCTTTCTTTCTTTCTTTCTTTTTTTCTTACAACAGAAACTTATTTTCTCACATTTCTAGAGCCTGGCAGTTCTAGTTCACTGATGGTGACTTCTAGAAGGAACTCACTTCCAAGCTTGTGCTGTGTCACCTTGTCCCCCATGGTAGGAATAGAAAGAGAACTCACTTGCACCTCTTCTAGAACATGAGTCCCACACAAGGCTTCTGTCCTCACCTAAACCACATTTTATCCCAATGGCCTTCATTTCAACAACTGAATTGGGATGGAGGGACACCTACAATTCACTCCATCGCAACCCACACTTGCTCCTCCTTGCTCCTATCAGTACAGGCGAAATACGTTCATTCTATCTTAAGTCCAGAGACTTAACTCAGTCCAGTGTTGATTCCAAAGCTTGTGGTTCAAAGTCTTATGGGAGTATCATCAGATATGGATGAGGCCTAAGGTATAATTTATCCCGAGGCAAAATTCCTTACTGGCTATGAGCCTTTAGAACACACAATTGTGTATGGTGGGATGGCCATAGGGCAGACATTCCCCATTTCAAAGGGAAAAACCTAGGAGGAAAGAGATGACTAAACGCAGCAAGGCGGTTTGTATTAGATTTAAAGACTGGGAGTCAGGCATTGTGGTTTCAGTTTCTAGATAGATAGATAGATAGATAGATAGATAGATAGATAGATAGATAGAGGGTGGGGCCTCAGTCTTCAGAAACCAATGCATAGGGAGAGACCACTGGTCTGTTGAAACCAATGTGGTCATCTTAGCTCTCACATATTGCTTTCAGGATTCTTATTTTCTCTTTTGGGAGAATAATACATTTTTGGAGACTAGTACATGTTTGTCACTAAGTCATCTCATCCTGTCAAATGGCAAACATCTAATACCCTTCCTTCACTCTGTCCCTGTCCCATCCATATCAAGCCGGTGGCACTTCCACTCACACAGCCCTGCATGGTCGAGTGTTGCCCTCAGAACAAGCATGCTCAGGTATTCAGCATACGGTCGCTTCAAGCTCTGCCTCCTCTTGCTTCTTTCATTCACTCCCCGTTCACAATTCCCGGAGTGAGCCAAGCCACACCCTCAACCCTGTACTCAGAAATCCCTCTGGCAAAAATTCCGATTTTTACCACCTGTGAGCTCTGTCTTCCACAAGACCCTACACAGAGTTTAGCCAAAACCTTTGACATTTTGTTACACCGGTTGCCTTCCCTCCACCCCCAAAAACATGTTCTCCATTTCCGCCTAAGACCTTCATCAGCTCTATTCCTACCATGTACTTCAAGACTTTCCCAGTGACCACCTCCATTATCCAGGTCCAAAGGTAGGTGCTTGCTACAGTAGTACCCCTCCACATACACACACACACACACACACACACACACTCTCAATATTGAAAACTGCCTTAGCTCAGGCTGCTATGGCACAATGTCATAAAGTGGTGACGTAAACAAATCATCATCATCATCGCCATCATCATCATCATCACCACCACCACCATCACCACCACCACCACCACCACCATCATCATCATCATCACCAACTATATTCTAGAGGCCAGAAGCTCAAGATCAACTTTCAGTAGAGATAGTTTCTAGTGAGGATTCTCCATGTGGTTTGCAGATGGCACATTCTTACTGTGGTCTCACATAGCAGTCAGGAAAGCAGGCAAAAGGAGATGGGTGGGGGGAGGGACAGAGAGTGAGGAGGAAGAGAGAAAAAGGAATGAAGGGGAGTCAGAGAGAGACTTGGGGTGGGGTGTCTCCTCTGACAAGGGAATTTACTTTCCCGAACTCATGACCACACTCTGGGCCAGTGTTTAAGCAAACACATTTGGGAGGTGTAGAGGAATTTTAATCCAGCAACAAGGCTACTCTAGCAAAGGATCGCATCCAAAGACCTTCTAGATCTATGTGATCTGCTGGAATGTAGACATGCCTTTAGTATACACCTTTAATTCCTAACAATGAAGGTAAGGTTAGTGTGTAGAAGGAAGCAGCCATGTTTCAAATGTACATACAATTTGAGGAGGAGACAAAGTGACGAATTAGAGAAAGGTTTGACAGAATGAGTCAGAGACAGGATACTCCCAACTCACATGAGAACAGCACAGGAAGGAGAGGCTACTTCAGAGCAGTGCAGGGAGAGGGCAGGAGTCAGTTTTAGCAGGGCAGTTTTATAGACAGAGGTGTCAGAGAAAACAAGCTAGACACAGGTGAAGACAGAATGAACCAGAGGATGAGAAGGAGTCAAAAGATTAGAACAGATTGCCAAAGTTAGTGTGAAGCCAAGCAGAACAATTCAGTGAGAAGCTGAAAGAAGCCAAATGGAATCAGTCAGCTTGGAAGGTGAGGTTAGAGGCTAGAAACTTCCAGGTCTAGACCTAGGGATAGTTAGAACAGAGACAGAAATACTCTGGTGTGCAGAACAAATTTAAGCTTATCCTCAGGGATAATACAAATAAATAAGATTCAGACTATGATTATTTTATTTGGGTTTTACAATAATTGGGGTATCATCTCTAATTTACTTTTCTAACTGCTGATCTGGTTACCTCCCCAGCGGTGTGCCTCAAACACTCTCCTGGCCGTGTGCTCATGGTCCATCTCCTCTCATGGAGCCTTCTCCCTTCTCCCCCTCCTCCTCCCCTCAAACAGGTAACTCAAAACCTCCTACAATCCCTCCAATAATCAGCTGTAGACATTTTATTTAACCAATAGTTTTAAATTAAGGAACAAGGTTTGCACAACAAAAGCTGTTACCATGAGAATTCCCTGATAGGCCTAGACCTTCAAGTATAGAATTGAGCATTACAATACATATCAACAGACAAAACCTCAACGCCTGGGCTCAGCCTAAGCCATGGTCAGCTTGAGTCTGGGTCTCATCCTATCCCTCCATCTGAGGAAATGAGAAATGTAAAAATGATTTACAGGGAGGGAACAGTGTTCATGGCACCACATCCCCACGGTTTCTGTTCACAGCAGTAAAACCCTAAGACGAATGCACACACGACCCACTTCTTTTTGTCCTGCATCTCCATCCACGTTTGTTGTTACCAGGTTTCTATTTGTCCACTGTAGGACACTTGCAGTGATGGCTCCGTGTGGACTTGGTTTGCATTTCCCTAGTGTCTGTCTAATAATGCTGAGCAGCGTTTGAACTTTGGTAAACCGTCCATTCGCTTCTTCTGCCCAGTTGGTAACTGGATTGTGCATTTGCTTACTGTTGAGTTCTCATGGTTTTACCACATTCCTGGTGCTAGTACATTATTAGATGTGTGTGGTTCATTAATATTTTCTCCCATCTGTAGCTGATCCTTTCAAAGTATGTTTTTTCCTTAGTAACATCTTTCTCAGAAACGTTTTACTTTTGGATTAATCAAAAGTTTTAACTCTGGATTAATCCCCCTTGGTTTATCCTTTCCTTTATGGATTTTGCTTTTGGTGTTAAATCTAATGACAACCCCCTCCCTACCCCCAAAAAAGACCCTCCAAGTTTTTCCTTTAAGATTTTTTTCTCTAAAATTCCCATGACTTCATGTTTTACACTTATATCCAATACCCATCTTGAGTTTGAGTTAAAGGCTCAGCGTCCATTGAGTGTCCTTGTTAGTAATTAGTCACCTGTTTATGTGAACCTACTCTGTGTCATCTTGGAGGTTCCACTGAGCTATGCGTTAATTCCAATGGTAAGCAGAGCATTTAGCCCTTCTGTATAGTAAGTCTGGAGAGCAGAAATTTAAACCTTACCATCTTATTCTTCTTTTATACATGTGTTTCCTGCCCTGCTCCTTCTCCATCACTTTAAGATCATCTTGCCTGCGTGTACAAGAGCACCTGCTGGAATAGGGAACTGTGTTGCTTGTCTTCTCCTGGGGTGTCTGTTTCTATTCACCCCAATAGAGATGGCAGCCACTGTTCAAGGAGAAGGTCACCCAAGTCTAACTTGATGAAATAATGAGTTCGACTGAGGTTTCCCACTGGTTTGACTGGTCGAGGGGTTACTTAGAATGGGAGAGCATGGGCAACTATGGGCAGCTGGACAACCCGAGAATAGCACCCCAGCAATTGGTAACTGCCACTATGATGGCGTGGCTTATCTGATTCCATGGGAACCACAGCTATGCCATGCCCAGATAGACACAATAACCACAACAGGCATTGTGCTAATCGGTGAATAAATTTACAGAGAGTTTAGCCCTTTATAATTTTCCCAATCCTTGATCACAGTATATCTCTCCATTTATTCAGATCTTTATTCCCCTCAATACACTGAATTTTTTCCAGTATATAAATCCTACACAGGTTTATAAAGTTAAAAACCTAACCTCAACCTGAGCTGTTTAAAGGGCAGCACGTCTTTAATCTTGGTGGTTATATGCTTATGACCAGCATATAGAAATACAGATTGGGGTTCCCTTATCTTAAATCTCAAAACCAGAAGCATTTTGTAGTTTACACTGCTCCCCACCCCACCCCACCCCACCCCACCCCTGAACACCACAGTTTTTGGAGTATTTGTAAGTGTTTAATAAGACATCTTGAGGATAGGACCCACGTTGCATGATCCATCCACAGTGTTTTCAGTAATTTTGTGCACAGAACAGTCTTTGTGGTGTAGAATTTCCTGCTTGAGGCTTTGTATCAGTACACAAAACAGTTCTGGTTTTGGATTTTTCAGATTAGGGACGACCAACCTGTTCTACAGCCTGTGCCCTGCAGCTTTTTGGTAGAGTTTTTGGTAGAGTTCTTGGGAATTTTTATGTAGACAACTGTGTCATCCGCAGTTACAGACAGTTGTACCTTTGCCCATAGAGTCGTGCACAGTTCTTTTCTCTCTTTTGTCCTGACACTGCCTAGCAACTCCAGCACAGAGCTAAAGAGAGTGGGCAGAGGGTGGGGCTAAGCTCCTTCAGCAGAAGCTGTACCTCAGCCTGTCCTCCCTTTCCTCATCTCCATTTCTCTCAGCTCTCTCCCTTTTCTTTTACTCCTCTTTTGCTCTCCCCCCTCCCCTCCCCTCCATCCCCTATTCCTATCTCACCTCCTCCTCCCGCCCTTCCCTCCTTTACGCCCCCCCCCGCCCACCCCCTCGTTTTGTCCTGCTCCCTTGCTAGGCTCTGTAGCCTACAGAGTCTGTAGTCCAGCCCTCCTTCCATTCTTGATATCAGCCTCCTTGCTTTCTTTTTTTGTTGTTGTTTTTTGTTTGTTTGTTTTTTGTTTTGTTTTGTTTTTCGAGACAGGGTTTCTCTGTATAGTCCTGGCTGTCCTGGAGCTCACTTTGTAGACCAGGCTGGCCTCGAACTCAGAAATCTGATTGCCTCTGCCTCCCGAGTGCTGAGATTAAAGGCAATCGGATATCAGCCTCTCCACCTCCTCCACCTTCATCTTGCCAGCCCTTTGTCGACTTCGGGGGGCCTATTCAAAGACCCACCTCTTCTTTTCATCTTGAATTTTCTTTATCTGAACTCAGACATTTCTGTTTCCACTCTCAGAATTTTTTTATTTTACGTTAGTTGTGTTGCTGGGGGAGGGGGTATTTTGGTCTTTTTTTCTAAGTTTTCAAAGAAGGCTCTTTAATCATTGCTTCGAAGCTTGGTCATTTCTCTAACGAATGTACTCAGCGCTGTGAAGTAAGTCCCCTCTTAGCCCCACGGGCTGTGTTTCCATGCCCTCTGGGACTTCATCTTTAACTCACAGACTATCTGGAAGTCTGCTGCTTATTTCAGAACAGAATCATTGTCATCTACCCATTCTTGGCTTCTACTTGCCTGCTGGTCAGAGCTTACACTCTCTATGATACAAACTCCTTCATATTTGTTGAGGTTTTTGTTGTTGTTTTTAAATAGTCTAAAAAGTGATGAGTGTTGGTGTGTGTTCTGTGGTATCTGGAAAAGTAGGTACATTTTGTGGTTTGGGGTGGGGTGCTCTATGTAGAGACCTTCTGCAGTGATGGTGCTGAGTTCTACAGTCCCCATGGTATTGTATCTGGTTGTTTCGTCAATGTCGGAGGGATGCAGTGAGGGATGCTGTGAGGGATGCAGTGAGGGATGCAGTGAGGGATGCAGTGAGGGATGCAGTGGGGGATGCAGTGGGGGATGCAGTGGGGGATGCAGTGAGGAATGCAGTGAGGAATGCAGTGAGGGATGCTGTGGGGGATGCAGTGGGGGACGCAGTGGGGGATGCAGTGAGGAATGCAGTGAGGAATGCAGTGAGGAATGCTGTGGTCTATGGCTTTGATTGTGAAGTTGTGCCTTTCTCTTTTCAGGCTCTTCAGTCATTGCTTTACACATTTGCACTCCTGCCTCCATGCATCCCTGCCTCTGTTCCGTGCATCCCTGCCTCTGTTCCGTGCACTCCTGCATCTGTTCCATGCACTGCTGCCTCCGTGCTCCCCTGACTCCATGCACCCCTGCCTCTGTTCTGTGCACCCCTGCCTCTGTTCCATGCACCCCTTCATGTGTGCTCCTCTGCCTCTGTTCCATGCTCCCCTGCCTCCATGCACCCCTGCCTCTGTGCTCTCCTGCCTCCGTGCTCCCCCTGCCTCCGTGCTCCCCCGCCCTGATATGCTGCATCCATTCTGCATACCTTGAGCCAACTTAACCCTTCCTCCCTTGTTTGTTTTTTGTCAAGCGTTTCATCACAGCAGTGAGAAAAGAAAGTAACTACTGCACTGTTAATGGAGCATGAGAAACACAGCCAGAGGCAGAAGAGGCTGCGACCCAAAGGAGAGAGACACACAAATCCAGGACTGCACAAAGTGCAACTCATCAGCGACTTATGGACCTTGCACCTTAACACGGCAGAGTGGGTGGTATGTCAAACTGCACAAAAGCCAGCATGTTCCTGGCTTTCTAAAAAGCCAGTTATGAATCTAACACCCAGAAAAAACCAAACCAAACCAAAACAAAACAAACCAAAACAAACCAAAACAAACAGCCCCTTTGTCCAGGGCCAGAAAAATACCCTTGGCTGGCTAAATGCCTTTTTTTCTTTTGTCCTGCCTTGCTTGGGATGCGTGTTGGGTCCCGAGCAGGTAAAGTGATAGTTATAGCCAAGGTGTAGCAAGACCAACCCGGATCTTCTCCCATTGAGCCTGGATATTTCTTCATCGTTATGAGACTCTGGGTTTTGTGCTTTTGACTGGATTTCTCTGGCAGGGACTAGGGAAAATCTCACCTCATCACTCCTGAATGGAAGTAAAAAAAAAAAAATCAAGCCTCAAGCAGAGCTTCAGTGAAGGCCACATTGAGAAGATGATCTTCATTCCTGCCAGGTGGGACAGGGGTTCTGTTTCCACTGATACTGAGCTAAGGTAGTGTTACCTGGGCAGCAGTGGATGTCATGGTGTTTTGGGAAGCTTTCTGGGATGCCCCATAAAGAGGAAAGGCAGTTCCAGCCTCTTCACTGCCAGGTATATGGGTAGAAGTTTACATGCCACAGGCGATCTCCACTTCTGCGTGGGCGTGTTTGTGTGTGACACTGTGGGTGTTGGGGATACCTCACTGCAGCTGTGTGCGGGCAGGAATCTTGACTACTGACTCAGCCTGTGCTGGTGTGGGTTTTCACAAGGCCATGGTTTAGGATTAGAGTAGAATAGTTGTTATTTAAATATTTTCCTGCCTGGTTAAGATATCCCTTTCTTGGCCTTTGGCTAGAGAGAGGGGCTTCGGTGGGTTTTTTTTTTTTCCTTGTCTGTGGCCACTGGTATTTCTGAGTCATTTCTTCAAAGTTGAGACACATTCCAAAGCATTTGCCTTGCCAGTCCTTGGGTCTTGAATTGTGCTTTTTTAACTGCAATGGAACCCAGAGCAGAACTCGAGACTGTTCTACGGTTGAGCCGTATTCCCCACCACTGTGTCCTATAGCGTGTCCAGAGCTGCTAGCTCGGCTCAGCAGAAGCTTATGGCCAGGCTCCTCTATCTACTCCATCCTCCAAACACAGATGATTCCTCAAGAATTAGTTCCGAGTTTGAGGGCCGTCTGCCCCAGAGAAAACAAAATGCTTTAGGGTATGAGCCCTTGCTCTTGGCTTTAGAATCTTGGTGTGAATGTGACATGGAAAAAGTACTTTTTAAACATTTTCCTCTAATGTTAAACTGTGTTATATTTTTAAAAAATGAGTTTTCTCCAGTGGTTGAAAAGAATCTCCGTGCTTCCGCTGCTGTTTGGAAGTTTTCCACCTCAGCAGATCTCCTGCTGCCCCAGAACCCTGGGATGACAGAGAGGGAAACAATTTCTGTTAGCATATCCCATAATATTTACACAGCCTTCTTATGTGTATTATGACATCTGATCTTCATTACGTGGCCCGCAGGGAAGGTACTCATACGACCCAGACTGACACTGGTCTGGAACACTGGGACGCAGGTGCACAGTCTACCAAGATAACAGAATACTTCTATAAAAGCTGCTACCTGGAACTGTATCCCTCGTTAGGGATCCTGGAAGACCCCGTGGAGTCCTAAGGCTCCAGAGTGAGTTACCTGCTCACATGGAAACAAAGACCTTGATCTCTTCTGATCCGAAGAATGGGCACAGGCTGAGGGATTGTAGGCTTGTCTAGTGCTGGCTCGGGAAACCTCAGTCACTGCCACTGTCCCCTCTCAACTTTCAGAGCGCCTGGGAACAGGACACTCACTAGCATTTGGAGAGTGAAGTGGGCAGTTTTATAATGGACTGCACACGAAACTGCTAAGGTATTCTCCGCTGGTGAAATGAGCCAAATGCAAGCCAAATGAAAGTAGAAAGCCGTGTTTATTGGGAAGCTCTTTCGGGCAGGTTCACTGGTCCCAAGGAATATGCACCTCAGCTTCTTTGTGCCCAGTCTGAATCTCAACAGAAACGTCTGGATTTTCCCCAGCTATCATGAGGGAAACAAGGTAAAAAGGCCATGTCATCTGGCAGTGTGATGAAGCAGATGTGCTCTGGGCATCACACCGACGAGCTGAGCGGTCGGCAGACCAGACAAAGCTGGGCAGGAAGGCGCACACCTGGCTTCCTGCTCCTGTCCTCTGCGCCCACCCACAGAGCCAGGCACATGTGCCAGCCAGTGGCCGAGGCTCCAGGCACTCTGACAACGCGTGGTACCAGAGCCCTTAAGCATTTTCTTGTATGCTTAGTTGGTTGGGTTTTGTTGTTATTGTTGTTGTTGTTTGTTTGTTTGTTTGTTTGTTTGAGGCAGGTTTCTCTGGTTGTCCTAGAACTCACCTTGTAGACCAGACTGGCCTCAGATTCAGAGATCCACCTGTCCCTGCCTTCCTCTGAGCGCTGGGATTGAAGATGTGTGTCACTACTGCCCCTCAAGAAAAGGTTTTCTTCTAATAGGTCTGTGACTGGTCTCTGCCCATCCGCCTTACAATGTTTTCAGGATAATCTATCATCAAAAGTTAAATGAGAAAAAAAAAAGAACTAGGACTCAGGTGGGCTCATGGGAAGGAGTTTTTCCTTCTGACTAAGGATTATCCAAGTGGGCAGGTTGCCGGGCAGACAAACAGGCCACCAGCGAAGGCTGTGATCCATGCTACCCTTGAAGGTGCCTCCAGATCTGCGCAAAAGTTTATCGAAAAACCAGGTGAAGTCCTCCCAACTCAGAGCCAAGCACAGGGTATGGAGTGGCTCCCCCCAAAAGCCAGATGATTCCTAGCATGGGGAGCCGTCTGTGCTGGAGAACCTGAGCACTGAGCCCCACACTCTAAGGTCCACTCAGTGTCTGACTCTCCCTCAGCCTCTTCTCCCTCTACCAGAGGCCATATTTAAGGGACTTTGAGGATAAAATATCTTTAGCCTACTTGGAGTTCAGAAGCCACCCTTGAGTGGCTAAGGATACATTTTTCCCTCCACACCCAGAAAAGCTGGGAAGCCAGCAGGTTATACATGACAAGATGAGGAAGAAGAGAGGGAAGCAACCAGAAAAGGAAGTGGAAAAGAAAGGTCTCAGGCCTGAGGCAGAGCTAGACCACGCTAGCCTGCTGCATGTCAGTCCAGAGGGTCTGACAGGGGCCCACAGACAACACATGCATACCCACGGTGTCTCAGTGGCTCATCATGGGCCTCGTGCTGATAGGTTTGTTGTTCTTCAGCCTCTGGGGAAGGAAACATGGGCCTAGAAACTTCCGTCCCTTGCTGCAGTGAGGGTGGGACTTCTCGCATGTGCTCGAGACTGAAAACTCACTTCTGTCCTTGGGGTGAGGCAGCTTAAGTTTAGGGGTGCCTGGTCCCCCAACTCCTTCTCAGACAACCAGAGCCCAGAAGAAAGGCTAAGGGAACATCTAAGGAAACCATTGTGCAAAGAAATGGTAGTTTACCTTGCCAGAAGGGAGAAAGAGGCTGGGGCAGGGCCGCGGACGGCTTCTGTTGAATTTTTTACTGGAGCAGACCTGAAGGTTGTGTTTTGCCTAGGATGATGTGAGCCTTGTGTGTAAAAACCACACTCCACTTCCTTGGGCCACAAATGGGTGTCTGAGAAAGACAATAGCTAACTGAAATTATCTCAAGCTTACCTTTTAGCTCTTGTTAGCTTTGGGCCGGTGGCTAATTATATTTACTTCAGCCGTTAGCTCTGTGGCCAGTTGAGTGCCTCAGGAGGCTCTTCTGGTTCATCTTTAACTAAGTGGGGTGTGGGAGCGGGCAGTTTCGGGATTGCTAAAATGTTAGCGCTTGAAAGTTTGAAGCGGCTTCTCCTAATTTCCTAGCTCCTTGCCCAACTCGGCAAGAAGATATCACTTCTATGGCAGGGTTGGGGTAGCAAGAAGCATTGATGAACCGCAAGGTGGTCTTGAGCAGCCAGAAATTCCCAGGTACCCAAGGGCCCAACTCCTATTACAAACTGCACCGCCGTCTCTTTGTCTCCTCCGTCATCACACTTGCAGGCACACACACACACACACACACACACACACACACACTCACACTCATGTGCACACATGCACATGCATATACAAACACACTAGTTCTCTCTCTCTCTCTCTCTCTCTCTCTCTCTCTCTCTCTCTCTCACATTGAGCTCTGACACACCTTTCCTCTAGGCTTTTATGCTCCCATGAAAGTTAGACACTTGATTGAATTTGGAAGCTCATCTCAGTGCTCTGTCCAGCCAGGCTGTCTTCCCTCTCTTTCTAAAGCCAGGCCTTGCCCCAGCAGCCCAGCCCAGCCCAGCCCAGCCCAGCGCAACAGAGTGCAGCAAGCTGCTGGCTTCCTGTCCCTCATCCCGCTGACAGGCCTGGGCCTCGCCCTTCCCTGCTCAGGACTCTCGCTTTAGTCCTTTGTCCTGTGGGCTCTCACTATGCACGCATGTTGTTTTCCATAGCTAACATGGTGGGTGGCTCCAGCACCCTAAGAAAAACAAACAAGTCGAAATCTTCCACATTTTTTCCCACTGTGGACATGTTGTCCCCCAAGGGATGGCCGAACTCCGAGAATCATTTTTTTAAGATAATTACCTCTTTAAGAAATTGCTACTGACTTTGCAATGCCCAGGGAGTTGTTTACTTTGTGCGAGGGGCCACACCCACTGCTTCATTAGCCAGTCACCCCAAGTTCTGGAGTCCAGGGGCCCCTGGTATCCCTGCACAGGGCAAGTATGTCACTGCTCCCAGCATGAGACATGAGGCTGGGTGGGAGAGTCTCCGGATGTGAATCCCACCACTCCACCCACCCAGGTGTGGGAGGCTCAGGTGGGAAACAATGTCCTCTTTCAGGCCCGCAGGTGTTCATTGCGACAGTCAGGAGAGGCAAGCCAAGCTGCTAGAGGCCCTTCTAGAAAAGAAGGAAATGCATTTCCAGAGGGAAAGAGTGTGGTACACTGGCCTAGCTCTCTCTCTCCACCTCAGGGCCGAGGGCCCGTGGGCATACTCCGACTTAACAGGCCTGCTCATAAAACACGAAAATCCTTTGTTCTCCTGAGTGGCGGAGAGCAGCTGTCTTGAGCCATCCTGACATGCCAGCCATCTGAGTCGGCTCTGCCAGGTCTCTGGAGCATCTCATAGCTTCGTACACATATTTGCTCTTCCTGGAGGGTGGAGCAGCCAGTTCTAACTATTAAATTGTTTTAATGCCACCTGCTTCATAAAACTTTCCCATCCACCATCCAAATAGGAATTAATTGCCCCGCTGGAGAAGCCAGCTCACCTGGGCTTGTATTCACCAGCCCTTCCGGAATATTTCCATACAATGTGGCTATTATATGTAGGACAGTCTCACCCTTCATACAGCGACTGTCCGTGCCCAGGGCTTGCGTACCATTCACCCAGGGTTCTCCACTGCCTCACATAGATGAAATAGCATGCACGTGTCAGCAGCAGTACTATGTGTGAGGTGCTAGCCTGGAGGCAGGAAGACCCTCTGAGAACCAGGCAAGGATAAGGGCGTGTCCGTGTGCTGCTCTGAATTCTGGGAATGAAGACAGCCTGGGTGAAGGAGGGAAGCCACAGAGGAGAACTGTCCAGAATTGGAGCAGGCAGAGGGGAGCCACAGCCTCTACACACACCAGGGCTGCACACTGGACATTTTAGCTTGTAGTTTGTACTCAATGAAGCTCTGAAGTGATTCTGCGGAGTTGTCTGTGAGGTGATGGGCAGGAGAGACTCCAAGAGGGCCTCTCGCTTAGCTTCTGCACCTCAAATGAATAAAGAGCACCGACCCGGCTCCTGCACTGTGGTGCTTCTCAAGGGACCAGGAGCACCAAGCATCATGCAAGAAGCAGAGGGAAGCCAGCCTGCAGGGCTGCCTGGGTCCTGTCAAGGCGGATGTGGGCTTGGGTGCTGGAGGCAAACAAGGAATCTAGTGGAGACCTACCTTCTTCTACACAGGGAGCAAACACAAATTGAAGGGCCTTGGAAGAGGTCCACGTGAAAGACTAAACAGCTTCTGCCGTTAGCTTCACACTGGCTGAGCCTTTGAAGCCACTACTCAGAGGCAGGAGTGTGTGGCTCCCCGGGGCTGTACTAACAAAGTCCATCTCCTCACTGTTATGGGTCAGCTAGGAAATGTCCCCTGCAGGCTAGCATCTGGAACACTGGGTCCCAGCTAGTGCTACTTTGAAGGACAGGGGCCCTGGCTGGGAGAAACAGGTCAGTGGGTAATATGGGTGCTTTCTCTGCTTATACACACACTCACATGCACACACACTTATACACATGCTCACATACACACACACTTATACACATGTACACACTCACATGCATACACACACTCACATGCATACACACTTGTACACATTCACACACTCACACACACATGTATACACACAGTTATACATATACACACACACTAACATGCACATACACACACTCACATGCACACACATGCATAAACACTCATACACATACACTTGCATGCACATACACTTAGACACATACACACACTCACATGCACACACATAAATACACTCACATACACATACATACACACACTCACATAGATATTCACACATTAACACACACACACACACACACACACAGTACTGCTTCAGCTTTTCCATAGAAACCTTTACACCACAAATTCACTTTGCTAGACATAAAGGCCCTTCACTGACCTACGGAGAAGGTTATATAGATGTGTGAACGTGGCTGAGGCTTGGACCCCAAAGATTCTGGTCCTCAAGGGCCAAGAATTGCCACCCTTCAGAAATATGGATCACCTAGGAGACGAGGCCGTAAGTCAGCTCTGTCTTATAGCTAGCTCGTGGAAGTAGGAAGGTCCATTCCCACATTGCTGTGAGGAAATGCCAATAAAACCAACTCAAAGGGAGAAGGATCTGTTGGGCTTACAGTGAGGGTCCACTGTCTTAGTCACTGCTGTGAAGAGACACCATGACCGTGGCAGCTCTTAAAAAGGAAAGCATTTAATTGGGGCTGGCTTACATTTCAGAAGGTCAGTCCATTGTCCATGGCAGAAGCATGGCGGACACAGTGCTGGAGAGGAGCTGAGAGTCCCGCATCTAGATGGGCAGGCAGCAAGAAGACATTGAGAGCCATTGGGCCTGGCTTGAGTTGCTGAAACCTCAGAGCCCACCCTCAGTGACAGATTTCCTCCAACAAGGCTCCTAGCAGTACCGCTCCCTAATGGAGCCATCTTCATTCAAACCAACACATCCATCATGGTGGGAAGTCCTGGGGGTGGAAATTCGAGGCAACTGGTCACATCACATCTACATTAGGAGGTAGGGAGAGAGGGGTGAAGGCTAGTGCTAATGAACCCTCTCCTGTTTTGTTCAGCCTGGGACCCCAGCCCCAAGAATGGACCTTCTCACTTCCACTAACCAGGTCTAAGACAGAGCTAACTCATGGCCTTGTCTCCTAGGTGATGCAGACCTTATCAAGTTGAAAATCATTAACAACCATTAGCAAACACAGATTTGCCTACAAAGCCACATGCAGAAGCATCCTGAGCCCTAAAACCAAAAAGTCAGTTCCCCACATCACTGATCTGGGTGTGTGTGTGGGAGGGGGTGGTCTCTCAAGGCTGAAACTGCCGGTGATCTGGGCTGGACTGCATCTTTGTGTGTGGTCTCCCCCAGGCCCCCAGAGCTGTTCCCTTAGTGATGTTATGCTAACCCTCCAGAGTAAATTGCATTTCCTAAGCACACAGCCATACACGCAGTAGGAGCGGGGCAAAGCCTTCTTGGGGGGGCACTGTGAGCCGAGCTGGGATTTAAAACAAATATATCATCACAAACCCAGCAGCATGCACTCAGGTCAGCCTCAGGCTGGCCAGGCTGCTCCAAGGCGTTGTTTAAGCGAATGCCAGAAATTTCAGGCCCCTCTCAGGGGATTGTGTTCCAATGACATACACTGCCACCCAGCACTGACCATCTATGCTGACTCAGCACAACCCCTCATGCCGAGGGTCAGCCTCTTGCTTTTGAGTCACCCACGGGCTAACTACATTTGCCCATATCTGGCAGGCCCTGGCTCCAGAGCAGATTCGGACAAGCGGGCCTTCGTGGTTGTTTGGATTGTGGGGTAAGAAGCAACGTCAAATGGAGATCTGATTGCACATTTGTTTGTGGGCACCAGTGCAGCCCGCTGCTTGATCCGTGTTAAGGTTGCGTCTGAGTTCGCAGATGAAAGTGAGCACTGTGCTGATCTACCCGCAGGAAGGAAGAGAGGGGTATCCCTGGCTCCACTAAATGGCCGCACACAACGTCTGTGACTCCTCTGGCTAATGTCACTGCAGTTCAAATGTCCATTCATCTCCAAATCACTCAGAGCTCAGTCTCGCCTTCCTGGCAGGTAAGAATTTCCCTGCCCTGTAACCTCTGGCCATCAGTCCCAGGGCCAGCGGGATGTCTGCAGAGGCAGGCCACAGGAGTACCGACCCACCGCAGGGCTAGTGGGCTGCACCCATTGCAAGACCCTGCACGGTGGCCGTCACGTGCTGATTGGAGATAATTCCTCACAGCGTGGTGGCAGACAGCACCTTTGTGTGTGTCATTATGATGACGCTCACTCGCTCAGCAGTCACTAAAGCTCTGGAAACATCTGCCTGGTCGTTAATATGTAACCCATGTCTTTGCTGTGAGTCATTGGTTAAAACAGTGATCTGCACAAAGACACCTGTCACCAGAGGCTGAGTAAACAGGAGATAAATCAAAGACAGTGGCACAAGACTTAGGGTAGCACAAAGAAAAAACTCTCAAGTGACCAGAGCCATCTAGAAGGGTCTGTGGAAGGAGGTCAGGCTGGCAGTTCAAACTGTGGAATGAAAGAGAAGACCAAAGCAAGGGCTGTCAGCCATCAGGGAGGAACAGCATGAACTAGGGAAGTGGGGCTCGGCTGCATGATCCACCCATAGCTGGCCAGCATGGAGGCCAAGCCAGATTCTGATCCCCGAGTTTAAGGATCATGAGGTCACACAGCACGGGGTGGCAGGTGTGCAGCCCTCTGGATCTCTCTCAGCTCAGGCATGGACACCAGTAGGGCATCCAAAACTCTGAAGGGAAAGGATACAGGAGAATCCATACCTTCATCCCCCATTGGGACCAATGACAGCAGTCAGGATTTGCGCTTGGCCTTCCTGGGTTTTCCCCCAAAGGACATTTCAACAGCACCACCTCCTCCCAGGAACCTAAGTCCTCACAAGTTATCCCTCACAGCCATTACTTAGCGCCCATCACAGACAGAGGACGCCCTTAGAAACAGCAGTCAGCTAGGCAGCCCGAGGCTCTCTCATGGGCTCACGTCCTATTCTCCAGCAAGGACTCTAGTCAGCACCAAGGAAGCCCGGAAGAAAGAAGACAATGTGTATTGTCAGAGGCACAGCATGGGCTCGGGAGAAGCCAGGCAACAGGAAGAGGTATGCCAAGAACCGGGAGGCAACTTCAGATCTGATGTCAGCCAGGGAAGGCAGCTCGGAAGATGAGATATTGGAGGCAAAAACTACTGATTAAAGAACTGAAGAGGAGGCTGAAAATGAGATAAGGAGCAGACAACCAGCACACACAGCATATCCATCTTGAAGAGGAGAAAAGAAAGGAGAGGAGCGGAAGGGCCGGCCAGGCTGCCGAGTTATCTGTGTCTCGCACTGAGGGGCTTTTCCTAGAAGTCACTCCCCCTGGCTTCTCATTTACACATCTGTGGAACTTCATCTCTCAGTCATGGCCAGGGAGGCAGAAAAACATGAAACTAGTCATTTCTGCCACCACACAGCAAGTAGAAGGCTCCCGAGTGTGGCCCTGTGCTGATTGTGAGGACCAGAAGCCTCCCCTCAGTGGTTCTGAGGGTCCAAGTCACCTCGGATTGCACCTCACCTCAGGGAACCTGCCATCCACGCCTCCGTGTGTTGGCTCCTTGTGTGATTGTCAGATGGGCACACATTGTTTTCTGCCCTGAAGGGTAAGATATGGGATGCTCCTGTTTTCAAAGTGTCCACAGTGCATCCAAACATGGCTGCCCAAGGAGGTCCAGTTCTTCTGTTACCTCACTTGGAAAATAAATCTTTGCCCAGATGGAGTGGCATTAGAGATCTAGGGATGGGGTTAACCCTGGAGAATTCAAACAGACCCTAAGTGCCACCACAAGTACCCTTGTAAAAGAAGCAAAGGGACTTTTGAGAGGCACAGAGAAAAGGATGTAACATGACCACAGGCAGAGATCAGAGTGATAGGGCCACAAGCCAGGGACACCTAGAGCCACCAGAAGTTGGAAGAGGCCTTGCCAAAGACTGCAGTTCAGATTTCTGCCCTCTGTAGTCTCCTGAGAATAGGTTTCTCTTGTTTGAATCAACTAGTCTTCTCTGTTTTGTTGCAGCCTCTCTAGCAGATTCACACAACTGTAGAACTCAGAGTTCAAGGCATACCTTCTTACACTAGTGGGCTAAAGAATGATTTGTGGTGTGTGCAGTGGTAGGGACGGAACCCAAGGCCTTGTGCACATTAGCCAAAGTCTCTGCCACTAAGCCACATTCCCAAGCTCATTAGTTAAGTAAATAAAAAAAAATTAAGTCATGGTAAAAATAGCAGATACTTGACAAGATGTCAAAATGGCTGCCTCAGCACCAGCCATCTGGAAAATATTCCAGAACACTGATGATGGAATAAAATGCAAGAAATATATATATGTATATGTATTTGTATATATATATAGTTTATGTATATTTACCAAGACTGTGATGATGCTTTTGTTTAGATAAATTTTAAAGGAAAAAAAACTCTACAATTTTAGACATAAAAAATTCACAATTTCTTATAAAAATGATAAACCTAAAATCTGTTCAGTTGGGGCTCTGGGGTTAAGAACACTTGCTACGCTGGCAGAGGACCCAGGGGCTGTCCCAGCACCCCCATGGTGGCTCACAACTGTCACTCTGCTCACCTCAGTGGCCATTGCACACGTGTGGGGCGCAGACATACATGTAGTGAATAAATCTTTTAAAAGTATTTAAAGCTATATTGTGTGATGAAAGACCGACTATAAAACTGAAGCATGTGCAGAAAGCATTCAAGTTTATGAGAAAGAAATGACCAGACCCTAACTTACACAGCAAGGTATGATAGAGACTCCTCACCATAGGAAACACAGTGACTGAACAAGTTATAGCCACAAAGAAAAAACAGCTTCTATCTATTATAGTTCTATTAGACTCTTCAAAAAACAGCCTCAGTCCCTACACAGATTCTGCAAAAGGAAGTCCGATTATCCCCATTTTTTGGATGGGTAAATGGAGGCCAAGGTTTACTAGACGGTTGCCCACAGATATGAAGTCCTCATCGCCAGAACTTGTCGATGTTCCATTATTTGAAGAAATAGGGCTGATGCAATTTGGGATGTAGAGATGAGTTAGATCCAAAGCATGGGAAGATGGTACTTGAACCCATGTCTCAGAAAGAATTCTCCTCTCAGGAACCCCAACCGTGTGTTAAATCAGTGCATGTTTTCTTTTCTGTTTTCCATTCTAGGGTGGAGGCATGTTAAAGATGGACAGGATGCTTCTTGTTTTCTTGGTGACCTAGAGACCGAAGAAGCAGGTCAAACAGTCCTGTCAGAAGCAGGCGGGGATGGGTGTGATGCCCTGGATTCCTACAGAGGCACGGGGCTATAGAAACAACTTTTGAAAATGAGTTTGCAATTCAGAGCGAAAGTCAAAAAGAAAATGTGTCATGTGCCCCAGTAAATTATAACTGGAGATGTGTCTGGTGACTCAGATGAAGAAGAAGAAAAAACACTGTGATAAGATGTTTATGTCATTGGTAGGGACAGAACCCAGGGATATCCATACATGATAAACTTGTATGTTGTCATTGAGCTATACCCCCAGGCCATGGTGGTTCAAGCCTAGCTTTTACAAGCCTGTGATCCCAGCTACTTAGGCTGAGACAAGAGTCTTTCCAGTTTAAGACCTGCCTGAATTACAGAATGTATTCTGTATTACAGAATGCCAGGCTGGGGAGGTTGGGGATCGAAATCAAAAGCTAAAAATAGAAAGGAGGAGCAGTGTGTGGTTCAGGGGTAAACTCTTACCAAACATGCATGAGGACATAGGTTCAATCCCTGGTATCATCAAAAACATAAACACATATGTAAATAAATGTATGTAAATAAATAAGTGAATAGATAATTAAATAGCAACCGGCATGTGGAGACGCCCAAGACAAGAGCTTGAGACTAGCTGGTTGAGATAAATTCCCAAGGATAATGGTTCAGTGGGCTAATTAGGCCTGCCGGGTACCAAAGAAAATACAGACCCCACCCAGGTTGGTGGGGGCCAAAGAGTCTCCATTTCTCAATGGAGAAGAGCAGCTAAGAATGGGAGGGACTGTGGGCAGATTTCATAGGAGCCAGTTAGGGAGGGAGGCGGGACAGCTCAGAGCCCAGCCCTTGAGCCTGGCTCCTTCTCTGCTCCTTGGGGCAGTGCTACAGGGCTTATAAGATGAGACACAAACAGACAAACAAAATCCAACTGCTCTCTCTGCAGAGTTTGGGCAGACAAAGCCCCAGATCCCCATGGGCTTGGCCACTGCCTCTGCCTCAGTCCCAGGTTAGCTTGTCTGGTGTCTCTCGGGTGCTGGCTTCCTTTCCGGCCCAGTCTGCACACACAGCAGAATGCCCAGCGTGACGGGAATGTGTCTTAACAGATGGGTGATAGGCATGATGAAATCGTGTTTGCCCATTACAGAAGGAGATAAGCGGGAAGGATGTTTGGTGACGAAACAGGAATGGATGTCTCCCACCAGAAACGCCTAGGTGACCATGGGGAGACAGAGTCACGGGACTCTGGGAGGTCAACCCAATGGAACCTCACAGTGCGACTCAAAGGAGGCTCATTGCGAAAGCCTTGTGGGGACGTGAGAAACACGCAGAACACGATAGCCAGCAAATGTAGGTGAGACGCCGGGAGCAAGCTGGAGAAGAAGGTCTCTCCAGTGCTCTTGCCAAAGGTTTATTTATAAATAATACAACATATATACCTTATGTACAACCTTTATGATTTTGAAGTGACAACTGTTGTGTTTTATAAAAAGATCAGGATATGCTTTGTAGCATGTGATATGGTGAGGTGTGGTATGGTGAGGTGTCTGTGTGTGTGTGTGGGTGCCTCGGTGGACCCATGCTGAGGCATCCCTCCACCGAGGGACCAATGGGTATAGTGTAGGGCAGAGTTTATTTAGAGCATGAGAAGGGGAGTTGAGAAGGGAGGAGATGTGCCGCGCATGCGCACACACAAACACGAGAGAGAGAGAGAGAGAGAGAGAGAGAGAGAGAGAGAGAGAGAGAGAGAGAGAGAGAAGAGGCTGACCAGGAACATGGGGGAGGGGAGGGGAGAAACTGGACAGGGAGAAAAGAGAGGTCAGGGAGAGATTGAGAAAGGGCTGAGAGACCAAGGAGGGGCCAAACAGCCCCTTTTATAGCAAGCCAGGCCTACCTGGCTGTTGCTAGGCAACCGTAGGGTAGCTTGTAGAAGGAATGCTAACAACAACTATGAAAATGGAATTACAATAACACACAAAAGTTTTGAGTTTTCGTGGGATAAGTGACTTACAGCTCTCTAACATCATCTCAGTGAGTTTCTTTATTAATGTCTGAAAAAGACTTTGACAAGATAATACATTTCTAAGAAGAATTGCCTAAACTCTGCAGCGACAGCAGTTGGATTTTGTTTGTCTGTTTCTCATCTTATAAGCCTTGCTGTATTGTAGTACTGCCCCAGACAGCAGAGATGGAGCCGGGCTCAAGGCTGGGCTCTGAGCTGTCCTGTCTCCATCCCCAGCTGTCTCCTAGGAAGGCTGGCCACAGTCTCTCCCATTCGTGACTGCTCTCCTCCACTAAGAAATAGAGACTCTTTGGTCCCCTCCAACCCGGGTGGGACCTGTATTCTCTTTGGTAGCCTGTAATGGAGGACACACTGTTTATAAGCCTGGGCTTCCAGATCCGTTTGTCCCCATGAAAGTCAGCTGCCCTGTAAACAAATCTTATTGCTCCATGGGGTGGGGGCAGGGAGGGAGAGGGCTCAACCCTCCCCCAGTTATTCCATCCACCCCACTGTGGTGCCAGGCGTGTGAATGAGGCCAACCGGCTCTTCCAGCTCCCATGGAAACACCCCAGCCTAGCCGATGTGGGGCAGAGATGAGCTGTGCACATGCGCCCTGCTCTACTTGCCGAGCTTTGAGCAAATGAGTCCCGTTGCTGGCTTAAACCACTACAATTGGAGGTGTTTTGTTATATGCCATAGGTAACTGAAACATCTCTTAATCTCCAGGAGACTGAAGGATGCTAGGATAAGGCCTGAATCTGCTCTGGCTTTGCAATCCCCTGTCCTGCTCAAAGCCTACCTTTTTGCAAATGTGGGGTAGGAATTCAAGAGAAAGATAAGAGTGGAATGTTCATACATGGTGATAGCTCAATTAAGTAAATCTCAATCCTTCCCCTACACGTTTGCAGCTGGTTCTGACTTCCTCAATGTTGAAGGAATTCAAGGGAGACAGGAAGCTCACTCCAGGTGGCATACAGTGTAAGAGTGTCAAACACAGGCAGTCCCAGCCCTGCTTCAGCTGTTTTGCTGTGTTAAATAACAGATGAAGATTAAGGACCGTAGGTGCTGGCTCTCCACAGGCCTCTCTTAAGTACAGAGAGAACCAGGACAAGATAATTAATGGGTGAGGGCCTGTGACTGGGTTTGGTCTTGGCATAGGCGTCCATGCCTGATTCCAAGGGGCGCAGTTCACAGGCCAGGCTCTGTGTGCAGTTACAGCCTCTAGATTTCTGGGGTTTGACCTTTTTCGCATCCTCATCCCTGGACGTGGGAGTTAGAAGCCAAGCAGCCCACTCCTCCCTCACCTTGGCTTCTGTTTTACATAATCCCAGTGGTGGAGGAATGGTAAGAGACCTGGGCATCCTCACGTGAGGGTTGGGACAGCGCAGCCCAGGGAGAGCTTGCCCCCCACCTGCTTGTCAGTGCCCTGTAGGTTAAGAATATTTTCACACTTTTTATTGGCTGAAAAAAAGAAATCAAAAGATGGCTCGCTTGATAAAATGCTTGCCACACAAGCCAAAGTTTGGATCATATATATATATATATATATATATATATATACACACACACACACAAAACTATAATTCCAGCACTGGAGAGGCAGACAGAAAGATCCCTGAATCTCACTGGCCAGCCATGCCATGGGATCAGTGAGCTCTAGGTTCAGTTTCAAGATAGATAGATAGACAGACAGACATAATCGTGTGAAAAGTAATCGAGAGAGACACCTGATGACCTCTGGCCTACACAAACACATACGTGTGCATCAACGCATAATCAAAACAATGTTGTTTTCACATGCGAAAATAATAAGAAATGCAAATTTTTGGTGTCTACAGACAAGATTCTTCTGGGATGCAGTCACGCCCGTTTGTCTACTTCTTCAGATGTTATAAAGAAAGAACAACAAGGCCCAGGTGGTCCACAGACCTACAGATAACTACTGGCTGTGTTTCCAGGATCTTTGTATAAAGACACTAATTGAAACAACTCAAAATCGAATGCTCTGGTCAGGCCCACAGGCGGACTGGCTGGCCAGAAGACACCAGAACCATAGTGATTGTGTGGTGGGCACACACACTTCAGTCCTTCCGTTCAGTCTGTTCTCTGAATGAGTCATCACAAGACACTGACACTCTGTCATTGTCACACTTCAGTCCCCGGGTGAACAGTAAACATGAGAACAAATGGATTTCTTTTGTTGTTGTTGTTGTTCTGGTTTGGTTTGGTTTGGGTTTTTTCCAGTGCTGGGAATGGAACCCATGACTGCGTGCTGGGCAAGTGCTCTGCCACTGGGCTACATCCCAGCCCAGGCCGGCTGGATTTTGTGTGCTCAGGCCTAAGCCTACAAGGAAAGAGCTGACTAACATTGTCTTGTCTGTTGATCAAGACCTCACCACATTGTCCAGACATGTCAGGCCCACTTCTCCGGACAACATCATGCTGAGTGAGACAAGTTCTAGGGTGAGCTGGCCTCCACCGTGGAGATCCACTGTAAAGAGAGAGACGAGTCTCACCTACACAGAACATGGCCAGTGGCCACCAGCTACATCCAAACCCAGATCACTATGCTGGGCCAAGGGAAACTGGATAAGCCATCAGCCTCTCCTTCTGCAATCCAAACCTACCCAAGGACAGGTCACTTCAGGTGCCTGGTAGAGACTCCTTTGCTATTGGTTTGCATGCAAATGGTCCCCTTTCCTCTGACAGCTGTCTTAGCAACTCAATGTTTTTAGGGACTCAGATAATCCACTTTCAGGGTTGCAAACCAGCCTTCTGGATGGCAGGTATAGCCAGAGGGAGACTATGTTTACATCCAGTTCCTGAAGCCGAGTAGGGCTCAGGGGGTAGCTTCTCCTTCAGCCACGCAGGTCTGTCCTGAAGACTAAATGTGATGAAGCAGGTGAATATTCCTGAAGAATCTTGTGTTCTGTTATTTGTTCTTTTTCTCTATTTAGGCAATGGAGCCAGGAGCCAAGTATGCAAGTACTCTGCCAGTGTCCCACACATCCTGGGAAGAAAGGGTTTACTTGACCCAGAACCACTAGCCCGGGGATGGTGCTGCCCACAGTAAGCTAGAACCTCTCACATCAATCACCAAGTAAGAAAATGTACCACACATTTGTTCATTTGGCTGCTGCCGAAGCAATCGAGAAACTGTTTGGTCCCTTACTAGAGGAGAACAGGAAGGTGAAATCAAAGGGGATCCTTGGAGCAGGGGGGTGTCTGGCTACCTGGGCTTCTGGCCACTGGGACATTTTTTTCAGTATTCCCATCCTACCCCCAAAAGGCTCAAACATTCTTGAGGGATGGCGAATATGGTGAAGCTGACAGTTCCAAGGCACCAGCACAATGGCTGGTTGATGATTTGCCCAACTTTTAGTAAGAAACGTTCCGGCTGGGCTGTGGTGGCAAATGCCTTTAATCCCAGCACTCGGGAGGCAGAGACAGACAGATCTCCAAGTGTGAGGCCAGTCTGGTCTAAAGTGAGTTCCAGGACAGCCAGAGCTACACAGAGGAACTCTGTCTCAAAAACAAAATGAAAAGATTCATAAAAGCAGGAAAATTACAGTTACGAAGTAGCAACGAAAATAACTTCGTGGTTGGGGGTGGGTGAGTGGGTGGTGGTACTTATAACACGAGGAACTGCCTTAAAGGGTCACAGATTAGGGAGGCTGGGAGCCACTGCCTTAGATAGTCAACTTAAAAGAGCACCCTATAGGGTCATCCTTGTCCCCCCAGGGCGGGAGTTGCTGATAATCAGTTACAGGACTTTTAGGAGGATGCCCAGGGTCCGGGTGCACCCATGATTCACAGTTGACCTCTACCCCACTGCCAGCCCCTTTTCTGTCAGATTTATCCTGAAGTAGGAATTAGGAATCGACATTCCCTACCCTACAGGGAACTGTGTATGTATTTCAGGAGCACAGCTGCTATTTCCTATGCTGCTCAGCCCCTTCCTGGTGGTCTACTGACTTAGCTATGTACGGTCAGGAACTGAATGTCAGGTTGCCAATGCATGGAGGGATTGTGAGGAGGCTGGCCTGACAGCTCAGATATGTGTGAATTAATTTCCCACGCGTTCCTGCTTCATGTTGGTCTGAGGTGTGGCAGAAAAATCTGGCTCACGCTGCAGATGTTGAATTCAAGCTAGACTGGCAAAGACTGCTGATCCTCACTCCATGTCCCTAATCCTGATCAGTGACGTACTGAAAAGAGACCTCAGTTCCTCTGCACCTTGGCTCTGGCGCCATTCCCGCAGACACTGTAATATGGAAAAAGCACCCCAGGCCCTGTGCCATGCTCTGCAGACCCCACCTGGCCTGGCTGAGCAGATGTTACAGCTAAGGCACTTGAGTGACTTAGGAGCCAGGCCCCATATGTAATTTCTGGTTATGATTTCATTTTCCTGGTGGAGGGATGTGTTATGGAGTACCTGAAGAGAAACACTCCCGGGAGGCCTGAATAAGTTGAATGGAATCTTTAACATTGATGTGATTGTCCCAAGCAGATAGCTTAGAAGAGCAGCCCGGACCTCCAGTTGCTTTGTGTTTTTAAGGGCAAACAACTGCAACTGTGGAGTATACAGAAAGCAAATGTTGTTTACAGGAGGTGTCTATCTGTTTGCAAAGGGGGGAAGATAATAGTTAAACGCATAGCCATTAACCTTTAACTCAGGGTCACATTGTATAGGGATTTGGGGCTGGTCTAGAGTCCAGCTTTACACTTAAAGTTTTCTTTGGAATTCTTTCATGAGATGACCTAACTATAGTTCAGCATCCCTTCAGATGGAACCTAGTACCCCACACACCCCACACACTGAACAAATACTGCACCACAGAGCAGCACGCTCAGCCCTGGCTGCGGCTTTGAAACAGCAACCCCTCTTTCTAACAGATATGTTCCAAGAACCCAGAATGTGTTGCTTTGAGTGTTCTATGGAAAAGCATCCCAGTAGCAAATTTATAGAGTGTCCTCCATACATGGAGTCAGTAGGCAGGGGCTCTGAGCTGTCTGAAATCAAGAAAATGGTTTAGTCCAGCTGTTTGCTAAGATTGCATTTAGTAAGTAACATGGACTCTGTGGTTTAGACAGGAAAAATGCAGGACTGAAGACGTGGCTCAGTGGCAGAGAGCTTTCTCAGCGTTGGTGAGGCTCTGGTTTCCATCTTCAACACAAGCTCATAGGCAAACATAAACCTAGGTGTGGTGGTATGACCTGTGGCCTCTGTTGCTCAGGAAGCCCAGGCAGGAGGATGGCTTGAACCCAGGAATTTCAGGACAAACTGGGCAGCTTAGCCAAATTAAGACTCCAAAACAAAAGAGCAGAGTATAATACTTCCCTGTAGCTGAGGGAGAGGGGCTGGCAGGGCCAGTTCCTCCGTGACTGGGAGGGAGGGTCTAATGCTCTCAGTTTCTGGTGGTTGATGGTGACCGTGGGCAGCTCTTGACTTGTAGACACTCAGCCAAGCTCTGCCCATCTTCCCATGTGTGGAAGACTTTGTTTAAATTTCCCTTTAGCCGGGCTTGGTGGCGCACGCCTTTAATCCCAGCACTCGGGAGGCAGAGGCAGGCGGATTTCTGAGTTTGAGGCCAGCCTGGTCTACAGAGTGAGTTCCAGGACAGCCAGGGCTATACAGAGAAACCCTGTCTCGAAAAACCAAAAAAAAAAAAAAAAAAAAATTTCCCTTTGTATAAGGCCGAAAGTCATACTGAATGTGGGAGCTACCTTCTTCCAGTGTGATCTCAACTAACTGTGTCAGTAGCGACCCATTTCCAAATCGGGTCACACTTGAAAGTCTTGAACATGTACATTTCAAGGTGATGCAATTCAACCCAGAGCCCTAGAATTTGCCACCTTTACTTTAGTATGTTGGGTGTTGTTGTTGTTTGTGTTTGTGTTTGTGTTTTGGTAGGAGTATGAAAGTTTGATGATGTAGAGAAACCAGAAAACAAATTCCTAGGGCTGGAGAGAGATGGCTCAGTTGGTAAAGTGTTTGCTGGGAAAACATAAGGACCATGTTTGACTCTACCACCCACTTACAGACAGACAGACAGACAGACAGACAGACAGAGCTTAACACCTGCAATCCCAGCCCTTGGGAGGTGGAGCCGAGAGAGTCTCTGGGTTCTGGCCAGAGAGTCTAATGGGATTGGTGAGCTCAGGCTTAGTGACAAACCCTAATTTAGAAGCAAAGGCAGAGAATGATTAAGAAAGACATTTAATGTTGGCCCCTGGCCTCCATGAGCCTAAGTACACACACACACACACACACACACACACACACACACACACACACACACACATACATATACACACACATCACATCACATTTCAAGTCTAAAGCCCTACCTTTGAATCTTCCTAAAGTAGGGCTTCACTGGAGAATCTACCATTCCCTAGAAATGTCCATCTAGATGTCATCACTTGACTGGCAGGTGGAGGTCAGCCCAGATGGCTGACAAGGACTCAGGCTCTGAGGAGACGGCAGACCAAGATCCTGCCCAGAAGCAAAAGGATGTCGCAGCACTTGCTTCTTCATCTGCACAGGCCAGACCTTAAAAGACACCACATCCCAGAGAGTGCCTTGCAGACTGAGCAAAACAAATGCCACTTCTCAATTCCTACTCTGGAGCCCGGGCCCTCCAGCCCAGTATGCTGGGGAGCTGCAGCTCTGGACTGATGGGAATTGTCTTGAGTTTGAGGCATAAATTCGATGCCAAGTTCTGGGGCAAAGGAGACATCTCAAAGTTGCAGACTAGTGAATAAAGCCAGGTGAGCATCCCCCAGCACAGGAACTCCCCTTCCGCCTCCCACACTCTGTGGAAGTGACCCAGGCTTTCCTGAGAAAGAATAGCCCTGTTGGAGCACTCCCTTCTGATTACCTCAAGGAACCCAGAGAATAGAAGGGTTTTTATTAAAACTCTATACCCAGCTGGTTCTCAACAAATCACCGATTCTGACATGGGCGTCTTATTAACCAGAGGCTCACTCTAATGTCACAATAGGGGGCTGCCTTGACATCTTATTGACACAAAGAGTCACATTGAAGGAGACCAGACGGGTGACATTTAGATGCATTTAGATGAGAACCAGCCAGACCAGACAAGAGAGGGGGACCTTGGGTGTAGAAGAAGGTCCAAGAGAGGCTGTTAAAATTTAAAATTGTAAAGAAAGAATTCATTAACCCAGGATATAATGCAGGCTGCTAATGTGATAAATAAAATTAAGAATTTAAACAGAGAATGGCAGAATGACCCTCACCAAGGCAGGGATAGCATGGTTCAGGGCTTCATGGGGGAATTGCCTTAAAACCTCACAGGCTAGCTGTCTATCAACAGAAGAAAAAGTGGTGTGAATATACCACAGAGGATTAGAAAGCCGTAAAGACAAACACAACCCAGGCACTCGCAGCAAAATGGATGCAACTGTAGGATGCTGTGGTCAGCAAATTATGACAGACATCAAAGACAAGGACCACGTACTTTCTCACATGCAAAGGCCAAGAGTCAACTAAATGTAGACTAGTGGTCACTAGTGACTGGGAGAGTACAGGAGGGACAGAGGTAGTGAGATTTAAGGCTGTTTTCTAGTTAAAGATTATTTTCTCTCTCTCCTCTCCTCCTCTCTCTCCCTCCCTCTCTATCTCCTCTCCCTCTGTCTCTCCTCTCCTCTCTCTCCCTCTCTCTCTCCTCTCCTTCCCTCCTCTACCCCCTCCTTCATCTCTCCCTCCCTCCTCTCCCTCTCTCTTTCTCCTCTCCCCCTCTTTCCTCTCCCTCTCTTTCCCACTCTCCATCTTTCTCTGCACATATGTGTGCATACATGTGTGTGTGTGTCTTTGTCTCTGTGTGTCTATGTGTCTTTGTGTTTCTGTGTGTATGTATCTATGTATCGTGTGTATGTGTGTGTTTCCCCAGCACATGCGCATGTGTTTTCAATGCTAGGTTGAGCTCAGAACCTTGGACATGCTAAGCAAGCACTCTGCTGCTGAGCTATAGCCCAAGCACAAATATGTATTTATATATATACACACATGTATACACATACACGCATACAAATATATAAAGATATAGTTGGTTCTTTTTTTCCCGAGGGTCTCATGTAGCTAGACTGGTCTCAAACTTAGCCTAGGATAGCACTGAACTTCATATCCTTAGCCTCCACCTACCAAATGTTGAGATTATAGGCATATACCTTCATGTTTACAACACTAAGCATCAGGCCCAGGGTGTCATGCATGCTAACAAGTCCCCACTATACGTAGCTTCAGATGGCAGAGCACTTTGCCACTACTAGCTAAGATTCATGGGAGGGCCTGACAATTCAGAACAGGAAAATAAGAAGAGATGGCCATCAGTTTCTGTATCCAGTGTCACTGAAACAGACCACCCCAGACAGGAGAGCAGATACAAACAGAGACTTATTTTCTACAGTTCTGAAGGCTGGAAGGCCAAGCTTACTAGTTTGGCACTGGGCAAGGAACTTCTCAACACTCCATTCCTAGGTTGAACACAGAAGGGAGAATTGAGGGCTGAGGAAAGGGATGGATTCATCTTTTCACCAGGAACTCCCTCCAGGGGTCACCACCTCAGCCCCACGGAAGGGTGCTAATCTATTTCTGAGGGCACAGCCCAAGACCTGGTCTTTTTGAGAAGGTCTGCCTCTAACTCCTCTGGGTCACACTGAGAGCTGCTTTTCTAGAGTGTGAACTTTGCAGGACACACTTGAACCACAGCGCATTGAGACTTCTGGAACCACACATCGCCCAGGGACATTCTCCAGCTTCCTGGAGGTTCACACTGGTCATGTCATATAGCTCCCACTAAGGGGGGGCATGTTGAAAGTGGGACATTCCGAAGATAGTGATGGCTAATCTCACTCTCAGAAACGGGATGTTGTACAACTTGACCTTCCTTGGGCTCAAACTTGAAATGGTCACTCTTGGAAATAAGCCAAACCCCCAAACCCATAGGAAGTTATACTGAGCCTTTAAAAGGAAGAGTCGGGTTCCATGTGGGGTGGCACAAGCTCAATATTCCAGCACTCCTGAGCTGAGGCAGGAGGATTCTTAGTTTAAAGTTAGTCTGGGCTACATAACAAGGTCTTACCTCAGAAAACAAACAAGAAATTAAAAATAAGAAAGTCAGAGTTGGTCCAGAGGACTAAGCATGACGGGGGAGGGAAAAGGGGGGAGGGTGGAGCTCAATGGTGGTGCTGGTGCCAAGCCAGGGTACAGCTCTAGGCTGTAACTCTGAGAAACAAAGGCCATGCCAACTCCACTAAAGATTCTTTTCTTCTCACTTTGCCCATGAATGTATCGATGCATGATGGACACAGATATTTTTAGGGCTGCTTGAAGCACAGTTGTCACCAGCAACTGCGAATCACTAGGTTAGGATCTCAGGTCAAAATTCCTTAAGAATCTCTTTTAAGTACAAAATGATCATTCTGGTCCTCTCTATAAACCCAGGCAGAAGTTTCTTTAATGATGCTTAAATCTTATCATTGTAAGTCTGAGAACTCTCTAGCCTGCTTCCCAGACTGTCACAGCTGCCACCAGCTCTTGACTTCCCTGGCCCCCTGAGTCTCATCAGCCAGGGAACTGAGCGCCTGCCCAGGCACTTGTCAAGCTGTCTATGCTATGGCTTCTTCCACTGCAATTAAGTTTCTCAGGCTGGTCACAGTGCCTGTCACATGGTTTGCACACAATCATAGTGTGGCTTATTATTGACCCTAGTATTAGCTAATCTTTATCAAAACCCTGAAGCGGGCCACTCCCTCAAGGCGCCTTTGTGGCTCACAGCCCAACTCCTTACAAAGTCATGGGCCTCACAGCTGAAGGCCTGGTGTCACCGGAGTGTGATCTGCCAAGGTTGTTTGATTGGCTTGCCTTTGCTCACCGATGGCTTACTCACTTTCCCTCAGCCCACTGTGTTATGAATGAACATGAATCAGATAGGAGCCAAAGTTCCCCCAGGGTGGCTTCCTTTTTCCCCTAAAGTGAAAGGGCATGGGGCACTATCAGCTCCTCAGCTGGGCATCACTCCTGTGGGGCTCAGGAAGGGGAGCATAACCAGGGTTGAGCCACATGGTCTTATACTCATTGGGGTCTACAAAGGTCGCAGTGCCAGACCCCAGACATGGGTCCCTCTTCCTAAGCAGCATGTGACCCTATGAATTACGAGAAGAAAGAACAATCCTATTAGTCACTGCACACTCCAGGAGGGAAGGTGGAGACTCTCCACTCCTTCCTCCCATCTCTGGTTCTCAAGACCTAGATGGGTCCTTTTGGCCAAGCAAGATTTTCTTGGTGTGGCTGAACTTGGCTCCCCTTTGGGCTGGTCCTGAGATCACTCAGCAAAACCAGATCTGCTCCTTGGATTGTGGTGGAGCCATGCCAAGGGCATTGCTTTGGCAGAGTTAGAATACCGTGTTTGAAGTTTTCCCTTGCTTTCCCTGAAGACTCAGAGTGACCTGGCCCAACATTCTCATTGCACAGGGAGAAAAGGGATGCCCGGGTCACCCCTTTAAGGGCCTATTGAATGGCTGGACTCATTTCAGTCTCAAAGCGTATGTGTGAGTAATCTCCTTCCCCTACCCACACACCTACCAGCAAGGCAAGAAAACGACTTGAGACTGTCTCTCCCATCCCCATCACACCTTTATGCCAGAGCAGTGGCTGACACACAAGAGGACCTCAATATAGGTCAGCTATTGGCTGACTGATGAGTTCCATTAAGCACCCTATGACTTTGCCAAATTTGAGACAATAGCCAAACCTCTGGACTCTGACCGAAATGGACCAAGTAGTGACAGAGTAGACAAACAAGGAGGGTGGCTGTGACTCATCTCTCCTGCCTTTGGCACACAGAGAGATTATGTCATCTGCCTCTAGGAAGGAAGAAATGCCGACTTACTCATTTGCCACAGAGCCCGGTAGGGAGGGTTTCAAGCTTTCCTTGACCATCCACGAAGCCCTGTTGAGAAATCTAACTGTGGCCGAGCCAGATGGGTGAACACCGTGCCAAAGGGTCTTCACGGGTGATGTGTGAGTTTGTGCAAAGAGCCAAAGACATACCAGTGAACGTAAGATGGTGGTGCCCTCGGGGTTAGTTTGATTTGGAGGTGTGGTCTTCAGTGTGTGCGTGACGTGATTTTGTGCAGTGTAAACAGGTGCTAGCCTGCATCCGAAATACAAACTGAACATGCATATATATTTAACTAAAGTCTCCCTGAGCATTCAAAATGGCTTCGCTGCCTCACCTCCTTTTCTGGCTTCTTCCGTGTCCTCCTTCTTTCTTCCTGTTCTGATCGAGCTTCAGATAGACCCGGGGATTCAACTGTCTGGCTTACTCATTGTAAAATGGCCTAGATGCAGACACAGAAGACGGGCTGAGCTGCAGATATTAGACCTCTAAGGAATGAGGTCAAAGGTTTTGTCAGCCAAGGGCCACATAGCTTTCTGGTTCCATGGACACCAATTGCCCCTCTAACCACCAGCCTCCTTTCTAATAGCCCACTTTCCCAGGCCTGCACCCTCTGTGACCCAGGTCTGCAGTTTAGCATCTAAATGGCTGGGCCTTCCCCTGGCAGCACACCCTGCTCTAACAGGGGAATAGGCAGCTCCAGGAAGCTGAGGGTGCTTCCCAGTTCCCCCTGAGGCACTTCTGCTGTGATTTGTATCCCTCAGAGACTCCTCATTGAGGGCATCCGTCTCTCCTCCCCTCCCTCCCAGGGAAGGTAGGAAGTGAGAGAAGAAGAAGGGGAAGGAGAAAGTGAGGCCCACAGAGGACCAAGGAGTAAGCTGTTTTTGAAAGAAACCAATAGAATTTGTCTCAGCTTTATTTAACACAGATTCCCAATGCTCTTGGCATCTCTACTTGGGGTTCTGGGCTCTTGCCTCACAGGAACCAAGCTGGTCTGAAAAAATGTCCCCATTCCTGACCCCACAGGTGTCTGGCATACTGAGACTTCTTTCAGGAAGGCCCTCATGTGCTGGAGGAGGCCGTAGAAGGGTAAATGCCACAGTGATGAGGGAACAGTAGAGACTGATTTATGGAGCCATCCTTCCCTCCCTCCCTCCCTCCCTCCCTTTCTCCCTCCCTCCCTCCTTCCCTCCTTCCCTTTCTTTCTTCCTCTCATCTCTTTTCCTTTTCTCCCTTTCTTCCTCCTCTCTCCCTCCCTTGCTTCCTCCTTTCCTTCCTTTTAACGAGTTTATGTAGCCCAGGCTGGCCTTGAAGCTGCTGTGTAACTTAAGAGTGACCTGGAACTTCTGACCTTCCTACCCCCACCTCCCGAGTTCTGGGATTACAGGGCTGCATCACCACACCTGAGGTCAAAGACAGCACATGTGCACGCTTGGCCGCCACTCTACCAACAGAGCCTCATTCCCAGTCCTGAACAGAAGTTCTCCTGCCAGGAAGCTGGCTAGAATCTGTGTTTCCTGGTCAGGTATGGTTTCAGGGGTCACACAGACTAAAAAGGGCCTTTCCGTGAAGGAGCCTCAGGGGACTCCGCTCCTGGATGCTGTGGGGGGTGGGGAGGGACGAGGATGTGGGGCCAGCAGGAGCTACAGATTGCAACTTAGCCACCTGGTCATGAACCTGCTGGTCAGGGACAGAGGAGAGATTCAAAGGAAACAAACAAAACCAAGCTGACTGAAGGGGGAAGACCAGAGAGCTGCAGGCACTACAACCTCCACCACTCTCACCTGGGCCACAGAGCCTGAAAGGCCTGTTTGGCGAAGGGTGGAGAAGACAGAGATTGCAGCTGAGGAAGGTTGAAGCCAACAGGAAGATAATTGCTGGCGCGCCCGGCACATTTGCAGTGTCCAGATGGGTCCTTTCATTTCTCCCCCCTTCTGTCAAGCTGAACTCACAGTTTCGGCTTTTCCAGGACCTGTGTGCAGAGTTGCAGAGGGGCCCTGTGGCTGTCGAGCTCACAGAGAGCTTGCCTGGGGCTGTGTCTAGCACGTGTGTGACAGCCTCTGTCCTGAGGGTATGGGGGAAGCCACCAGGCCTTCTCTGAGATGAAATGAGGTAAAGATACCTCCTCTGTCCTCTCAGCAAGACGGGGCACCTGTCTGTCCACCTGTCTGTCCGGGGGCCTCCTTTCAATTCTGCACAACATTGTCCACAGTTGTTTTCTGGGACTGGAGACCCCCCTACCTGGTCAGAAAGTCACCTCTCTGACTCACAGAGCTGTTTCTCAGCAGTCCCTATCAGTCACCTCAGATGTGTCAATTCTCAATATACCCCAGCATATGCATTTCTGCACCATTCCATGAATGAATGTGAAGAGCTGACTTTGGGGTCCAGGAGCCAGCCCACCTCCTCTCTGATGGCCACAGACACTGCCCCCGACACATTCAAATCTGAACTCAGCCTCTAGAACTTCCTATGCATCCACCTCAGAAGTCTCAGGCTAGAGCATCACCTCACACTCCCCGCACTGAGGCAGAGCCCCAGCCCAGCCCAGCCCAGCCCAGCTGTCTCTGCTCATCAGGATCCCAGAACATCGCCAAAAGTGCTAACTTGTGGTCACTCTGCTGCTCCCATCCAGTGAGTTCCTGCCCCACGATACAGCCGGTGTCATTCTCCTGACCCTCGCATTCCTTCTTACCCTTTCCCAGTATAGTGTCACCTCCCTTCTCTCTGCCCTATGTCTTGGCTTCACAGTCTAGAAGCATCTGAGGCTGTGTTGCTCAGAGCACCTGTCACCTGTCACCTTCCTGACAGGCTCAGCTCTCCTCACATAGCAGGACCCTGTGTGCAGGTGACCTGACCTCCTCTCTGCCCAAATTAGCACTATTTTTCTCTGTGTTTCTCTCTCTCTCTCTCTCTCTCTCTCTCTCTCTCTCTCTCTGTCTGTCTGTCTCTCTCCCACTCTCTCTGGTTTTTCGAGACAAGGTCTCTGTGTAGCCCTGAATATCCTGGAACTCACTCTGTAGACTAGCCTGGCCTTGAACAGAGAGATCCACGTGCCTCTGCCTCCTGAGTGCTGGGGTTAAAGTCTCGTGGACCGAGCCTGGCTGTTTTCGTCTCATAGCCCTCCTTACACCATGCTCTGCTGTCTGGTTCCTCACCTGCTGCTCAGGGATGCCTGCAAAGCTCCTGTAGTCTGCAGGCTCATGCCAGGCTTGCCCACAATACTCAGTGCAAGAGAACGGAGAGCCGGGAGGAGAGGAAGGATCTAGATTAGCTGCAGGACTTAGTTCAGAACAGTTCTTGGTTGTACCTGCAGGTCGGAGGCAGACCTGGGATAACCCTAGAGACACGCCATTCTCAGTCCTGCCTGAGTTGGGTCGGTTTCTGGGAGAGTATCCTCCATGCCACTTCTTAGCCATGCTTGTCCTGTGCTCTCCCTGCTGACCCTGTTGCTGCTTCCCATTTGTTCCTCCTCCCAGCCCGACTACACTCCCAGCTCGACTACACTCCCTGATAAGTGGCTGTGCTGGCTTTGTCTGAGGCACGGCATAACACATCTGTGGGAAAGCACTAGACCAGCCCTAGAAGGGCTCAGTCTAGGAGGGAGGGGACCCCCGTGAAATAGTAACTTGAATCACTTCTGTTTATAAACCATTACACAGCCTAAGGAGACTGTGCCTCTTAAAAATCAGGGCTAACCAATTAAAATACAAACCTTTCTCAAAGAACCTAGCAGCCAAACAATGGCTCTTGTTCTGCAAGCCCTTTGCCTGACTCTGCCAGTCCAGCCACACAGCTGCTTCAGCCGCCACTGACCCCAGGCTATCTGGCAGTGTTTCCGTGATAGTGAATAGAGCTCTGCTTAAGGAGGGCCTCCCTTGCAGGTCCTTGGAGAAAAGTGTGGTTATGTTCACTGTGGCCCTGTGTGTCATGGTGTGGTCTTTAAGAAACAGAGATGTCTGGTTGTAGGAGGATGGGTAGGAAGCAATGGGATAGTCACATTCAGAGGGACTCAGTGACAGTAAGAGTTAACAAGTGGACTTACACACAGTCAACAGAAGACATGCTAGAATGAGGGAGCAGAGTAGGCTTTGAAGCACCCCACCACTTAGGAAAAATCTCCTAGGGTTCTTTTTGGTATCTGGATTCCTAGGTTGTCTAAGTTGGCCTTGAACTAGTGATCCTCCAGCCTCTGCCTCCTAAGTGCTACCACACCTGACTCACCTGTGTGAATTCAAAAATACCCCAAACTGTACATCTACTTTCGTGGCTATTGTCTATTTGTGACATGGAGATGCATGCTTAATGTCACCCATAACACACACATATCTGAGAACAGGCATCACATACATTATAGTTGGTGCCTGCTGGGGAAGAATGGGAGTGGAGATTAGAGTTAAAGGGTAAAAATGCAGTAATACCCGCTTGGAAGGGCTTTGCACAGCCTGGTCATAATGGTGCACCGAAGTCAGCTTTATCCTTTGCTGTCATGGTATCACCCAAAACAAGGCTATACAATTCCAACCAGTCAACCGGAGACACCTGAGCTTCTCAGGGCAATGGTAATTTTACTCTGTTTTTGAGAGGTCTTAGGAATGACTTCACTCAATTCCCCACCCGAGGGCTTAGAATCTTGCAGCTTAGAGGACAGGAAAGCTCGGCTAGACACCTTCACACCGGTGAGAGGAAGAGAGGTTTGCTCTAGCTCTCTGCTGCTCCTTCCTGTCCCAGGCTCTGCCGAAGCCCCATCTTCCAAACTCTCAAAACAGTGTTCCTTCTTGTTTGTTTTGAAGGGCTTGGCTGTGTTTGTCTTAGTCCATGGGCACCCAGACTGAAGTAGTGTCCTGTGCTGTGTGCAGTCCAAGGGGCAGGTCCCCTAGTGGGTGGGGAGCCTCTGTCCCACCGTATTGTTGAATGTTTTTCTCTTTCCAGGACAACGGCCTCAAAGCTCAGGTGAGCTCACCCTCTCTGGACAGGTGAGAGCAGGACCCAGGCTTCGGTGGGAGGGATCTTGATGGGAGGCTATGATGTCACCGTGGCACTGAAGCAGACAAGGGATGGAAGGGACCATCTTTCCCATAGCCTGGACAGTATTCACTGCCTCTCACTGCAGCAAATCCAGAACCCTTACCCTGTGTGGGCACACCGTGCTGAGGTCAACAGTCTGCTGGGACTGCAGGTCCATAAAGCTGCTGACAGGAGAATTGCACAGGTATCAGCGTGGGCCCTGGCCAAAGTTTAAGACTGTCCTTGCCTAGCAGGTGAAGTGGAACAATGGGTCCTCAGAGAAGCAGGTTTCCAAATGGATTCCTCTTCCTAGTACCCCATAGGCCCTTCATGAATCATATGTTATTGTGTTGTTGTTGTTGTTGTTATTAAATATATATATATATATATGAAATTGCACATATCAAAATAATATTTTCAGAATCTATAAATGCCCATTGAATCAGCATAGAACATTCCCAGATCACAGAAGCCCCTTTCCATCTGTCCCTTTCACATGACTACTTACCCTCCAAAGAGTAGCCAGCTTCTAACACCACAGACGGGCACAGGTGTGTGTGTGTGTTTGTGTGTGTGTGTGTGCGTGCATGTGTGTGTGTGTGCATGTATGTGTATGTGTGTGGTATGTGTGGTATGTATGTGTATGCTGCAGTTTCTTGTGTACATGCATATGAAGATCAGAAGTCTCTATCATCCTCTATCCTGCCCATATTATTTGGGGGGACAGGATCTCTCACTGAATCCAGAGCTCACCATCTGGCTACACTGACTGGGCAGAACAGCTCAGGGATCTACCTGCCTTTATTCCTCCAGGACTGAGAACACAGACTGAATTCACCTCATTTGGCTTTGTATATGGGTGCTGAGGCTCTGAACTCTGGTCTTTATGCTTGTACGGCAAGCATTTTACCCAATGAGCCATCTCCCCAGTTATCCCTTATACCAATTTTGACCTTATCCACATCAGGGGCAGAGAAGTCAGCTTCCAAGAAAATCTGCACCAGCTGACTGGGCTCCAGGCTGCTGTACTTGGGAATGCCAGCTAGCATAGGCTGAAGTGTGCAACCTTTCTAAGTCCTTTGCTGACACGGATGAGACAGACGCGTCAGTAGTTCTATTTGCGGCTAGCCCGAGATGTAATTGTCTGGAAGAAATCTCTGGAGAAGGTTGATTTAGCAACCAGCAGAATGGAAAGGAAACAAGTCAGCAGTCTTCTTCCCCCACGGGATGTTTGTCTTCAAGTTAAATCTATAACAAAGTAACATTCCCAGTTTGTTCTTGGAAAGAACGCCATGTGGTCAAAGACACATATCATTCAAGATCAAAGCCCCTTTGAAATGAGCTCTCTTCTCCCTACTGTACTTTAAGTGACAGAGACAAGGGACCAGCCATATTCCCAACCTGGGGACTTCGGGAGCTTAAAGGGAAATAAGAGACTGGCTTAGTAACCCAGCCGCACCCGGAACTGGCAAGAATCCAGCTGATCTGCAGGGGACTCAGGCTGATCAGCTAACCCTGGACCAGCTACACTCAAGCACTAGCCAGTGGCTGAAGCAATTTGTTGAGCACCATGGGACATACTGGTGGGAGGAGTCTACATGGACAGGGCAGATGTGACACAGGCTTGAGGCAGACTCCCTCCCCCCCACTGAGGCCACTGGAGGAAAGTAAAGTCTCCATGATATGGCCTCTGAACTTTAAAGACAGGTCACTGGAAGCATGCATGTGTGGGTAACCACACACAAGAAGCCGTGGTTTGCTATGCTCACATTTGCTCTTAGATCTTTCTGGAAATTCTCTGGAAGTAGATACCAAGCCATCTTTTAGGAGTGTTTCTCTCTCTCTTTTTTTTTTTCCTTCTCGTTTGTGACAGAGTAGCAGAAGCCATTTAGCTTCCACAGCTTTTCTTCAGGGTATCCTCATGAGGGTGCTGAACCCCGGCCAGCCACAAGCACTCACTCAGTAAATCGTCAAGAGGACAGACTTCCTGAACAGCCAAGTCACCACCAGCTCAGTAGCTTTTGTGCTCCAGAATGTTTCCGAGTTTATTAGTTGCTCGAGTGGTGAGTGTGGCCTTTCTTATTTTACACACAAGAAACTTAGATGATGACCCCCGTTAGTAAACAGCGAAGCTGGGATTTGAAATTCTAGATGCGTTTGGCTCCAGTGCTTGTGTTCTCTACAGAGAAGGTCAGCACATAGACTGGGAGAGGGGAGCCATCTTGGCACCTTAGGCAAAAGTTGCCATGGTGACATGAAACATGAAGAAGTAAAGAGGACACCCTCAACATCCCCTGACACTCTTACGAGAGCTGCCCATTAGCACCCAAGAAGCACGCCTAGGGGGAGCTTGGTGGTCCCCGAGCTGGACCTTCATTGGACAATAAGAAAACCTGTATAAAGAAGACGTGCATCTGGCGCAGGCCTAACCAGTGTAAAAGGAAAGGGGAATCTCATGGTTCCTTGCCCAGTATGGCCTTCCTCTTTGCCAGTGGCCCTAATGTCTCTCTCCCTCTGTCTTGACTTGCTCACAGCAGGGCACACAGGTTCGATGTTGGCAGAGGGCACACAAGAGCAGAGCCATAAAGAAAGCAGGTGACCCTGGGATGACGTGCAGGGCCCCAGACGCAAGGCCTCCTCGTTCCTCATGATCCTAATGAACTTGCTGACTTGAACTTGAGCTCTGGACACACTGCGTCCCTTTGGTCTTTCCTGGCACGAACACAGTGCTCACTGCTATATAGAGGGCACCTTATAAATGTTGGGCAAACATTGCCCAGGAGAGAGGGACTCCAGGAGAGCTGGATAAGAGGAAATCTCTTGAAGACTTTGACCTCTAGGATGAGATCATGGGCTTTAGAAGCAAACCTCTTTTATAGATCTGATAAATGCAGTGCGACCTGGCTATTAGGTACTGTCAGGCGTGATACTCTGCCTTGAATTCTCCACTGGAGGAGGAAGCAAAAATAAATCGTATTTCAGGTCAGTGACCTGCCCAAGGACTCAGCCAGATAGGGTGTCTGTCGGTCATGGAGCAGTTATGGAGTCTGCTGGCCTGCCACATGGAGGTCTCTCAAAACGTTTCTGTCCTGTGGGTATAGCTAGAGCCAGCCTGACTCACTCATCCCCTACTGCCCCAATGGGGGTGCCATATCTGGGCTCTGACTGGTACCAGTGACAGACAATTCTGCTTCAAGACTGTTGTGTGCTGTGGAGCTGCTCTGAGGGCAGACATCTGNTATGGAGTCTGCTGGCCTGCCACATGGAGGTCTCTCAAAACGTTTCTGTCCTGTGGGTATAGCTAGAGCCAGCCTGACTCACTCATCCCCTACTGCCCCAATGGGGGTGCCATATCTGGGCTCTGACTGGTACCAGTGACAGACAATTCTGCTTCAAGACTGTTGTGTGCTGTGGAGCTGCTCTGAGGGCAGACATCTGTGCTTCTCAATCGGAGAAGCCCAGTACAATTTGCCAAGGCCATAAAGCTAATAAACAGTAAGGCTAACAGGAGCTGGGTGCTGGCGAGAGCAGGCAGCTCTGTGAGCTGGTGTGCCCGCAATGGCAGTCAGGAGCATTTTCTCAACACATGAGAAGGCGCCGCCGTCCTTTCCGGGATGCGTCCCTTGCACATGAAAAATGGCCTTCAAGTACTTCTAGATCAAGTCGGGGCAGTCCTACAGGGCTGGAACATTCCAGTAGAAGGGTCACAGAGTTCTCTCACCTAGGGAGAACCTAAAGAGTTGCCATCTTTGGAAGACCACTCCACTCTTATAACTCAGTTTGAACGATCTTAGTGACCTCAGCTATGTATCCTTAGACACGATGGTCTAGACCAGACTGTCCATGTCCTTCTCTGCCATGCGCAACCTCATGAGTGTCCTTCCTCATGGGCAGACCAGCCTTACCCTGGTACTACGGCTCCATGAAAGTGGCCAATGGTAGTGTGTTGGTGGTGGCCGTCCAGCTCCCAGAATTCCTCTAATGCCAAGTGGAATTCACCTCCCCCCCCCATACACACACCCCTGCTTAGTGGCTGAACCGGAAGTGTGACGAGAACTTACAAAGCCGTCTGCTTTGGGGGAAACACTCTATAGCCAGACTCTAATGTTATGAGTGAGTGAGGAAAGCAGGGGCTTGGGAAAGTGCCATGAGCAACCGGGCCTGTTAGCCAGCTGCTTGCCTAGCAACTCCAACTTCTATGTATTGGAGTCATCTTGAACTTGGGAGTAGGAGGTCCTGCGGGGGCGGGAAGGCGGGTCATCAGTCTGTCTCTCAGCAGAGTGAAGAAGCCTGCCCTGTAGGCAGCCCACTGCTTTCCTCTCCTCCCCGGAGATGAATCAGCTACTGGGAAGCACTTAGGCCTTGGGAAACAAGGAGCTAGCCCTGCCCGGTGAGCAGCCTCTGAATGGAGGTGCTGTTCTCTTTGCTGGAGCAGCTTCAGAAGCTGCTCTGGGTCAGTCAGCAGCTTTCTCAGACCAGCAGGGAGCCATTTACAGGAGGGGAGTGATGGCTTTGGGAAGGGAGGAGCAGCTTTGGGAAGAGGTGAGTCTGTGCTTCTATTCAGGGTTGAGGGCTAGCCAGAGCCCTCTCCTTCAGTACTGAAGCACATGGGTGCCTACCCAAGATGCAAAGTCAGTGCCCTGAAGAGCTGTGCCCACCCTCGTCCGGTAAGTGAGGCCATCACTAGTCATGCCTGGGATCATGCCCAGCCCCAGGGATGCAGTGAACAAGAGGAAACCCCAGCCACTAGCTAAACTCTGGAAGAATCCAGTGCCCCCCACAGAGGCTGTGGAATGCTTCAGCACCTGGAAAGCCAGGTAATAAAGCCCCCAAGAGCAGATTGGCAAGGTTCAGCCTGTGCTGCCTCCCATGCATGAAGCTCTGATCTTCCTAAAGGCCTGCTGCTGTACGCTGGAGTGAAATGTCACTTCCTGTCCCCCCCTGGAGTTGTCTTCGGGAATGCTGCCTGACTGAAAGTTCCAGATTCAAAATTGTGGCCAAGTATTGCATGATTTGCCTGGGGAGTGAGGCATTGTAGTATCCAACACAGGCTCTAAGAAGGAGCAACTGATCAACGAGTATCCCTATCCAGATGGGATGCCCAAGCAGCACGCACACATTGAGACTAAAGCAGAGAGTCCAATTAGCCTTCTGGTCTACCTCAATGACCAGATGAATAGTGAGCCACTAGGAAGTTGCTTAAAGTTCAAAACTAGGAGCTCCTTGGGAAGATTCTGACTCAGTAGGCCTGGGTGGGAGCAGGAACCATTGACCCCATGATTGCATTCCCAGGAGGCCTCCACACAACCGGTACTGCTGGGTGCCCAGATCTGGAAGTCTCCAAAGAGAGAGAGCTCCCTGTCTGTGTGGAACATGCCGTCTGTCACCAACACTGCCTAGTTAACTACCAACTGGCAGCCCTGGCTACCTCCCTGTCATGCTTGCCATTTTCTTGAGGATACCCAGGAAGCGAACAGCTGAATCTAGCCTTCTTTCTGGGAAATGGAAAACAGGGGGAAATCTCTTTTCTATGGGGCCAATGTGTGTCTTACCAAGAGCAGGCAAAGGAAAAATCACAAATAGAGAAGTTGCCCATGTTTCCTGGGGCTGGCCTAGAAGGTATCTACACTTCTGCCTGCCTTTGCATTTGTCCGGAGGGGCTGACTTTGAGTGGAGAAGTTAGATCACGGGTTACCTGTTCCCTCAGGTCACATGCCTTACCCTCAACCGCTCTTAGGAAATAGAGAGAAAATGCTCCTGACATCCCTGACACGTGCTCCTGACATGGAATGCTGCACTTTGCTCTAGAAATACTGCTATAAGTGGAGTTCCTTTTTTTGTGACAATATCATAGCCACAGACAGCCCTCTTACAGATGGTGTCATAGTCCATGCAGGTTGCTATAACAAATTCCCACACACCAAGAAAACTTACAAAAAAAAAAAACGGGAATGGATTTCTCATTGTTCTAGAGGCTACAAAGTCCAAGATCAAAACAGGAGATGCTGTTTCCTGGTTCGTGACGGCGCCTTCTCACTGGGTCCTCTCAATGTGGAAGGCTCTTTTGTAAGTGCACTAACCCTAGTCTCAAAACTTCTACCCTCACACTAAGCATTTCCCAGAGGCCCCAGCTCCTAATACCACTGCCCTCTTGGCTTTGGCCTCCATCAGATGGGGTGTGTGGAGGCAGAGGGCTGAGGCAAGCATTCAGACTGTATATATAGCAGAGGGGCTGCTCTTTGGAAACTGCTTCTGGGGTTAGCCATGATTACTGAGGGAAGCACAGTCCCAATTCCTCAACTAAAGCCCAGATAAACTTCAAGAACAGCATCTGCCTTGCAGGTGGGACACTGTCTGCATGATGTGGTCCTTGGAAGAGCCTGGGGCGGCCAGGGGCAAAGCCTAGGACCAGATTCCAAGCTCCCATGAATCCAACATTGAGGACTTCAGACTTCCTCATTGCAAGGTCTAGCACCATTACCCTACAAGATGGTGGCCACAGATGCCAGGCTCCTTGATGTCACAGTCACGGGTCCATGCATGACAGACTGGCTTCGAAGGCTGTGATGATCTTTGGGCACAGTTAGCTTTCCTACCAAACAGAAACTCGAAAGCTCTGAACTGGAAGACAAAAAAAGCCATTGTTGGCTACTCGTCTTCACTGAGGCAGCTGAGTGACGCTTGGCATATGCTAACTGGAAACTGGAGATGGAGAAGCCCCCAGGAAAGGCTACTCTGGGTTATGTGCTCAGTTGTGCCATGCAGCCAGTCTGACCTGTACATTCTTACCCTGTGGATGCTAAGTATGGTGTCTGCAGAGCTGCTAGCCCATAGTATTTTAAGAAGCACTTGCTGAATGACTGGAAGCTTGTCCCTTACTCAAATTTTATAATTTTTGGTACTTATGTTTGTGAATACTTACAGGAAAAAGGAGAGGGAGGAAGAAGAAGAAGAAGAAGAAGAAGAAGAAGAAGAAGAAGAAGAAGGAGGAGGAGGAGGAGGAGGAGGAGGAGGAGGAGGAGGAGGAGGAG
>LR750157.1:155464-220905 GCA_902729485.2 Mus minutoides | reverse complement strand
TATGGAGTCTGCTGGCCTGCCACATGGAGGTCTCTCAAAACGTTTCTGTCCTGTGGGTATAGCTAGAGCCAGCCTGACTCACTCATCCCCTACTGCCCCAATGGGGGTGCCATATCTGGGCTCTGACTGGTACCAGTGACAGACAATTCTGCTTCAAGACTGTTGTGTGCTGTGGAGCTGCTCTGAGGGCAGACATCTGCGGTTCTCAATCGGAGAAGCCCAGTACAATTTGCCAAGGCCATAAAGCTAATAAACAGTAAGGCTAACAGGAGCTGGGTGCTGGCGAGAGCAGGCAGCTCTGTGAGCTGGTGTGCCTGCAATGGCAGTCAGGAGCATCTTCTCATGAGAAGGCGCCGCCGTCCTTTCCGGGATGCGTCCCTTGCACATGAAAAATGGCCTTCAAGTACTTCTAGATCAAGTCGGGGCAGTCCTACAGGGCTGGAACATTCCAGTAGAAGGGTCACAGAGTTCTCTCACCTAGGGAGAACCTAAAGAGTTGTCATCTTTGGAAGACCACTCCACTCTTATAACTCAGTTTGAACGATCTTAGTGACCTCAGCTATGTATCCTTAGACACGATGGTCTAGACCTGACTGTCCATGTCCTTCTCTGCCATGCGCAACCTCATGAGTGTCCTTCCTCATGGGCAGACCAGCCTTACCCTGGTACTACGGCTCCATGAAAGTGGCCAATGGTAGTGTGTTGGTGGTGGCCGTCCAGCTCCCAGAATTCCTCTAATGCCAAGTGGAATTCACCTCCCCCCCCCCATACACACACCCCTGCTTAGTGGCTGAACCGGAAGTGTGACGAGAACTTACAAAGCCGTCTGCTTTGGGGGAAACACTCTATAGCCAGACTCTAATGTTATGAGTGAGTGAGGAAAGCAGGGGCTTGGGAAAGTGCCATGAGCAACCGGGCCTGTTAGCCAGCTGCTTGCCTAGCAACTCCAACTTCTATGTATTGGAGTCATCTTGAACTTGGGAGTAGGAGGTCCTGCGGGGGCAGGAAGGCGGGTCATCAGTCTGTCTCTCAGCAGAGTGAAGAAGCCTGCCCTGTAGGCAGCCCACTGCTTTCCTCTCCTCCCCAGAGATGAATCAGCTGCTGGGAAGCACTTAGGCCTTGGGAAACAAGGAGCTAGCCCTGCCCGGTGAGCAGCCACTGAATGGACCTGCTGTTCTTTCTGCTGGAGCAGCTTCAGAAGCTGCTCTGGGTCAGTCAGCAGCTTTCTCAGACCAGCAGGGAGCCATTTACAGGAGGGGAGTGATGGCTTTGGGAAGGGAGGAGCAGCTTTGGGAAGAGGTGAGTCTGTGCTTCTATTCAGGGTTGAGGGCTAGCCAGAGCCCTCTCCTTCAGTACTGAAGCACATGGGTGCCTACCCAAGATGCAAAGTCAGTGCCCTGAAGAGCTGTGCCCACCCTCGTCCGGTAAGTGAGGCCATCACTAGTCATGCCTGGGGTCATGCCCAGCCCCAGGGATGCAGTGAACAAGAGGAAACCCCAGCCACTAGCTAAACTCTGGAAGAATCCAGTGCCCCCCACAGAGGCTATGGAATGCTTCAGCACCTGGAAAGCCAGGTAATAAAGCCCCCAAGAGCAGATTGGCAAGGTTCAGCCTGTGCTGCCTCCCATGCATGAAGCTCTGATCTTCCTAAAGGCCTGCTGCTGTACGCTGGAGTGAAATGTCACTTCCTGTCCCCCCCTGGAGTTGTCTTTGGTAATGCTGCCTGACTGAAAGTTCCAGATTCAAAATTGTGGCCAAGTATTGCATGATTTGCCTGGGGAGTGAGGCATTGTAGTATCCAACACGGGCTCTAAGAAGGAGCAACTGATCAACGAGTATCCCTATCCAGATGGGATGCCCAAGCAGCACACACACATTGAGACTAAAGCAGAGAGTCCAATTAGCCTTCTGGTCTACCTCAATGACCAGATGAATAGTGAGCCACTAGGAAGTTGCTTAAAGTTCAAAACTAGGAGCTCCTTGGGAAGATTCTGACTCAGTAGGCCTGGGTGGGAGCAGGAACCACTGACCCCATGATTGCGTTCCCAGGAGGCCTCCACACAACCGGTACTGCTGGGTGCCCAGATCTGGAAGTCTCCAAAGAGAGAGAGCTCCCTGTCTGTGTGGAACATCCCATCTGTCACCAACACTGCCTAGTTAACTAACTACCAACTGGCAGCCCTGGCTACCTCCCTGTCATGCTTGCCATTTTCTTGAGGATACCCAGGAAGCGAACAGCTGAATCTAGCCTTCTTTCTGGGAAATGGAAAACAGGGGGAAATCTCCTTTCTATGGGGCCAATGTGTGTCTTACCAAGAGCAGGCAAAGGAAAAATCACAAATAGAGAAGTTGCCCATGTTTCCTGGGGCTGGCCTAGAAGGTATCTACACTTCTGCCTGCCTTTGCATTTGTCCGGAGGGGCTGACTTTGAGTGGAGAAGTTAGATCACGGGTTACCTGTTCCCTCAGGTCACATGCCTTAGCCTCAACCACTCTTAGGAAATAGAGAGAAAACGCTCCTGACATCCCTGACACGTGCTCCTGACATGGAATGCTGCACTTTGCTCTAGAAATACTGCTATAAGTGGAGTTCCTTTTTTTGTGACAATACCATAGCCACAGACAGCCCTCTTACAGATGGTGTCATAGTCCATGCAGGTTGCTATAACAAATTCCCACACACCAAGAAAACTTACAAAAAAAATGGGAATGGATTTCTCATTGTTCTAGAGGCTACAAAGTCCAAGATCAAAACAGGAGATGCTGTTTCCTGGTTCGTGACGGCGCCTTCTCACTGGGTCCTCTCAATGTGGAAGGCTCTTTTGTAAGTGCACCAACCCTAGTCTCAAAACTTCTACCCTCACACTAAGCATTTCCCAGAGGCCCCAGCTCCTAATACCACTGCCCTCTTGGCTTTAGCCTCCATCAGATGGGGTGTGTGGAGGCAGAGGGCTGATGCAAGCATTCAGACTGTATATATAGCAGAGGGGCTGCTCTTTGGAAACTGCTTCTGGGGTTAGCCATGATTACTGAGGGAAGCACAGTCCCAATTCCTCAACTAAAGCCCAGATAAACTTAAAGAACAGCATCTGCCTTGCAGGTGGGACACTGTCTGCATGATGTGGTCCTTGGAAGAGCCTGGGGCGGCCAGGGGCAAAGCCTAGGACCAGATTCCAAGCTCCCATGAATCCAACATTGAGGACTTCAGACTTCCTCATTACAAGGTCTAGCACCGTTACCCTACAAGATGGTGGCCACAGATGCCAGGCTCCTTGATGTCACAGTCACGGGTCCATGCATGACAGACTGGCTTCGAAGGCTGTGATGATCTTTGGGCACAGTCAGCTTTCCTACCAAACAGAAACTCGAAAGCTCTGAACTGGAAGACAAAAAAGCCATTGTTGGCTACTCGTCTTCACTGAGGCAGCTGAGTGACGCTTAGCATATGCTAACTGGAAACTGGAGATGGAGAAGCCCCCAGGAAAGGCTACTCTGGGTTATGTGCTCAGTTGTGCCATGCAGCCAGTCTGACCTGCACATTCTTACCCTGTGGATGCTAAGTATGGTGTCTGCAGAGCTGCTAGCCCATAGTATTTTAAGAAGCACTTGCTGAATGACTGGAAGCTTGTCCCTTACTCAAATTTTATTATGTTTGGTACTTATGTTTGTGAATACTTACAGGAAAAAGGAGAGGGAGGAGGAAGAAGAAGAAGAAGAAGAAGAAGAAGAAGAAGAAGAAGAAGAAGAAGAAGAAGAAGGAGGAGGAGGAGGAGGAGGAGGAGGAGGAGGAGGAGGAGAGAAAGAGAAAGGGGGGAAGCAAAACCAAAACTCATAGTTTCAAGCAGGAATTGAACACAAGTAAAAGCATAATAAAAGACTAAGAATAATGTTTCATAGCACATTTTCTAAGTTTACAAAATGGAGTGCTTGCCAGAGGGGCAGACCCAGGGCAAGGACACTGCACCTTTGAAAACTGACGTTCATGAACTTGTACACTGCAGAAGAGGCACTAAGAGCTCTACTGAAGTATTCCAGGATCTCTCACCTGAACACATGGATGTGCAGAGTCCTGGCTGTGGATGCTTGGGGACATTCCTCTAGCCTGCTCTCAGACAGCAGCTAGGACTAGGATGTGATGCGAGCCTGAGGTATGAGGTGCCACCTACCCACAATGCTCTCTTTCAAATATGCACCCACAGCGCATTTCAAGTTCAACACCTCCCTCCCTCTGCTCATTCCTGAGCCAGACACAGGCATGATCTGCAATTTCCCAATGAGTGTCCCAATTCAAAGAGGACACATGGGGACAGATCTGGACTTGCCGGGCCCCATGGAGATCACTCAAAGCCTGGCTGTACCTGGAACGAGAGCTCCAAGGAGCATCAAGTGTTCCAGCAATGGCTTATGAGATAAACCTGAATCCCTACAGGCCTGCAGCAAAGCCCACTCCTGAGCCCTTGGTCATGTGTGTGTTGTATGGAGCCAATGCCAAGACATCCCACAGAAATGTATTCTGACTCTCAAGCCTTTGGAGGACAAGATTTCCATACCCTTCCCCTTTCTTCCCACACCTCACCTTCTTTCAGGGAAAGAAATGAAACACTCTCCTGGCAGGACAACTAAGACACAGGCACGAAGGCACAGCATAGGTGTAGCTCCTACACACAACTTTATTAAAACTACCTGTTCCCTAGAAAAGGACCTTAAAATGCATTCAGCTCATCCTCAACAAACACATGTAGAAGAGTATTGACATTTCTCCGCTGCATAGATGATTCTCCCAAACTTACAGTATTTAAAAGGCAATAAGAGACTGACCACCTGTCCACCCACGTGTGCACAGGGCTGGGGACACTACAGCTTTCCCAAGCACGCAGCCAATGTGGTCTGACAGCACCATACCAACAGGCTTCTCCAGAGGCTCCTCAGCCTCTGCTGAGGGTCCTAGAAGCCACGTCAGGAGTAGACACGGTCAGGACGACTGGGTTGCTCAATTCCTGAAAACCATCATTGAAGGGCTTGACTCACTTCTATGGGCCGGGAGACAGACACTTAGGGAGAGTAGATGCTTGTAAAGAACACGGTGTTGGAATACAGCACAGGATGGGTCCCTGAGCCCTCCCATGGGGCTACTCATTCACCATCCACAAACCCGTAAGCATATGGCTTCTCTCATCCGTTCCCACCCCCCCACAGGCCGTCTGTTTGAAGCAGTTTTATCCATCTGGTTCTGGAGGGTTCCAGAGGGGAACAGATAGCTGAGGTGCTACCTAGCTCTTCAGACATTCCTGCTCAGGGCTGTTTTTAACAAGAGGTAGTGACTGCAGCCTATCTCTGCCACTGAACTGTTCATTACCGCAGCTCAGGGGCAGCAGCTCAGTTCCTGGGCAAAGATGGAGAGGCTTCCCGAAAGGTGTCCATAGCAGCCTCTACAATCACCTCCCAGTATGACATGCTGACCTAGCCCACCCAGTCACCAGTGTCTGATCTAAAGTGAGATTTCACCAACAAGTGACTCAGAGAGAAGGGGGTGGGGCTTTTATTTCAGGCATTTTTTTTTCTATTTCCTGGGTTTAATAGAGAAGTAGTAAAATGATCATTGGGTAAGAACGTCTGTTTGCACGATGCCTATCTCCTGCACAGATTTCTCCAGTGTTAAGATTCCTGAAGTCAGTAGTCAGCGTTTCTTGGGGGGTAAGAGTCTATTTAAAATAAACAACCATAACTGGGCTTCTCTCAGTTGGACTTGAGAAGCACTGTACCAAGGAAGAGAGGCTGACACCAAGAAGTACCCCTAAGCTGGGACTGGTGTCTGGTACCTTCTGGTACTCAGAAGCTGAGGCGGGAGGATGGCAAGTAAGAGGCCAGCTTAGACTACATAGTGAGACCCAGTCTCTAAAAGCAAAATCAAATAGAATAGCAGGTGGGGGTGGGGCACTGAGGCCCCAGGAGAGAGAGAAAGAAGCCTGACCCACAGAAAGGGTCATTTTCCTCTCTGCCTGGGGCAAACAGAAGCGAATAGCCACCATTGCACACATGTAAAGGACCTACTCAGCTGGGCAGCCCTTGCTGTGGTCTCACTAGGATATGGCATGGACTGTGGGGAATCCAGTACTCTACACAGTTGCTCCTATCTTCAGGGCAAACTTCCCTCTAGCCACGGACTCCCCTATGGGCCTCACACCCTTGGCCCCCCCCCCCAAACTCACAGTAACATCAGATTTTTACCCATACAAATCTGACACCCCTCCTATTCTCGAGAAATCCTCACCCAGAGTCATTTGAGGAGAACCCCCGCTAGCCAGAAAGTTCTCAAGGAGACAGCCTCAACCAGACAACCACCCAAGAGCTTGTGAGAGGCCACCACTGGCTAGGGATGGCGTGTGTTCTCCCACATGCACGCTGGTGGAACCCGGAGGCAGGGGGTGGGGATGAAGGTACAAACAGTTTCATATTAAGGATAATTCCCCCACTCCTGGGAGGCATTCCACTCTGAAAAAGGAACTAAAACATCTTTTTTATTTTTATAATATTAAAAAATAAGTCTTTGATATATAAAAACTGGCCAGAATTTTTTTTTTTACTTGTTACATAAGAATTGTCATCTTACATGTCCAGACTATTATTGGATCTTTGTCTCGGGGCAGGAGTTAGGGATAGAGTCCTGAGTATAAATGACAGGAGGTGCCAGCCCCTGACAAAGTACTGTGCAGAATAAGGATACTCTCAACTTTGATTTCGAAGCAGAAGTCTGCACAGCAGGCTATAGCTCTCCCTGTACCTTTAGTGACGTGACCTTTAAGCAGGTGGCACCTGTGCGTTGCTTGATGTGTAACAAGACATTTAAGACTGGCCTCTGTGTCCTCCCTCCAGCAGCCAGTCCCAGCAGCTAACATCCCACAAAGCAGAGATGCAGACAGGAGTCATCATTTCTGCAGGGGACGGAGGATCCTACCGAGGGTGGCCTGCCCCGAGTCCTTCAGTCTGAGAGAGGATCTTTCCGTCGTCCCTCTGCCCTTCAGTGGGGTTTCTACATTGGCACTTGAACCCCCAGCAGATTCAGGACACTTCTTGGAGGCCCGAGCACTGCTGGCTCTCTTCAAAGTGCCACTGTCCTTGGAGGCAGAATCCTCCGAGCTACCTTTGACCCTAAGCTGCCGCTGGGAGACTGTCCTGGTGAGGCCAGTGGTTCTGGCCGCAGGTGGCGCATCCGTTCGCAGGCTCCGAGATGATGAGGCCACCGTATTTCTAGCAAAACTTGGGATGGGGGGAAGGGCTCGAGAGACACCTGTGGCCTGAGGAGCCTTGGGCTCTTCCTTGGGACTCTCGGGGTCTTGCGAGTTGGGGCTGCTGACCTTGTTTTCTTCAGGTTTCTGCCTGGGGATGTTTCTGAGAGGCTTGGCGCTGGGCTTCCTGAACGAGGCTCTGGGCTGCAGCGGGGCGTCCTTCCCTGGCCGGCCACTGATGCTGCCACTTGAGCGGGGCAGCCTGGGCTCCTCTGCCCCAGATCCACTCACAGGGGGCCTCCTGGGTGAAGTGTCGGAAGTTCCCCGCACAGAGCTCCTTCGTGATAGCGGTGTGTCTGTGCTGCTGGGTGTCTCCCGAGGGGTAGCCTTGGATGTCGGTTCCGGCCGCTTCCAGGGCCCTGCTCCCCTGCTGGATTTGGAGATAGGGACCACCTTGCGCATATGCTCGTTCTCGGAGGAGTTCAAGGTTCGCACAGGCTTGGGTGTTACCCCTTGGCTGCGCCGGGCACTGACAGGCTTTGAAGCCCCCACCGATGCCTCTTTGAAGGAATTTCTCTTTGGTGCCATAGCATCCTTCCCTCGGCTGGGTCTGTCCTTTGGAAGGCCACCTTGGCAGCTGGGCTCACTCTTACTGGATTTTGGAGCAGGAATCTCCCCAGGGGGGCTGGAATCAGGGTTGGAGGAAACCTGGCTGCTTCCTGCCTCTCCAGCCCCAGAGGACACTGAGCCATCCCCTTCCTTCTCTTCCTCTTGCTTGTCTCCTCCGGGTCTGGAGTCCATTCCCTCGGAGCAGTCCAGAGTCAGTGAGCAGTCTGTGGTATCTGAGACATATAACAGAGATCCAGCATCCTTATCTTCAGTGTAGGTGATAACCACAGACACGAGAGCCTCACTGCTGTGTTCATCAGAGATGGTCCTGTCATCCTCCCCAGCTGGGCTGAGAAGCTCCTGGGTGTCTGTGACCTTGGGTGGGAGACTGTCACCACCAGCATCAAAGGGCTGTGAGCTCCTATCCCCTGGAGATGGCAGCTTTGTGGGACAGAAGTCATTCAGAGTCAGTTGGGATGTTTCCTCCAGGCACTTGGGACTCTGGAGGTCAAACTGGGTCAGCCCTGTGACTAACTCATGCTCCCTAATGCCCAGATCCAATGGTAAGAGTGGAGGGCTTCGTGTGGGACCCAAGCCCACAGGTTCACTGTTCCTTTTTCGGAGGCTCGGCCTGCTCCGCTCAGCCAGTGGGAAAGGAGAAGCAGGCTCCTCCAGCCAGGATGTTGGAAGCCGGTTTTGCCAAGCAGGGGGAGGGGCTTTCTCCTGGTTCTTTGAGGCCTGAGGTTCATGTGTAAAGTTAGGGCCATGGCTCTGTTGTTCTCTGGGTTCCATCCAGGCGATGGTGGGCCGAGCTTGCCGGGGACTGCTCCGGGGCAAACTGTTGAATTTGTTGGGGTCCTCTGGACTGCTGGTGGCACTCTCCAGGAAGGTCAAAAGCTCCCGGTCAGCAGAGATGCCCAGGGAGAGGCGGGAGCGACGGGTGTTGGGGGGCCGGTAGGAGGGGCTGTTGGATCTGGGCTTCAGGAAGGAGGGCAGGTCTTCTGTGCCTTTCTTAGTTAGCATTTGTACGTCATTCTCACTGCTGCTCCTGCCAAAGCTCCCGAGTTCCCCAGTTGTCCAGGAATACCGCTTCTGTTCCAGCTCCTTCTGCCTCTGTAGCTGCTTCCGCTCCTGTTCCTCCCGGTCATGATTGTCCTAATAGAGTGGAGAGATGCCAGCATGAGACACAGAGAGCCTGGTTGCAGTACTAGGCCTACTCACTGAGACATGTAATGAGAGGTACTTTCATAGACAGCTGTGGGTCCTATCCCACGCAGATTCTGCCTTCTTCTGTGTGTGTGTGTGTGTGTGTGTGTGTGTGTGTGTGTGTGTGTGAAGGGTGGGCAAACTTCCCAAAGCAACTTATGGATCTGACAAAGGGACATGCTAGGCTTTGCTCCAACAATCTGTCTGCCATCCTCATTTGATGCCCTGGCCCAATGTCCAGCTTCCTACATGGGCTATGACTCCATATATGCATGCAGTCTCAACTCCAGCAAAGCCACCTAGGCAACTGTAGAGATGTAGAGACCACGGACGCTATAAGAGGGCACCCAGAATTATACAAGCCAGTCGTGTGGCTCTGTCCGTTCTGCTCTCTAAGTTAACACACATATACTCTCAAACAGAACATTCTATTTACCACTGATTTGGGTATATAGCATATATTAAAGACATTGAGAGTTGCCTTTCACTGCATTCTTGGAGTGCTTCTGGATGAAACTAAATGAACAAATATGACCCGGTGGCTCTGCCAACCACAGCCTGAGGCAGAGGTGAGGGCTCTGTCCCTCAGGCCCAGGTCCATTCCTACAATCAGAGAAGAGAAATAGGCAGACTTTACAAATCCTTCAGCCACCTAGACTGGAAAGCAATCAGCCTTTCCCAAAGCCACAGAGCCCAAATGCAGACTTCCAAGTGTCCTTCACTTCTCTGTGTGATCTCTTATGTTGTCTGTCAGGAACTTACTCCCGTTTCCCACTTGGATACCAAATCTGAGGATGCTCAAGTCTCTGATGCAAAACAGGACAGAATTTACATATATTGTATGCATATCCTCATATATGACTTACATTGACACTAAATTATTTATAGCTAATGCTGTGTAAGAGTTACATATGCATTGTTTAAGGCATGACAAAAAAAAACCCTTTAGACATTTGGCACAGATATAATCTTTAAACACTATTTTCCATTTGTGATTGGCTGAATCTGCAGGCATTTAAGTATGCAGACATGGCTACACTTGTGAAGTAACTCATGAGTTTCTTTTGGGTCCTGAAGCCCATGAAACCATGTGGTTATGCAGACACCTCGACTCTGTTATTGTTAGCAGCTTTTATTTGACAATAAGTTTCCTCTTCCAGTGGGCTTTCCTTTCCAAGTTCCTGTGGAGCTCTGCCTGGGGAGTCTTGGCTCCTGCAACTCCAGCCACAGCCTCCCCAGGGTCCCCAAACTCTCTGTATTGTTATCTTAAGCCTTCACACAGTGGTGGTGGTCCAGGCCCTGTCTCTCATGACCACTGGGCTAAGAACATCCACAGGGGCCTCACAGGCCTGCAGTATCCGGATGGAGAGGAAGAGCGGCAGAGTCATTTTGGCTTTGGCTACCCCCCCCCCACGGCCTCCCACAGCTGAGCTCACTGCTTGGATAGAAGCATGTTAACGTGGCAGCGGGCTCAGCTCGCCTCCCTCAGTGAGATAAAGGAGTGGAGAGGAACCCAAAGGAATTATGAAGAAATGCAAACAGTTTCTGTTAGAAACAGTGCAAGCCCTAGGTTGAATCCTACACCATAAATCAACGAGTAGGCAGGTAAGTAAATCAAATATGGCCAGCAGATGAATCAGGAGTAGCTGGTCCCTCAGTGTCACCTAAAATAATGAGATCTGAGAGAGAGACTGTCAGAGAGGAGAGGCTGTCGTGTTCCCATTCTCAGATAAATGTTTCCTTTACCAAGGACCAACAACTTAGGAAGTTTTCTGGCTTCTGATTTCAATTAAGCGACCACTTCTAGGCTACTCAAACCTCCCTAGAGGCTGACACTTCCTCCTAGGGAGGGGCTGAGAAAAAGAGTCAAATGGTCAAATGTGCAGGAAACTTCCAAGTCCCATTATCATAAGCAGTGTTGGCTAGCAACATGTTTCTAGGGCATTCTGCATTCTGTATGAGCAGCAAAGGCCAGAGGCCACCATGCCAGAGTCCTGATACTACAACTGAGCCACCTCCCACTCATCTGGGCCAAGAGCCTGGCATGCTACCCGGCCAGACAGTCCTGAAACCAAAGAACTGATGACCATCTTTCTGCCACAGGCAGAAGACTGGGTCAGTAAGCAGGAAAATGAAAATCCCAAGGACCCTGGGAACAGGGCAGTGCCACCAATCATACCTTAACTGCTTTGTTGAATCTGGTACAGAAGTCTCTGAATATCTGGAAGCATTCATCCAGTTTCATGGTTTCTTTGTCTTCACAGAAAAAATCTATAAGGGTGTGAGCCTCGCCCTGCAGCTCCCGTTTCCAGAGCTCCAGCTCTGCCAACTTCTCCACAGCAAACTACAGGGAAACAAACAGGGACGCGTGTGGTGAGCAAGGTCAGCTGAGGTGGACACACTACCGCTATTGGGGTTCGATTTCAGGTTTCTGGAAAAGGAAGGCTGCAAAGGCCGCCCGGAGCCAAAAGGAAAAGCAATCAACTCAAACCAAAGCTTAAGGGAACAAGGCGACCTCCTACTGAAGACCCAGAGGCCACAAAATGAATTAAAGGAGCCAGGAGAGGGTGGTGCACGCCTGTAATCCCAGCGTTTGGGAGCTGGAGACTGAGGGACAGGGAGTTCAAAGCCAGCTGGGTTACACAGTGAGACCCTATCTCTAAGTAAATCAACACGGAGCCATATCACTCATGGAGAATGTCATTAACCAAGAGTTTCCCTTTAAGACCCCTAGAGACATTGCCAAGGCAAACAGCTCGTCGTCATTTAGAAATTCTGTCGTATTTGCTTTTCCTCCTCTTAAAACAGACTCTCCTTTGGGCCAAGGTCTCGGAAGTTAACTTGTCCTGACAAGCTGCCCATGCTGTTCTGCTGAGAGGGGAGCTACACTTCATCCCAAATACACTCTATTAGGTCATTGTCCCTACTGCCCGGGATGGGAGACTGGGGTACTCCCTGAGCAGCCGTACCCCACGTGCAACAGGTTTGGGGTGTATCAGAACTCCCTAGGAGATTCGGGTAGGTCCCTATCCCAGTCTCTACTTTCCTGATTGACTTTCCTTGGCTCCTCTGGGTTATGGCTGCCAAGAATTTCAGTGCTATTTCATCAAACTACATCAAAGTCCTTGGTGTGATGGAAGACTGTGTGTCCCCAGCACATTCCCAAGTCATAGAGAGTGGGCTGGTGATGTCCAAGGGTCACAGGCGGTCACTAACCCTGATACAGGCTAGTGACCACCTCTGAGCCATAAGGAGGTGGCTGTGTGTGGAGAGAAAGTGGGCTGAATATTTGAGCTGCTACGTGGACGACTTTCATTACTGCCATGTTTACTGGGCTCCCGTGAGAAGGAATGTAGGGAGCATATTATCTCATGAAATGACAAGTATGTGTGCATCTTAAGACAGTCTACCTGGGAGCAAGTTCTTTTGGAGTGAGGGACTGAGCCTAAGGCATAGGAAAGAGGTTGTCCTCCTTGGACACTCAGCCAGCTACACAGCAGAAGTGTACCAGTTCAACCACTTTCCCTTAGCAAGCCTTTGCTTAACCAGTTACATTCTAGGGATGGTGGGAAACAAAAACTATTTAGGAAAGTGAAGCCAGAGAGAGAAACCACCTGAGCTGATGGCCTGAGGTAGCGAGAGCCTTCCTGACGTGGCTTCGCAGAGAAAAGAAAGTTCACAGAAAGATAATGCTTTGACACTCTTCTGCAGGGCAAGCAGCTAAGAACAACTGAGGAAGAGCAGAGCGGGGCCTCCTGACAAGAACCCACACCTCCTATGACTTAGCGGCAGACCCCGTGGGGATGGATGGATGGATACCAGGAAGAAACAGCCTAACAGAGCCCACGTTGCCCTCAGCACCCGGGATAGCCAAACACTCTAAATGCTGGCTGGAAAAACAGCCACAGTGGAGTTTGATGCCCCGAATTCTATAGCATCCTGCACAGAACCAGAACAGAGTTGCACTGCTTACGGAGTCAACAGTTTAGTGGCTGTGACTGACAGTTTAGTGGCTCTGAGATGAACCTGCATGTTCATCACTGACTTGCTGGCCTGCCATGAGCTAAAGTCAAGAAGGCCCATATGTCTCACTCAAAGTGGGATCAAAAATGATGAAATAAAAGATGGAGAAAAAGTGTTTCTGTCACTTTTCTGTTCAAAAACCTTGCATAAGGGCTGGAAGGACTTTCCTAGCAATGTATGAGGCCCTGGGTTCCTATCCCAGCACACACTCACACACAAGCAAACCCAGTCACCCAACAAATGAGAAAACAAAGCCACAAGCCTTGAGCAGCCAATGGCCCCATCCCTGCCCACTCCCAGGAGCCCCATCTCACTCTAGAAAATGCCTGTCTATGTGGCATCTTCTGTTTATACAGGTTATAAGGGCTGCTGAGGCTGGATCTGTAACTTTAAGGTTCTGTCCTGGACCAGCATGAACAATATTCCAGTCTCAGCACTGGTAAAACAAACACTACCAAAAAATTTTAAAGATCTAAAACAAGGTTGCCACTGAAAAGCAGCCAGCAGCTAGGAGAAGGCAACCGGGTCTTTATACTGGAGCCTTCTATGTTAAGATCTGGTACAGGACTGCATCGGGAGGGCATGTGGTTAGCATGTACAAAAGCCCTATCATCTCCAGAACAAAGGAGTTAGTGTAAGCTCTTGATAGCTCAAATAAGAACGGGGCTGAAGGAAACAAATGGAATCTAAGTTTTGATGCGTAGTGGTCCTTATTCTTGGATTTCTACTTGGCTTCAGGCACCTGACCGTGCTTGGTACTGCTCTGCGCTGCGAGATGGCAGCAGCCTCTGGGTGGTACACACAGCCCCTGTGGGTGGTACACACAGCCCCTGCCTAGCAGGCAGGAGGCCTTGGTTTCAAAGCAGTGAAGACTTTGATGGGCAAGCATCTGTCCTTGCCTCCCGCCAGGGCATCCCTGCCTTGGCTCAGGGGTCTCACAGGAGGCTGAACACATGAGGATGGTTGATGGTTTGGTTTTTAAATAAGGAAGGCAAAAAACAAAACAAAACAACACAACACAAAACAACACAACACAACACGTCAGACTATGTGATTAGTGAGCCAGCCTGAGTTGTCACAAACACATCCACTCTGCTGGTTTTTGTTGATGTTATTCAGAGTGGCTCCTGCCACACCCTGTGGGCTGATGACATATTCATGTACTGATGGGTACCTAAGCTATGTGTGCCCTGCTGCTCCCAGCAGAAATCTCGCAGGTATGATGGGTCTCACTCTTCTACAGAAACATGAGAAGGAGCCCAAGTACTCCGGTGTCTGGATGTTCTGTTGGACTCTCTCCCATCGTCCAAAAATATGAAGGCTGCAGAATCAAATCTCAAGGTGCCAGGCAGGGCCTCAGGGAGAGAGGCTTGTGATGCTGCCATTACGGTGCAGGAAAGAGTGATCAGAAGACCCAGGCACTGTCATCAGAAGCTATTTCTCCTGCTAGGCTCATCATCGCTACACATCCTCTACTATGGAAGAGCGGTGGGGCTCGAGGATCCTCATACGCACTTGGGGTGAAAGCATGATTAGGAGCTTGTGCCTGCACAAAACAAACAGGCTGAGATGGCTGGATGCTAAGAGGGGCTGACCTGGAGGAAGTCTTCCATCTGCTGGCACAGCTCCTGGTCCCGCTGGATGTTTTCCTGCAGCGATTTCGTTCTGACAAAGAGAGAGTGCAGCTCTGCCTCGGTGATATCCAGAGATAATCTGCAGAAGGAAGGGGAGGGTGGGCAGCTGGCACCAGGGCACCAAGAATTGTGTGGCTAAACCAGACCCATCTTTGGCCAATCCTGGAACGGGACAGCCACTGGGGTCACATTTACCCACTCTTTGTGTTTAATTCTGAGTGAGTCTCCAACTGTTTTTTAAAAAAGACATTCAGTGTTTCCTCAACACACAAGAATTAAGGAAAGCAGGCTGACAGCCAGCGCAGAGCACAGGGCTGGAATTACTTTTCATACAGGCGGTCTCAGCACCTCTGTGTGACAAGCATCATGACTAAACCCAGTGGGATGCGGAGCAGCTGCCTTCCTGGGGTTAGGATGCTCTCTGAACTGACAAGGAACCAGGCAATGGAGGCTGACTTTTAGACTTCCTCTAACAGGTCCCAGGCAGCCAGATTCTACCTCTCCCTATATGTTACAGAGAACGGAAACATGGCCGACAACTCTGCAAATGAACAGCTGGACTTGGTTCTAGCCATTGAATTGAGACCAGCAGAATGCCCACAACGGTTTTGTCACCAGGGAAGGGAGCAGGCGGAACCCAAAATCCAGGGGAATTTTGTACATTTGGATGCATTCGTGTTGCTGGTATGAATTTCAGGGTTGTTGTTGTGCAAAAAGTTTGCCCCCTTTACTGACCACTGGAGAAGTCACTATGCTTCTCTTGTTCATGTCACTCACCTTCCAATTCACATGAACAAACCCTGCTGGGAGGAGTTTCTCTAAGACTATGATGTTTAGCTAAAGCTATCCAATACAAACAAGAAATGCTAGCTCAAAAATACATTAATTTTCTCTCTCTATATATATATTTCTATAGTATTAATACAGTAAAAATACTTGCATATTAGTTTCTATTATGGATTTTTAAAAGTTTGTATCTTATGTTCATTTTTCTTGGAGCATAATCTAGTGAACTGTAAACATGAATTATGAGGTGTTTAATCTTCGTAATGGTAATCCTCCTGTTTAGATGTCAGTAACAGACACTGTCTAATGACAGGATTGAGCTGTGGTTTGTTTCCTTATTTGTAGATAGTTCATGCTGTCATGGCAACTAGAGTCCCTTGAATAATAACGACATTATATAGACAGGCATGTTAGCAGATGCCTACAGTCCCAGATTCTCATGAAGCTGAGGCAGGAGGATCATTTCAGCTCAGGGATTCCAGGCCAGGCTGGGCAACAAAGTAAGACCTCATTAAAAAGAAAACAAAGTATCTCGTATTAATTTGGCTGATCCAAGCAGTGATGAGCTGAGCCAGCTCACCAGAGGCAACTCTGCAGATTTCTTCTCAACTTTACAGTAAGTAGTTTGGTGCCAGCGGTCAGAAACCAGCCAGGCTAGCAGTATTTAAGGCTCAGCCATTAGCAAATGTGAAAAATCAAGACTTTTTTTTCTGGAAGAACTGATTAATTGCAGTGTTTACCAGAGGCTACCTGGGCCTATTATAAGTTAAATAACACATTGGAGGTAATATCCACACAGATCGTTGTTGCATTAAAGCATGCATCTTCTATATTAAGTTTAGAAGCAAATTAGAGTAATGTAATTAGGGCTTCATGCTTCGTAGACACTTTCTCTGTAAAACCGAGTGACTAATTTAGAATCAAGTCCTTTTACAGGCCTTGGTGTGGTTCCAAACTCTTCAACTACAATAGAAAATAAATGTACCACATTCAAGTCCATGGGGAAACAGTGATGTATGGCTCTACAAGTTTGATCTAAACTGACTCCCAAGCTAAGCGCTTTCAGCCTCTTGGGTGTGGGAGGGATTTGAATCCCTAATCCCTATTTTTCTTAGACTGAATGATACTCTTCAGCATAGATTAAAGTGGTTTCTTTCAGTTTAAAAATAACAATTAATTGTTCAAAGTCCCAAATTACACACACACACACACACACACACACACACACACACACACACCATGCACATGGAAAGGAAACCCAAAAGTTCAATAAGAGAAAACATTTCAGAGTTCAGACTGGAATCTGAGCGTTCATCACGCCACCATGTTCACAGAAAGGTCATCCAGGAAACCAAGGCTCAGAGTTGCCTCTGCGCTCACCTCGATGTTTCTTGCACATGCTGCAACTTCTCAGAGAAGTTTAGAAGGCCAGCATCTTGCTTCTGGGCTTCCTGGAACAAAAGCAGACATTCTTCTTACCAGATGACTAAATCCCGGGAGGGAAGCCTCACTCCCTTAGAGCTTCAGGGAGCCTCAGGGAGACAACACTTAGTTTTCAGCTTGAAAATCTCGTTGAAAGCAATCCCCTGAGACATGAACTCTGATACTCTTCCTAGGATTTACCAGAACTGCCCCAGACTGTTCAGATACCTTTAACCTTCCCAGGACAAACGATCCTCACATGAAATTCAACTCATGTGCATGCAAACTCAATGGAATGAGGTAGCAGCTTAGCGCCCATTGTTTCCGAGAAAACCCAATCTACCCTGCCTAAATACCAGCCACCTCCATGGGCATGCGAGTCGATGAAGGCGTGAGATGCTGTTGACTGTTAAACCAGTTTGTAAACCAACTTTAATGAGAGGCATACAAGCCAAGGAGGTGTCTGGATTCTTCAGCTGTCTGGAGGCTAACTTGGGAAGGGCAAGTGGGAAGGAACCATTTAGGGGATTCCTTCCTACAGGAGCAGGGGCCAAGCCATAGAGAGCCAATGCTCAGGTCTGTCCAAAAGAGCCCCACCAGATGGTGTTCCAAATTAGATAAGGAAACAGTTTCTCACTTCAGTGCTTTGAATATTGACTTTTTAGACTATGTACTAAGGAGCAAAGGCTGGGGTAGGGAAGCTCTCTCGATAGGCTGCTTGCCGGCATGGTAAGACCCTGGTTCCCATCCCCAGATTCCAAAGGGAAGAAACTATGGATAGAGTCACAGTCCAAATCCTGCAATAACAGACAGCCCACCCATGTACAGTCCCCGAGAGGCTAATCACAAACCAAATTCACTTTATCCCAGGGGCTTCCACACCCGGCCTTCTACACTCAGTCCTTACAACCGATTCCCTTTCCAGCCTGCACCAAGCTATCAGACGGCTACCACCAGGATGTCAGTCTCCCCAGACCTAGTTCTTGCTCTTCTTCAACCCGTCCTTCACTGTGTCCTCCTTTCTTAGAACAGAAAGCCTGGTCACGCCATTAGACCAGGAAAAAGTCTGCCAGCTTCCCATGGCTAAAGCATGAACTCTAAATTGTCACCTCTGACATTTGAATCCTCCCCTAGTCTCCGAAGCCAGCCGCACTGCCTCCCTTGCTCAGTCCCCTCCAATAGATCAAAATGGCAACCCACACAAAAGGCTTCCCAAACCAGAATCTTCTTAGACACACTCTGTCTTTTTCCTAATTGAGAAGCCATCTCAGGCCGGGGGATGGGGATGGGTGGGGGGAACCACACTGTCTCCCGAAGGTCTTCACACTCTCCCTGTTTCTACTTCTCACTTACCTGAGCTACAAAATGCAGAAGATTCATTCCGGGTTTGTTTGCCTTCGTGTCCGCCAATTTGAGTAGAGAAGACAATTTAAATCCTACGGCATTGCCGGCATACCCTCCCTAAAGAAGACAAGGCGGGAGAAAGAAATGTGTTGCGCTTACAGCCAGACAGCGGATGGGCAGATTATACATCTTGTTTTGGGATTGTACTTACGGCATTCATGATATTCCCAGCCTGGAGCACCAAGTGTAATATGGAATGTAGCTCCTCACATAACATCAGCTCTGTTAAAAGGAACACACCACTGCACTTTAGAAAGGCCTCATATGCATGAACAACAGCCACCACATCCAGGTTCAAGGGTGCGTGTTTAAAGCAAGCTCACCCGAACCACATGCACCCACTGCTGTAATCGTGTCTATGATAATAATAGAAATATAGGATAGTCTATGTCCTGGTGTTTAGCTGGGGTTCAAACATATAGAGCAATCACATGCAAAATGGTTCGCAATCAGTTTCCAGGTCCTAGAAAACACAGAGGACACACTGTGTGGTGGACGCCAACTCCCCACACCTCCAGAAGATAATTCTTTGACTCTTTCCCCTTTTCTCACTATTCCTTGAGACCGTTTTTATGAAATACGAAAACCAATAGCCAGCAACATCTTGCTTAACCAGTGAGTTAGAAAAAAACATAAGCAAGCTGGGATGTCATGTAAATAACTTGCAAACCACCAGCCCCCAGGCCCCTGCTACCCAAAGCAGCTTTCCATCTTATTCAAAGCACATTTCGTTTAGATTGCCTCAAGGTTATAAAAGGGAGCATACGGTTAACATATTGGTAAACAGATTCTCCCTTTACACAAAATCTCTTATACATGCCTATAAAGAAACACAATTAAAACTATGTATTTGGAAAGCTAAAACAAACACTCGGTTATTAAAATGACAGTATTGGTAATAAAATATCACCTATGATATTTGTAGGTCACCAGTCTCCACTAAGTCTGGTCTTACTTTCAAAACATGACATTTGGATCCGTGCCTGTATTTTGTTATCTGAGAAGGCCAGTTTGGGAAGGTTACGCAGATAAGAAACGTTTCCTCCGTGCCCACACATTTATATTGCTCAATACCAAAACAAGCTCGCCCATGGCTGCGTGAACAGGAAGCTCAGTCCCTTCACCGCTGCTGCGACAAATAGCCTCAGAACGGGAAGAACTGTAAGGGGTCTCCATATGGAAGAAGAAATACGTCTTTCTCCTTATCGCTGCTCTAACATGAAAAAAATGCGGTGGGCAGAAGAGAAAGCTCTCCTCTCCGCACAGCCAGGAGTCACCAAATAGGAAGAGACAGTTTCAGAAAAACAGCCAGAGAGGTAACTGTGAGGGAGCCAGGCTGGCTCTGGTGAAGGATGGAGAGCTGAAGATGGGAAGGCGGGCAGACCTGCCTGTGCCAGGTGGTGAGTGGCAGGGAGCTGTAGGGCCGCTTACACTCTAGAGACACACAAAACGCCAGGGACAAAGGCCTCAGGCCTAGGAGGCAGAGCAGAACAGAGGAGGCTGGACAGGAAGAGTCAGAACTCAGAAGCCCTGGCAGAGAAAGGCACAATGCCACATACAGCCTGGAACAGAGGCCGGCCTGCTTTTGGAAGATCTGTCCCAGTCAACAGAGGCCAGAGAAAGGAAGACGTAGACAGTCCAGGGACATGTACTACACCCACATACACACTATACACACTCACCAAAACCACACCCCTCATACTGTATACCAAGCTACACACACATACACAATAGATAGTACATGCAATACATATTACATACCACAAACACTACACATAAGCATAATGTAAACACCTTTATAACATATCCACAACATACACCATACCACATGCCACAGATATCATATACATACACACATTCACACTGCACATACTACATACCATCTACACCACACACACACACACACACATACACACACACACACAAACACCATGGAAAAGTTAACCATGCCGAGAAGCAGGACAGGCTGTGACTTGCAAGGTTTACTCTGAAGTCTGAGATGTAAGAGACTTTCTTCCATGGAAAGATAATATGCAAATTCATGTTCATTGCTTGAACTGCTCATCCTTACTTATACCGTTTTCCTTTTTAGGTGATTCAAAAGTGGGACTTTCCATTCCTTAATTTTTTTTGAAATAAAGATAAACAGCTATCAAAACTGACAAAACCTAAGGCACTGTGGGAAGCACACGTTCAGTTACCTTTTGTAGCTGCTCTCAGAGTCCTTATGTCTTTGAACAGAGAGGAACAAGATGGCAAGAACTCCTTTTTTAGCACCATGGCTTCGATCCGAAGTGAATAGCTGAAACACAAGAAGCCAATAATGCTATAGCATTGAAGTAAGTCCGCAGCAACCCCGCTCCACGGAGAACAGCGACCGGGGGCTGCGTCCTTACTTTGGCACCTGAATCAAGCAGTACAGAAAGGAATCTGCCAGCGAGAGCTTGGATACATCGCCGTCAAATGTCTTTAATTTCTTTACCTAAAAGACAAAAAGAAAGGGGGAAGAGGGAAAAAAATCGTTGATTAAAATTTAAGATTACACTTCATCTTAGAATCATTCTAAGGCAATAAATAATGTTTCAGTGAGAAATATAAATTAAGGAAATGTAGCTCTGAGAGAAAGCAAAGGAAACCTACAACAACGTGTTATCTGTTTGCCTGCTCGCTCATCCATCTTTACATCTGAGGATGAGCCCAGGACCCTGAGCGTCTAACCAAGTATTCTACCGCAGTGTCCCAGGCCATGATCCTGAGTGACCAACCAAACATTATACCATGGAGTCCCAGGCCCAAGTCTCCTGCTGGACCTGTAAATGCTGTGGCCAGGGCTCATGCTCATGGAGAAACCACTGGACAACTGGACGGTGCTTTTTTTTTTTTTTTCACCATGGCTTTGATCCAAAGTGAGTAGCTTAAAAATAACAAGAAAATAAAACTGTAGCATTCGAGTCAATTACAACCCCTCTGAGGTGCCAGTTGCTCGGTGCTAGATATGGTGGCCCATGCTGAAGAACCCAGTGGAATGATGGAGGAGACTTCCTAAATTCTAAAGGCACACTAGTGACCTCCACACCAAGAGAACGAGCACAACCTAGTACAAGCAAGGCAGCACCCTTGCCTTCCCTGAGGAAAGGGCAGGTGACGCTCCCAGCTAAGGCCACACATCTTCTGGCCTCTGCCTCTTGGCTTTCTATAAAGTCCAAGAGTGCCTTGGGAACCAGTGAAGAGAAAAATCAGGTTTGGTTTTTTCTCTTTGTGGTCGAAATAAATAAACTCACCCCCCCCCCCTTTACTAATTTCTTTTAGGACAAGGTGACAGACTGGATCTACGCACTGTTGTTTTTCTGTGTTCTTTTTATATAGGGTTTTGCTATTTAACCTAAGCTAACCTCAAACTTTTGGTGTTCTCGCCTCAGCCTTCTGGATGCTAGGATTTCAGATTCATGTCATCTTGCCTGACTTCTCCTCACCCCCTTCCCAACCCCCCAGTGTTGGGAGATAGAACCCAGGGCCTGGACATGGGTAGCACACACTCGTCCACTATGCTATTGGATGAGTACAGGTTGGATCTCCAGCAGGTAGTAAAAAAGCTTCAACTGGCCAGGCAGTGGTGGCACACACCTTTAATCCCAGCACTTGGGAGGCAGAGGCAGGCAAATTTCTGAGTTTGAGGCCAGCCTGGTCTACAGAGTGAGTTCCAGGACAGCCAGGGCTACACAGAGAAACCCTGTCTCGAAAAAACCAACCAACCAACAACAACAACAACAAAACTACCTTCAACTGAACAATAGATGTTAAGATGTCTGCCTATGATGTAGCTAAGCTATAGAACAGGCCTAGATGTCGATCAGCAGGTAATAGAAACAAGCTACAGAGTTAGACTTAGTGGAGTATCACTCATCTATAGACAAGAGCCTTTCATAACAGAATGGATGGAACCAGATGGCACTATGGTAAATGGAGTGAGCCTGCTGGTGAATGGCACACACTAGACACTGTCTGTCCTATTCAGAAGCTAAGAGACATCTTGACTGTAGGAAGGAAATTAGCAAGCTTGCCCAGGGAAAGGGGGGACATGGACAAAGGGAGCAGGATTTGATAAGCACACACTGTCATGCACATGATACGGAACCAACCCCCTATAAGATGTGTACATCCCCCTACACACACGCACACATACATGAAAAAGGGACAGGGAGGTCTCTGTAAAGTAAGTGGCAGGATCACCACTGGCTTTTCTTATTACTAGCTCCTCGTTGTAGTTATTGTTACATATCTACTATGAACAGGTTATTTAAAAAAAATAAAACTAAGCTAGGCGTGGTGGCGCACGCCTTTAATCCCGGCACTCGGGAGGCAGAGGCAGGCAGATTTCTGAGTTCGAGGCCAACCTGGTCTACAAAGTGAGTTCGAGGCCAGCCAGGGCTATCCAGAGAAACCCTGTCTCGAAAAACCAAAAAAAAAAAAAAACTAAATGAAGGTTTTTAGACACACACGTATCTACCTCCTGTAGTAAAGAGGAATACAGCAAGAGGACTGACAGGCAGAGAGATCCAAAGCTTTCAAACTGATCAGACAGAAAAGTCCTGCCTTCTCCACACAGAAAAACGGGACCAAGCTAAGAGCAGAATCGCTCCTAAGGACACTCTTAAGAGTCTTTATGGTGAGTTGCACTTTAGTCCCGTTAGTGACAGGCACAGCCCATTCTTGCAGCTAACTGTTGAGAGGAAGTACTGACCAATTTGCATTTTCCCTTCGTCTTAGCGCTGGATATTCAGCCCAGGGTCTTGTAACACTACACAGCAATGGGGCCGCCCAACGAGCCATATTATACTTCACAGGCTCTCTGCAAGTCTCTTCTCTCCCACTCTCTGGATTGTTACTGGCCACATGATTCCAAGCTCTCTGAAGCAATGGAAGCTGTAGCCTGTCCCGGTGGCACTCGGGAACCGGTGCTGGACCTCCCTCAAGGCTGCTTTTCTCGACTGCTGCAGTTTTGCAGGGCTGGGATGAAGCCAGGGCCTCATGTCTGCTATGCAAATGTTCTGCTACTGAACTGGGCAGAATGCTTCTTGGTTTTGTCTGTTGTCGCTATTTGCTTATTTTTCGGTTAGGGCAGAAAACAGCCACGTCTAAAACTGCATTTGCCCCATTTGCAGAGAGCCACAAAGTGAATTTACCAATTTTTAACCTTGCTACACATATGGACTCTGAACACTTCCCGGTTAGCTCAACCGCAGCTAGTGCCTGATTTGTGAGCAGAGACAGCCCTAGGCTTGATTCGGATTCCTCCCAGAGCAGAGTTGAACGAACAGTTCGCTATATATGGGTAGGGGCAGAGTGAGGCTGGACCTTTTAGAAGACCCTCTGCAAAGCTTAGAGAAACAGCACAAATTTCAGGCTGAAGCACGAGAATGGGCCATTCTAAGTAAACTTTTAAGTACTTCTCCTAAACATACGCTAAACTGTGACAGAGCAAGGATTAATCTCCTTCACTTATGCAGGAGGCCAAAACTGTTTATAGATCTTAAAGGAAAGAAGATGGAAGACAGAAATTTAAATGTTGTGTATATAGCTCTTCATGTTAGTTCCCAGCAAGCCTTGTATCCATTAAGAGGGATTACGGGGCCTTCCCAGTGGCGGAGAGGCAAGGGGAGAGGTGAGCAAGCTATAATTATTATGCATTCTCGTCATTATCAGAGATCACGCCTTAAATACTGCTAGGTGTAATTTTGCTGGCTGAGCCCAGGGCCTCTCATTATGACCCCTGTTGTGCCCTGTGGTGCGTTGTAAAAGCCAGAGCATGCTCTTAAGATTCACAAGGCCAAGTGGCAGCCTCTCCTCCTGCCTCATTCTACTGGAACAGCCTCATAGAGGCAGGACTTCCTGCCAACGTGTTACCTACAGAAGAGGCAGCAACTAAGAGGGAAGAGGGTATGCGCTCTGCCACAAAGGGCTGCTCCAGGATGCAGGAAGCCTTGGTTTCTTCCTCAGTATGGGGTAGGGGGTGTGTCCAACAGAGACCAGAGCAGGCAACTCAACCAGCACCTCCCTCCCCCCCCCACCCCCCCCACCCCCCGCTGTGTTCCTGGGACACTGAGATGGTCCATGGAGCAGTGGTCCACAGCAAAAGCAGGGCAGGCCAGGCTGGGCCGCAATCCCGGCCTCTCTTCACCCTCATCCCCGGCATGGGGAATCACTCACTGGTAGACAAGAACACACTGCGAACTTTTATTAGAGACCCAGCTCTTCCTCTGCATGGGTTAGCTACATACTGGAAAAAAGATGAACAAACAGGGCACATAAAGGCTAAGTGGGGAAGGACAGTGAAATCCCCGATGACAAATTAACCTTGGCTGCGGCTGGCCTGTCAGCTGAGGAGACGGCAGGAGCAGAAAACGGCTGTTTCCGCTCATATTTGTCAGCGTGCTGATAAGGTTACAGGAGGGTTCGAATGACACTTGCTCACACCGAGCCTGAGATAGCAGAGGTGATGAAAGGCTGCCAGACCACGTGGCTGTGAGGCGTGCAGTTTTGACAACCTTTGCCCTTCCTTCCTCCGAGGAAAGAGAGCAGAGGGCAGCAGAAAGAACTGCTCAGGGTCAAAGAAACTAGGGTTCAAGTCCATCCCTCTCCTATCTCACTCCTGAGACATGGTCTGACCCCTGAGAGCCGACGCGATTTACAAATAAGGCGACTCTCCTAGCGTCCGTGTGAAGGGCAGATGAAGAAAAGGCTCAGAGTAATCACTTCCCTGACTGATGGACTTTCTCAGTGTTAGTTGCTGTGGAGACAGCATCACCCAGTTTCATTTCGTCCCCTCTAGTGCCTGGCACAGGAGGGCTTCCGGAGAAGTCTAGTCCTTTCCTGTGCTAAGAACTGTGTTCACATTCCAGCACACTTAAGCATTTGTTCCTGTATCTCTGCCACGTTCCCAACCCTCTCTCACTTGGCCCAGGCTCCTCCATGTCCTTAGCGTATCTGTTCATCTCTATCAGAGACCACTGGGGCTCTGAGAGTCCAGGGAGTACCACAGGCCAAAGAGCATTCATTCTTAAGGCAGCTTCTGCTTCCCCTGAAGCCCCTTGGACAGCACCGACCCCTGGCAGCTCCAGGAGGGGTGGCCTGGTGGGGGTGTTTCTGCTGAAGCTCAGTGTGGAGGGTGTGGTGATGAGCTACAGCCCAGAGTCAGTAATGTAAACAAGGTGAGGGGCAGGCCTGTCACACGATTAGACCATTAGACGGAGGATGACCCTGCATGGGGCAGGGGTGTGTGTGTGTGTGTGTGTGTGTGTGTGTGTGTGTGGTTGTGTGTGGGGAGTATGTGTGTGTGCTTTGGCCCTGCAGACAGGGGATACAAAGGCACCTCAGGGGTCCCATCCCAGACTTCTTTGCAATTAGCTCACTAACTGGAACTGGGGGACCTGGGAGACCAGGCTAACTCTTAGGTGCTCCTTCCTCACTTGCCCCACCCCAACCCCCTGTACAGTTTCTGCTCCAGTGATAGCCCACAAAACTCAAACCACAGAATAAAGAATCTTTAAAATAGAGGCTCTTTGACAGCTATTGGCTCTTCAGAAAAACTAATCTGTGTTTTCTAATTTCATTTCATTTTTGAACTGGACATGAAAATTACAAATATTAAGACAACAGTGTCTTCCAGCTCGTCACAGCGTGAAGCTAAGCTGGCAGCCTCCCTCGGGCCTCAGTTTACCACGAGGAGCCTTGTGAGCACTTCCACCTGCACTGTCAAATTTGATAATTTCTTTTTAAAAGTGATGAGTTCAGTCAGGGCTGAGCACTGCAAACAACGCTAAGGAGGTCAGGAGAGAGGCCGTGCAGGAATACAGTTCCAAACCGACTCAAATCCAGGCCTGCACGCGTGCTAGGGAGGCACTCTGAGCTGAACGCAAGTAATCTGTCCTAAACTCAAATTAATTAGACCCTACTTAGCCTAGCAAAGATCCTTAAACCCTCATTCTTCATACAGGAAAAAAGAGAATGGACCATTAGTCTTTAAGACTCTTCAATTACATTAATAAATGTCATTAATTAATCTGGGCTTAAGTAAATTACACTTCATTTGTAAACAAAATCTGGGGCCGAGAGAGTGTGTTCCATTATCAGATATATATATGAATATATCCACTGGGAACTTAATACCAGTTAACATAAAAGAAAAAAATATCTATCCCTCCTGTTACTGATGGCATTAAAGTCAACTGTCATAAGTGATGTCTGGGATGGGGGTTCAGTGAGGAGTCCGCAGGACTTTTGGAAAACAGGATTTGTGAGCCGCTTACCCTCTTTTTATCTTTCTTACAGCGCTAAGGAAGCACCGGCACCTCAGACATCCGAGAGCACTTCAGCTACTCCTTACCTTTTACCTACAAAATGTCTCTTTTCACTTTTATTTACAGAAATAAAATCTTTTGTAACATGATATGCTGTTTTATTTTAGTGATTATTGGCATACGGATATGGGTAATTTCTTCTTGAGTCTTTCTTCAGAAATAAGGGTTGCCATTGTCACAGTTGTGGATGGCTTTAACAATTGCTATTCTAGAGCCAAGGCCAGGGCTTTGGCTCTGTGAGTAAGGGCTCTTTTTAGCCTTTACGTCGGGTGTGTCGGGGCTGAGTCTGACCCTTGGGGGACCACAAAGCTGCCCTTTGACCTCCAGTGAAGCGCTGTCTCACCCTCTCAACCCCAACACACACAACAAGAAATATATTTTGTAAAGTTTTAAATTGCTATTCTCTTTTCTCCTATAAAGCTCCTAACTACCCAATAACTAACTAATCTCGTCTAAACAACACTAATGCCTTCCTAGCACAGTACTTTCTGTGACCACAGCAAGTCCTCCCTTTTAGTCAATTAGAATGTCCTATGCTAATACTCACCAACAATTACAGTATTATAGTATCTGTATTCAAAACTGCTTTTCTTTTCCTTTTTGAAACAAACAAACAAACAAACAACCCCAAAGAACAGACAAAATACCCCAAGCTGTAGCTATCATGACCTGGGTTCATCCTAAGTAAAGGTCAAATGTTAAGATGATGGAAAAGAAAACTGAGCTCTACTGAGCTCCCGTGTGCCAAGTACCTTGCTGGCTGTCTAAGCAGGACTTAGTCATCCTGGGAACCAGTGAGGTAAGGGCTATTGTCCTCATTTTACAGGTAAGGAATCTAAAGTTCGCAGGTGTTCACAACCTTGCCCGAGTTTCTCGGTTCCAGCACCGCTCCGTATGAACACTCTGAGTCTATACGCCTGGCTCTTTCTATCGGACTGTCTGCCACCTTTTATTTTGACATGAGACCCTTCTGACCCTGGGAAGGACAGAACCCTTCGAACAGGGCCTTTGACACCCAGTAGAACAGATAGCTTTGCGCCCCACTCCCAACACCCAAATCTCCGCGTGCCAAGTTCCTTACCTCTTCTGACTCCGGCAAAAGCTTAAGGATTTCTCGAAGCGTCTCTGATCCATAATGCTCGCTCTTTCCTTGATAGATATCCTCTACGATGGACTGAGGAGACCTTGAAAAGATACGGAAATTGCGTTCGCTACCTGCCATGCCAACAGGGACACAAGCCAATGGAAACTAAATCACATCCCCCTCCCCCTACGCCACCCACTCCCTCTCTTCCGCTTGCTTCTTCCTGGTCCAGAGGACCTACCAGGGCCACTACTGAAAACCACTCTAAGGCTTCCTCCTCCAGAAAAAGTCCCCAGGAGTCCCAGGAAGGCGGACAGCAGCACTAGCCGCTGGGATCTATAGGGGAGGATGAGTGAAAACTTTCCCTGAGGAGGGGAGGCCCGCGCCCGGCTGAGGCACAATGAACAATGTGTGGGTCCCGGGGCTGGTGCCGTTCTCCTCAGCGGTACAGCTACTGATAAAGTACCCTGTGTTCCTGTAAATGACCCCTCCACTCATGTAAACAACCATATTTGAATTCAGTAGGTTAAAAAAAAAAAAGACATCAAAATAGAATTGGACTTGCTATCTTGTTAGGGAAAACATTTTCAGGGGCAGCAGGGATGAGAGTAATAAGGGACCTAATTCCCTAAACCTGTATATGTGTATATATCAAAGAATTTAACACACACAGACATACACACACACACACATATACACACATACATTTAGACACACAGACACACATGCATACACATATACATATAGACACACAGACACACATGCATATACACATACATATAGACACACACACACACACACACACACACACACTTTCTTGATATATAGGCCTCCAGTGGACACTGTAAGTAAGGCCTTTCTTCCTCATTTCAAGATTGTGAATTCACAGCAAAGATAGACACTTGTAGGCCATAGAGCCACACGTCTAGGGAGGACATGGATGAGAATGTAATGTCCCTAGCTAAGATTACAATTTGAATTTCAGCTCAGCCACACCCTCATAGCATGGCTATAGCTACAACTCCAGACATATGCAAAAAAAAAAAATCTTACTTTTTAAACTGCTTAAGAAATATGCCAATGTTCATACTTCGCTTTGCATCCAAGACGGTAATCTGGAAAGAAACAGATGCATAAAACGTTTTAAATATAAATTAAAAACAGCCTAGTCCAGGCAGGGTGTGGCAGACACCTTTAATCTCAGTGCTTAGGAGGCAGAGGTAGAAGGATATCTGAGTTCTGGGTCAGTCTGATCTACAGAGCAAATTCTAGTATATTATAGCCAGGGCCACACAGAGACACCCTGTCTCAAAACAACAAAAAAACTAAATAAAAATAAAATAAAAGTGTCTGGAAGAAACAAGAAAGTTAAAACCCTGTCCAAGTATAATACTGGTGCACAAGGAGGAAATTTCTAACATGTAAATATGGTAATTATCACATGCTCCTAATAGAGTTTTATGAAAATTTTTATTGTCCATCCCTCACAGTAAAAATGACACACAGCACTGGGTGTGGAGGCACACACCTGTCATCCTAGCATGAAAGACAGAGGGAAGGGGGAAGGCTAGCCTAAGCTACAGAGTAAGTTGGAAACAAGCCTTGTCTATACGACAATTCATTCTTTAACTGGGTAGTTCAGTGGTCGAGCACTTATCTAGCGTGCACAAGGTCCTGGGTTCTAGGCCCAAAACAATACACAAGATAGATGTTTACTATACTAGTATATACATTCAAACAGATAATGTCTTATTTTGATTTAAATTTTTCTTTTACATACAGCCCATACTTATCAAATGAGAATTAAAATGGCAGTAAAGCAAGGATTCTGCTGAGGATGGGCCCAGGTCTGATCGACAGACACAAATCACCTGTTTAGGAGAAAGTGAGAAAGTATCGTAGCCACCCATGGTATGTGCCTATAATCTTACCACTCATGAGGTTGGGGCAGGAGGGTTATCAGAAGTTCAAGACCAGACAGAGACTGTCTCAAAAAAAAAAAAAAAAAGTATTCTACATTTTGTTTGCTCAGAAGTTTTTAAAAACACTTTCTTTTCGCCAAGAAGTCTCAGACCCTTACATTTTCCCTTACACCTTTTTTTCTGTCTCTGAGTTAGAAGGTTCTTTATAATATATGGTTTTACTGCATAGATCAGGCTACTCACAAAATCCCAGACATCCACCTGTTCGGATTTAAGGTGTGCACCACCGAGCCAGGTGATATATGGCATCTTTTGATTTAACAGATGCTAATATAACTATCCTATTGTACCATCAAAACCCAAATTGGGCTGTAGCAAGTTTTAAATATTCAGAAACAACAATTTAAGAAGATTTTATTAAAATATAGATTGTTTTCTGAGACGTTATCTTTGCCTCTGGAAGCGAACATTCAGGATAGGGGATAGAAGATGACAGAAACTACTCCTCTCTTTTCTATTCATCTTTTGGTAAAGAGAGGCTAGGTGAAATAGAGACTAACAGGGAACAAAAGGGAATCAGGTTTCAGACCAAATTCTCCATCCCTGGGTCAACTCAAGTTTGTAAGTAACAGCAAGACCAGACCGTTAATGTCACTTCCTGGCTATAAGGTTAAATTTTTACAAGGTATAGTTGTCTCCTTTTGAAGACTAATCTTAAACAATCTCATTATTTACTAACCTATGGGTTTATTTGATGTTAACACAATCACCTGCCAGCCATAAAATGAGCTTCCAGGCTGAGAGGACACCCTCCCGTACAGGAATCCTACCCAGGGACTTCAGTTCAAGTTCAGTGTGAAGGAAGAGAAAGAGAGGGGAATAAATAAAGCTCGTGAAACTTAACACTCTAAAGAGAAACACTCCCGCTGGAACTGGAAATCTCAATTTATTAAGACAAAAAAAAACCCTGATCGTTAAAACTTGTAAATTAAAAGGCTGCAAGTACTAATACATACACCGATACAATTGTATCTGTGTCCACCTAGAATGGAAACAAGCCTGTTGTATAATTCTCTCACTAGATTGGCACCTCTTGTTGTGTTTAACCCCGGACTGCAGCATCCTTCCCCTCACCCCCCTCCCCACTTCCAACTCCACCCTCATCCTGTTCACCCTTCCACCCTCTGGGGCTCTGAAAACTTGGCGTAGGTCCATAGCCACCACTGCTGGAAAGCAAGGGAGAAATTACTCTTGTTATCCCTATTTGACAGATAAGGAAACTGCACCTCAGACGTGTCATCTTGTGGCTTCCCCCAAAGCAGTGTTGGCACAGAGCGTTAGCCTGGTTCTCTCCGATTCTTCTCCCTCGGGTTCCTGTGAGTTTAGTGCTGGTGGGTCTCCCATGGAATCAGTTAAATGTAGCGCTTCCTCCCACACCAAGGTGGGGAGGTCTCTCCAGAAATGGGGACAAGTCTGTGAAAAGCATTCACGGTCTGACCAAGTCAAGGGGCATCCCCAGAGTTGTTAGTGTGGACGCCAGGTGACATCATGTTCTCATCAGATAGGCCAGCCTGCAGGAATCCAAGCTCCCCCCCCCACACCTCCCAGTGGGGTAGCCAATGCTCTCAAAGTCAAGGGCAGCTCTAGGTTTCAGGAGATGGCCCTACAGCCCAAGCAGTTTCTGAAACTGGTCACGGTCAGCCAGTCCCTAAGGAAAGGCCTGGGCTGGTCATGACTGATCAGCTTACGAAGAAAACAAAAGGCCAGCGCTTCACCCAAACAAGGAACAAGAGACAAACGATAGCACTTCAGGACAGCGCCTGCTCTCTGGCACCCGCAGATTTACCCGGTGACTGATCCTGCTGTCTTATCAAACGGGATCCTTATAACAGCTATAAAGGTATTTGTTAAAGCCCTTCAAAAGAGGGTTATCACTGCCCATGTAAGGAGCTTATCTCACTTCCCAAACTCTGGCTGCCACAGAGCTAGGGTTTCAGCGGCAAAGCCCTTTAGGACTGGCTGTGGCATGCTGAAACCATGCACACAGAGTGGCATTTGACAAAAGTCTCAGTAGGCTGTAAAAGCTAAGTCAGAAATCTTAGTGCCAAATCCAGGATGTGCCAACCCAGCCATGATCATTGTCACCTTGCTCTCCAGCTCCGTTGCCACCTGTACCAGGTCTCTCCTCATCCCCATTCTCTCTATAGGGGAAGAACACAAGGCCCGGCATGCCATTCAAGACAAGAGCCCTACTACTGTGCTACCCAGCAGCCTCACGGTTCTTACACTCTTCCTTAGCATCAATCTGATACAAAGCCTGTCTCCTGTCTCCTGTCTCCTGTCTCCTGTCTCCTGTCTCCTGTCTCCTGTCTCCTGTCTCCTTCACAAGAAAGAGAAGCTTATTGCAGTTGTGGGAAGCTATACATACTTAGTATTGGGAGCATCTCTGGGTTCACTACTTGGTGGCGTTATGTGTATTCACATGGTGCCGTGATGCCAGCCAGCTCCAAAGTGTTCACACCTTGCAAGACCAAAGTCCTGGATCCATCAAACTGCAGTTACCATGCCCTACCCTAGCCAATGGCCCTGGCTGGTACTTCCTATGTCTATGAGATTTCCGTCCTCTTTTTCTACTTTTTAAATTGTGTGTGTGCATGTGTGTTTATGTGCACTGGCATGCATGTGTGTAGACTGCAAAACAATTGAGTCATCTGTAGGGACACCGCTCACCTCCCTTGAGACACGGTCTGTCATTGGTCTAGAAGTCACCAGCAAGGCTAGACTGACAAGCCTGCGAACCCCAGAGATCCAGCTGTCTCCACCTCCTCAGTGCTAGGATTACAAGCATATACCACATTCTGCATCTTCATGTGGTTCCTGGGGATTGAACTCAGGTCCTCATGATTTTCGAGGTGAGTACTTTATTGACTAAGCTATCTCTCTGGGCCTTTAGGTCCCTCTTATAGGCAGGATTAGAATTCCCCTGTATGGTGGGCTTATTTCATTTAGCGTGCTTTCAAGGTGGAAGGAATAAACCTTTAATTCACTTGGTGTGTTTCCTTGCTGGTGTGTTTTGGGTTTGGGGGTTTGAGTTCCTGGTGTTGGTGTTGAATGCTGGCCTTGCTAAGTAAGCTCTCTACTGTTGAGCCCTATAAACGGCTTTCATTTCACTGTGTCAAAGGGGGCGTCCTTACATATGTTGGTCAGCTAAACCAATAGCTATTTCACCCCGTTTAAAACCTGAAAAGCAAAGCAATTTTAAATCTTCTTCCTTTCAGTACAGGCTTCATGTCACTTTGGTCTCAGACTCGGTTCTCCACTGTTTCAGCTTTGGTTGGCTATCTATAGGAACCCCTTAGTTTATGAGGGGGCGGGAAGAAAGACACCTAAAGTATATGCATTGTTTTAATCCACACACACTACTATCTAGTTCTACAGCTCTGGATTGTGAGCACATCCCAGAATCTCAGGACGTAATGGGAATGTCATCATGATTACAGGAGAAGGACTGGTTCCCAAATGAGGGCGTGGGAGGGTGAAGCAGCGTTGCTCATAGATCTAGAAAGAGCCACCATCCTGGTAGCCTCCCTCCCTGCTCCTAACTCCTCCTCTTCCCCCTTCCTCTCACTCCCATCCTCTTCTCCTGGTCCACTGTATACACTGTGTGAATAGTCACTTGGTGCCACACAGCCACCATGGTGAATGACACCTGGCGGGCCCCATTCTGATCTGTCCTCATCTAGGAAGATGGATCCTTCGCCCTGGGTCTGTTCTGTTTGCTTCTCCTTTCATTTTCATTAGAGTTCACCAACTTGATAAACCATGAACCAAATTGTTATCCTGAAGAGTCACACATCTGGCTAAAGAGACGGCTCAGTGGTTAAGAGCATTTATCGCTCTAGCAGAGGACCTAGGTTTCGTTCCCAGCACCCACATGGCAGCTCTGTTCCAGGAGTCTGAATCCCTTTTCTGGCCTCTGAGTGCTTCTGTATGTATGTGGTGCACATACAGACAAGTAAACATAGACAATAAATAAATAAATAAGCGTTACAAATATAAAATATCTTTTAAAGAATTGCTCAGATTATAAAGGAGACAGAAATCTAAGACCAGCATTTGGAGACAGAGACAAACAACTACACCAGCATTGAGGATTGAGCATTCTGGAATGAATGGAAGGAACTTGACAGTGTCTTCTGGATGGCATCAGTGGACTGAGAAAGGAAGTCTGAGCTGAACCTTTATTAGGAGCCCAGCCTATATCAGTATATCTCCAATTGCTTTATTACCGCTTAATTACTATGCCACCATCACATCTGTGATCTCCCAAGTTAATTTTCAGTAACAAGGATACAAGCATGGTAGCATTTCATAACCTTCTTCCCCCAATTTACTATTTTAAGTGCTGCCTTTTTTGTGCCTGGCACTCCGAAACCAACATCTTCCCTACCCTCCAGCAAATTCTTTCTCTGGAGCACAATGGAACTTTCTAGTAATGCACTATAAGCCCTTTAAAGCAAAATGCCAATCATATCATAGAGGTTTCTATGTGATGTTGTTATATGACAAGGGACCCAACCTGCTCCTCCGCATGTCTGAACCTCCAGAACATGGCCTGCTATCTGTGTTCAGGAGCAGGCCCTCCAAGGAACACACTGTTCACATGTTCTCCAGGGCACCCAGACAGAGGGTGAGGACTATTGCTTTTGACCTGGACTCCACTCACTGCAAGCTGGAAGATTTATGGCTGATCTTTGTCAGAGTGTAGTCCTGCTGAACTATAGCTTCTGTAGGAGAAGGTCCACTCAGGAAAGAAAATGGCACACACCAGGCTATTTCCACAAGAAAGGCACTCCCAATACTTCCAGTCATGCTGAGGGTAATGTAGAAAATCAAAAATAGCCCCTAATAATCTGTTAGGTGTCAGTGTCAACCAGCATGAATGTCAGAGGACCAATCTACACTCCTTATTCCTGCATGGTGAAGAGCTGACGGGCTGGCTTATCCCTTGGCCCTCGGCCAAGTTAACTTTTTAACATGTTATCTCTTGGAGTCAGACCCATACATGTCAAAAGTACTATCTCCACCCGGAGCTCATAGCAGCATCATTTATAAACAGTAAAAGCAGCCCAACTACCCAAGGATGGAGGGACTTGTAGAAGAACGTGGTATAAGCACACAGAGGAATATTGTATGGATTTGTCTCTGACATATGCTATATCTCGGATGAACCTTGAGGACATCAGGTTACGAGAAATAAATCAGCCATGAAAAGACAAATGTGCTACCTGGAGTAGTAAAATTCACAGAGACAGAAAAAAAGATGGACCTGCCAAGGGCCAGAGGCGGGGGTGGTGGTGGAAGGGAAGTCCTTGTTTAATGGGTATGCAGCTCAGGTTTGCGGGGTGAAAGAGTTCTGGAGGCGAATGGTGGTCTGTGCACCCCAATATGCATCAGAAACCATTAAGGTAGAACATTTTATATGTAATTTACATTGAAGTATACACATTTAGGGCGGGGGGGGGGTTGCAGCTCAATATTAGAACACTTGTCTCGCATATGTAATGCTCTGGATTCCATTCTCAGCATCTAAACAACAACAACATGGGCTAAAGAGATAGCTCAGTGGTTAAGGGTGTTTGCTGGTCATATAGAGGACCTGGGTTTGGTGAGCACCCACACAGTGGCTCCAGTTTCTTCTAATGCCTTCTTCCAAGGGCACTGCACACATGTGGTACACAGACTCACATGCAAGCAAAGCCCGCATAGGCATCAAAGTCAAATGAGTAATTCTTTTACAAAATGAAAACTACTTCTAGGGAGATAGCCTGGCGGGTAAAGGGTTTGCCAAACAAGCATGATGACCTGACCATCCGCTGTCCTGACCATCCTCAGAACCCATACAGAAAACCGCACTGCAGTAGCACGCGTTGCCAATGCCAGCACTCTTGCGTGAAGGTGGGACACGGAGACAGGGAAATCTCTGGAAGCGGGCATTAGGTTGTGGTAAAGGTTGTAGTAAACAAAAGAGACCCTGTCTCAGAGGAGATAAAAGGCAAGAACCAAGAGAGAGCTCTTCTGACCTCCACCCACACACCGTAGCATGAGAGCACTCCTCAACACAACGAACACACATAGCATTTTAAAATAACGTTAAAGAAAAAATATAAAAGTCTATGATGTAGGTTGCAGAGACGGAAGAAGTTGGAGAGACATCTGCTCCTGAAATTTGGATCTGGCCCAGATAGGGATTATTCTGTTTCTGTCATGACTGAGAACAACTCCCGCCCTGCCTGCTGGCTTGGTCTCTCAGGGCCCTAGCCTGGTCTTCAGCTTTCTGCCCTAAGGCACTAAGTGGTCCTTAACCCCTTGAAATTTTCCCAACCCCTAGGGAGAGCTGCTTCTCTCAGCCGAGGGCTGCCTCTCAGGGGCACATAAAGCCGAACCCCTTCTGTTCTAGGTGCTTCTCTGGGACATATGCCCCAAGTCTACACACACCTGTCCAATCATCATAGCAGGGAGAACCAGGAGACAAGGGTGAGACTTGACGGGCTGCTCAGTCAGACACCTCTGTCCGGAGCTGGGCCAAGGCCAGGGCACTAAGGAAATGACCGAGTCTCTTCCAATACTGAAAGGACATCTGACCAAACGAAGGGACAGACAGAGAAGCCTGTGGCCAGTCCTCGAAGACGCTGTGGCTTCTCCAAATGACTCCCCTTTCCAATTCACTCCACGGTCCATTTGTCACAACCGTGGTCCCTGCGCCTCCTGTATTTCTTAAGAATGTTCTTAGCAGTTTCAGGAGGGATTATACAAGCAGTTTAAAGGGCTCTCAGGGCGCCTGGTGGAAGGAGTTAACATGTTCCTCAGGCAGGAAAGGAGGTCAATCATGTTGGCTCAAGAATTCAATAATGCATGGAGTGAATACTTCTCCCCCGGGCCCTGCCCACTTTCTTATCTAGGCAGCTCCATCAATGACCTATTTTTCTCCGCTCCTTTACAACAGATTAAAAAACAGGATTCACGGTAAGTTGTGTATGTGTTTAGTAATTCAACAACTGTTTTCCTCCTTCAAAGGAACACATTTAGCACTAACTGGAAACACTCTTCATATAAAATCCGTCTGAAAATAGCTTGACAGTTTGGCTCTTTAGAAATTCATCCCCACAGAAGCGGTGACCTAATCCAGAGATCTGAGGCACAGGAGGCCATCTCAACTCACTAACACATGCTGAGGGCACACTGGAGGGGAAGGAATCCCAAAGCGATCTAGGACTTAGGTCTCTTAACAAAAGGCATTTGATCCCAGATGACTGCAGCTCACCCCAGATAGCTAGCTGGGTTCTGGAGCTCAGCCTTCTGTCCCAGGGGAGGCTACAAAAGCTAGGTTCCAGCTGCACTTCTCTCCCTGAGAAAACCACAGCAGATTCGCTAGCAACAGGGTGGTGCTGGGAGGCCAGAGCCTCTTAAGCGGGAGGGGGGGGGCAATTTATGTGTTCTCTGTATGAGGTCATAATCCGTAGGGATGCCTGGGAGGATCCTGCACGCACACTCCCCATACTCTTGCTGCTCAGCCCCAGCTCATCCTTCGGGAAGTGGGGACGGGGTAGGGGGTTGGTGGGCGAGCTTTCTGTGGCTTCCGGAGCACATCTAGCTTGAGTGCATTTACCAAATGATCTGAAACATGCAACTCCAGCACACAACAGCATTGACAGCAGTACTCTGCCCCCTCCTGTTCTCTCACCCCCAAACTCTCATCTTACCTCTTCCCGGGCATCTCTGAAGGATGAATTCAAAGATCCTCCTCTCTTGGGGAGAGAGGCCTTGGAGGTGTCTTCTTGTTGCCCAAAAAGCTCCTCGATGGTCTTCTTGTCGATCTGGTACTGATGCTGCTGCTTAGCTGCTAAGGTCCAGATGTTGGTCTTGCCTCGAACTTGCTCCTCTGGAATGGTTTTCCAGAAAAAGCTCCGCATTCGTTTCTTCTTACCCAGGGAGCTGTAGCCATTCAGGTAAGAAACTGGGGGGAGTCCTGGAGGAGGAGGAGGGGGGACAGGAGGTCCCCCAGGAAGTGGAGGTGGCAGAGGAGGAGGAGGGGAGGGGGGAAAGCCCTCCCCTGAATGTGGACAAGGTGGAGGCGGTGGAGGAGGAGGTGGAAGAGATGCAGAGGGTGACGTCTGCCCAGTCATGAATGCAGCTGCTGTGGCAAGAGTCCTATTTTCTTTATCGCTGGCCAGGGAGACACAATTCATAACATGCATAGTACTGTTGCCTTCTAAGGAGCTAATTCCTTAACCTTGGAGAAGCAGACACAAACATCAAACTCCAGTCAGACTTCTTGGTCCATAAATCTGTTGCCAGAAGAGAAGGCAACCGAGCTGCATGTCAGCTTCCAGACCTGCGAAGATGGAACAAGTAGTTTAAAGTCTGGTAAATGTTCTCACACCAGCTTTTCCTTCAGAGGCCAGGGTCGGCTGGCCCACAATGGCTAGGTATTTGGGTCAAGAGGACATGCCAAAGCACACTATAACGAACACACATCACTCTCAATCCAAACTACGTTTTGCTCCTGGAAAAAAACTGCCAAAGATCCAGCAATAAAACCAATTTGGAAATCTCACATTAATCGATGAAGCAGCCTGCTATAGGGGCAGGAGCTTTACCTTTATGAATAAACTGCTTGTTCACCAAGAGCTTCCTGGCTTTCTTGGACGCTGTATACCAACCCTCGGGGAAACTGCCCAAATTGCTGAAGCGTTAGGCGCTTAGTGACCCTGCCTTTTTCCAGTCTGGACATGTTTTTGCCCGTCACTGGGTCAAAAGGCATCTTCCATGTTGAAGGGAGCAGATAGGGCACTTAAAGACAAGAATGACCCAGCTTGTTTCCCGGGAGCCAGGATCACCATGTTCCTGTTCCACGGGGTGATGGGCTTCCCCCAACTAGAGGAACGTGTGCCAGACATGTTATATCACCGCCCTAGACTTCCATTTTCTCCTCCACAGAATCACAGTACATTAACCGACTCCCATCACCCCTTCAGATGCTGTCACCTTGGATTCTAAAAAAGCCACTCTTCAGAGGCCGGAAACTTGTCGCCTACAACTTTAGTTCCTGACACTGCTAGCAAAGGAGATGTACAAGGACACATTGCCTCTATCAAGCCCACCACATGCCTAGCCCTTATATTTACAACTCACTTATCTTGAAGATTTGTATGTTCATGGACCTACAAATGTTTGGGTTTGGCTATATACTGGTTATTACTAACCCAATTCAAAACCATCAAAATAAGGAGCCAGGTGAGCCAGGGAGTGATAGGAGCCCACGGAACGCATTCATACAGCATCCCAGGGCGTGACATGACTTCTCTGGCTCTAATTATCCACTTACGTCGTCGCTGTGAGAGCCTCAACTTGCAGACACGAGTGGATCCCACAACACTGGGTTAGGCAGACATGAACCATCTGATATCATTAATTCAGATATGATGAACCATTGTACACACATCGGGTGGGACTTCCTGGGGAGCAAGAGTGGAGTCTAGAAACATCTCCCCTCAGAGCCCAGCTCTGCCACTTCCTTGAGCTGCAGTCTGGGCAGGGAGGATGACCTCACTTCAATTTCAGCGTGCTTCATCTGTGAAATCGGAGAATGTCTTTTCCATGGGCTTGTGTAAGAAAAATGTGCCAAAACAGGAATGTATTTAACTATTTCTAGTAATAATTGCTCATATGCACAGCTTCCCTTCATCTTCTCAAACGATATATTTGACTTAAAAACACGTGGGGGGAGGGGGCTCTGAATTGATGGCTCAGTGGCTATAAGTGAATACTGTTCTTTCCAGGAGTCAGCACCCATGTCAGGTGGCTTGGCATTCCCTGTAGCCCCACCTCCAGGGGATCTGACCCTTGACCTCCAAAAGCATCTGCACTCAAGTGTACATACACACCCATACACATATATGCACTCATGCACATACACACACTCATACATACAATTAAAAAATTCTTTAAAAAGGAAGCATGTCTTGAGTTTACAGATGAAATGCCTAAGTTCTGGTTGCTAGAAATGCACGTAACACCTTCACTTTGCTACCAAAGTCTGTGAATTGTGAGATTTCTTTCCCCCTCTTTTAATATTCAGTGGCCACCGGGCCGGGAGTGGTGGCATGCACCTATAATCCCAGCACTCAGGAGGCAGAGGCAGGTGCTTCTCTGAGTTCAAGGTCAGCCTGGTCTACTAATGGAGTCTAGGACAGCCTGTCCTACACACACACACAAAAACCCTGTCTCAGAAAGAACAAACAAAACATTCAGTGACCACATGTTAAATCGTCTCTATGATACAGGACAGATATTTTTATGAAATAGTTATCAGTCCAAGGTTTGTTTGTTTAATTTGTGGTGCTGGGGATTGAACTCGGGCCCTTATGCATGCCAGCCAGGCAAGCCTCCTCAACTGCTCATCAAATAGCCCTGTCTTTCTTTACTTTAGAACTGGGCATTCAACCCACATGCTCAGGGTGTGCTCTACCACTAAGCTACATGTTCATCCCCTGACAATTTAACTGCTGAACAGAAAATGACATTTCCCACTATCATTTTGACACTTAAAAAATCATTCAAGTGATTTTACCTGTATAATTCAATGGCATTGGTACATTCAGCTGTCACCACTAGGTAATTTCTACGTCAGTGGAGTTTTAAGGATGCCTCTGAGCTGACTTCTGGTTCACTAGGATGAAACTGGCTTTTAGAAGGAGTTTTCATAATTATCATTAGGGGCATAACAGGCTGTCTTCGTAGCTGGCACCCCTAAAGCTGGCATGACTCACTGTCAATTACAGTTTATGGTTACATTTGAACTCTTTTTTTCAAGACTGTACAGGTAATTTTTGGCAGTTTATTCTCACACATTTTATACACTTCTGTGCATAAAGGAGCCCTTTTAAAGTTTCTAACTCTCCAAATCACTTCCGGTTCCATAGATACCCATGTATTTCTATATTATCCCCACCCCACCCCACCCCCACCCCAGTTATGTGGATTGAACATAGAACCTCACAAATGCCAGGCAAGTTCTCTACCTCAGAGCCCTGAACTGGATCCCCAGCACCAGGCGGGGGATAGGAAAGAGGGTAAACTAAAAAACTGGTCTGGAAAGTAAGAATTCACTCTGTATCCGGTGCTCACAGGCGTAGCCTTAAGCCCCTCAGTGCCTTTGTAGAAATACTAAATGAAGAAGCTGAATCATCAAAGGGAGTGGGATATCCGAGGTCACTGTCTTCTCACACCTACACCCCAAAGGACTAAGACTTTTGTTTTTTGAGTACTGTGCTGTGCACAGTGGGAGTACCAGATACGAGCGAGCGTGCAAAAGTTAAGAAGAGACACACCTGAACTTGCATTGATATGATTCTATGACTATTGCCCAGCCTGAGAAGTTAAAGGAACAAAGGTGAATGTACCTTTCTGTCCCTGGTCCCTTTCTCTGGCAACCCCCTCCCATAATCGGCAAAGATCCCAGCTCCACCTAGTGAGTGAGTTCCCCAGCAAAGGGTAGCTGAATAATTACTAACCCTAGGCAGGATTACCAATGTTAAAGAGGTGGTAAGAAAAGAAGGGCACATGGGAAGGGAAGATGACATCCCATCTCTTTACAGCCATGCGTGGTATTAAAGTTGAGGACTCAGAAAAACACAAAACAAAACAAAACAAAACAAAACATCCTACCATACTGTCCACAATAGAGATAACCCCACACAATCTCAAAGACACCGAGAGAAATGCAGGTGATGCAAACACCCGGGACACATGACATGGTCCCCTGCCTCTCACAGTTGGCAGTTGGCAACAGGGACAATGGGATCAGCCCTGATTCTGTCTGGGAACCTTTAAGTATCCCATCAATCTCCCAAAGACAAACAGAGGCAGGCTTGTATTTAACGTCTCCCCTGCAGCGAGGAGGCCGTTAAATGCAGAGCTGTCACCAATAGGCTTTCTGAAGACAGAACCCATCTTCAAGTCTGCTGAGTGATAACCACCACGGTCAGAGGTGGGGTTACTGTCCCTCCCGCTGGGGACGCTGCTGCTCAGCTCAGCATCTTTTAACTCCAATTTCAGTAAGGGATGCTATGATCAGGAACTTAGCCTTCAGCATATGATCAGCCAACACACAGGGTTAGAATAAGAACGTGCCTAAGGGTTCCTGGAGGAGCTATGTGGCTCCTAGCTCTAACCAGGGCTTTCTCAAAGGAGGGTCTGCACCACTCTGTTCAACAGTGATAAAAAGTGACACGGAGCCAGATGGCTTTCCTCTCGCCTCTTGACAGGTGTCACAGATGAGCCTGAGCTGGAAGTGCAGCCATCCACCTGATGAACGGAGGAAGAGGCTAAACTGAGTATTAACACAGTATTCTTAGTTGGAAAAAGAGACAGGACTGGGGAAAGTTCCTGCCTTTCGTTAATACTGCTCTCTTCTCTCTACTCACTCCTCAAGGAACATCTCTCCACCTCGACCTGTCTTTTCAAACCCTTTCTTGATCAAGAAATACAGTCAGTTTGTGAGCAGCTTACTTGGCACCTCAGCCGGCCTGGAGAACCCACGACGGCAGGTTTAATCTATCACGTCACATAAACAAACATTCACAGCTGCCTGTTTGATAGCACATTTCCAGTCTCTTCTCTCCCAGTTCCCAAACCAGGAAGAATAGGCCCAGGAGCGCCCAAGGATGCTCCTGGAGAGACAGAAGCTCCAGGAAGACAACGGGGACTAAAGAGGGTGCTCGCGGGGTGTCCAACTCAAAGTAGAATTTCTTTAAACACTAACTCCAGGTCTTTATGAAACTCGCTCGGAACAGGGGAGGGAGGGAGCACCCAGAACGCGATTTCTTTCCAGTCAGGATGGACGCAGTCATTTCCCAAGTCTTGCCCACCACCTCCTTCGGTCTCTAGCCCCTCGCTTTGGCGAATCCACTCACCAAAAGGCCCTGGGCTCCGCTGGCTCCCGCTGCGCTTAGTCCAAGCCCCCCAAGGCTACCAGCGTCCCGCAGCCGCGCAGCCCAGGATCCCGGGACAGCAGGCGAGCTCCGAATGGGCGGTCCCCGCACTAGCTCAGAGGCCGCCTTATCTGGGCCGGGAAGGCGCGCGTCCGCGGAGAAGAGACGCCCACACGCGCCGCGCAGGATCCCTAGCGGGGACAACCCTCCCGAGAAAGGATCGACCCTCCGCCGCACTCCCCAGTCTCGGAACAGCTCAGAGGCCATTGGAGGCCAGCCGCGAAACCCTGGGGCTCCTTCTGTGCGGACCCGACCAGGGGCGGCTCGTCCTGTCCAAGCTTCCCCGCCCAAACCGGGGTCCCAGTTCTCTATGGAGCTCATGGTTCACGGAACAGTGACCGCCAGCCGCTTGGACCACAGCTGCGGCGACACCGTGTGGTCCCCAGCGCGAGCTCCTGGGAGAAGGGCTCTCGGCCGCACTGCGGTTTTGCGCCCAGAGAGGGGGAATGAACCCACGACAGGAAAGCAAAAAGGAGTCCCTGGGGCTGGATACGGAGACCCGGCACGATCGGGAACCGTCACGCTCGCGGACCATGGGTCACTACCAGCCCGCCACTCCACCGACGCCACTTCGGAGGTGAACTTCCAGGGAGGTGTGCAGTCATGGGAAGCCTACCCCCCACATCACTGTGGCAGGAGCGAGTCCTCGTTAAAAGAGACTCCTGTGACCTGCGCGACCCGCATTAAGTGCCACGAAAGCTAATCAAATCTCCGAAGTCCCACCCGCGGACAGCGCCACACCGAGCTCGGGGTCCGACGCGGAGCCAGTCGGGCGCGTATGCGCCTCGGGGCACAGGGCCTGCGCTCCAAGATCAGGTCCCCAGAATCCGAACAGAGCTCGCGCTTCCCCGCATCCTCCCCGCACTGCCGCTCAGCCCAGCATCCCCGAACCCAGCCTTGCAGCCCGGGCTCTAGCTCCCGTCGTCCGGCACTCACCGCGCCCCCGCTCCCGGCGCCCGCGCAGCCTCCGCCCGCTGTCCGGGCGCCGCCGTCTCTCCGCAGGACTGCAGGCCGGGGACGGTGAGGGGGCAGGGCGGTGCGGAGGGGCGGGGCCGCTGCAGGTAACAATGCTGCCTACCCGGCTGCTCCTCCAGCCGGCCGCAAAGGACAAGCACGCCCTTTCCTGCTCGGCTGCTTCCCTCGCTCCCCCTTCAACCCGAACAGCACCGCCACTGAGCTCGTCCTCGCCAGCTCCGGGCTCCCCGAGACTCGAAAGCCGCCGCCCAGCACGCTGCTCCTGGCACCTGAAGACCAGCGTGGGGCTGGGCGGGCAACCACAGAGGACGATGGAAATTGCTGCAGGGAAAAGATGAGCCTTGGTGTCCTAATGGAGCGAAGTGGGAGGCGCCACGGTCGCTACTGAGCAGGTCACCGCCTTCCACAAAAGGAACCTCTGCGGCAGTCCCCTGGACACCCTATCCCGCGCACACGCAAGAACACCCCACGCACATTCGAAGGCACGCATACACCTTTCTCTCTCTCTCTCTCTCTCTCTCTCTCTCTCTCTCTCTCTCTCTCTCTCTCTCTCTCACACACACACACACACACACACACACACATTCACACACCTCCGGTCCACTCCACAGTAGCTTCTCTTTGTAGCTTAGCGCTTCTCAGGAGGTCCAGAGCGGTCTGGAGCTCTGATCCCCTGTGGAGCACGTCAAATCGTCTCTTCTCCCACTCGCTCTTTTCCCTTCCCTCCCTTCCCCTCCCCTCTCCTTTATTTTCTTTTGTCTCAATGATGGTAACAAACTTTTGAGCTTTATTAAAGAAAAAAAAAAGCCTAGCAGAGCTGAATGAAGGGGCTCTGTCTGGGAACTGGGAAGAGCCCGCCCACTCACTGAAGGAAACAGGGAAGTCAGTCTAATCGCATAATTTTTTTTTTTTCAAAGTGACTTGCGACGACGCCAGGCAGAGAGCGAAGTGAGTAGTCAAAGAAAACTTAACTCTGGACAAACCGGCTGCTGGCACCTCAGCTGCCGGGGTGGGAAGCGCCCTCTGCGGGAATGAAGTCATCCTACCCTTTTCTGGGTGCGCCCAGATAACCGACCAGAGCTTTCCTTTCCCAAGCTCTGGGGCCTAAGGACTTCCAGCTACTCCACCAGGTCCTCAAGTTCTGGACTCCGACATAATTCCTCGCCCCCTTCTGCGGGCCTTGCATAGGAAAAGAGAAGAACTAGTCCAAACCAGCCCAGTATTCAAGACCCCAAAACTGTGGCAGTCTATATCTTGATGGTTCTTTGGCCATTAATATAGTTCACAACCCACAAACACTGAAAATATCAAGGCCGGTCTCAGGCTGGGAACACACGTTAGTTCAAATGAATATTGATCGGTACCCAGGTAAAAGAATATTGAGTGTTCAGTGTGAGCGTGGCCTTTCCCTTTTTATTTTATTGTTTATTGTTTTTGGTGTTTGGGAACAGGATCCCCTAACCCCACCCCTCCTAGATGTCCTTAAACTCACTCTGCAGACCAGGCTGCCCTCCAATCACAGAGATCTGCATGGGTCACCAAGCCAGGCCCCTGTTCCCTTCTTTTTTTTTTTTTTTTTTTTTAAGATTTATTTATTTATTATATGTAAGTACACTGTAGCTGTTTTCAGACACCCCAGAAGAGGGCGTCAGATCTCATTACAGATGGTTGTGAGCCACCATGTGGTTTCTGGGATTTGAACTCAGGACCTTTTTGAAGAGCAGTTGGTGCTCTTACCTGCTGAGCCATCTCACCAGCCCCACCCTGTCCCCTTCTTTAGTCTGAGATTGATCTCTTCCCACCATCGTTCCAAGCCCTGCTTGGCCTCACACTGTAGGACGCAGGCTGAAAGACTAGTCCCTTTCTAGTCTGGTCACAGACAGCTGAGACAAGCAGATCCAGAGCCAGCCTTGGTAACATTGTGAGATTTCCAAGAAGAAAAAAGCCGCTTTGGAGGAGTCAAGCCCGGTGACCCATCCTCCTTCTCTGGCCTTTGATCTCCAGCTTCTGTTCTGGCCCACAGGCCTTCCCTCTGCATCTCTGGCCCTCCCTGGTGACCCTTCTTTTCCCCGAGTGCAGTCACAAGGCTCTTACAACCCTTGATCTATTGTCCATTATAACCCCATGGAGATCGCTTCTGACTTGAATCTGGGTGCCCTTTTGAAAGAAAAGCAGTAAAAATGAATATACATGGCCTTGGGTTTCCATCCTTGGAAGGGGCCCAGAAAAATGAGGGCCATTTGTTGTCAGTTATGCCAGCGACTCAGACCCACAGCCATCTGATGGTGACACAAGTCACCTTCCCCTCACACCATCGCTCTTCCCTCTTTTCTTTCTCTCATGGCTGGTTTGGGAAGTTCAAGTCCCAGTGTCACCACACTAACTCTAGAGTAAGGTGGTCTGCAGTGCCCTTCTGCTGCCTTCCATGTGTGAGACACCCACCAACCTTCCACTTTGATTTCCACCTTAGGGAAGTGTAACTAGACACCTATGTCCCAAAGCTTAGACTTCTTCCTCCTCTTCACCAAATTCACTCACTGAGAAACTGCTCCGGGAACTATTTACTGTACAAACAGGTCAATCCTAAGGCTTTCCACATTGGTCAGTATCCTTCTTTGGGTCATGTGTGCATAGATGTGGCCTTCAGTCCGACGAGGCAGGGGCACCCTGCCATCTGGGCCTCCCATTCCTGTAACTTTGTGAGGGCCCTCAGGATAGATCTTGTTTATTTTTACTTGATTTCCTTTTGTACGGGAGATGGTTTGAAAGCCCTGGAGGTAAGCAAGGCAGAGCTCTCCAGTCTAGGGAGCAATATGTTCATATGCTGCCCACACCTCCCCTAGGTTTGCTGTGAGCAAACCTAGCCAAGAGCTTTGCTTCACGTACAATAGGAAAACGTGCTAAGTAGCCTGCGGGGGAAGGCTCAGAAGGCTCCTAAAGCAGTGTGCCTGAAGTCAGCCCGGATACCAGATTTGTGACTGCAAAGTGGCTACCAGTGCTGCTGCCCTTGGGGACCAAATGGAGGGTGGTGCTGTTAGTCTCTTCCCAAGCAAGACACTCGAAGTATATTAGTTAGCATGGCTAGGGCATCACCCAGAGCCAGCAGAATGTCCTTTGGGACATATCTACTTTTCCTGCTCTCTGTGCAGCTTGTTTTGCCCTCTTCCAGAATAGTCTTTCCAGAAAGTTCCATTCCTGTCACCAAATGAATTTTTTTTTCTTCTGGCTTCCACTTCTGAGACACTCTCAGTCCCCGCCCCCCATCCCCCCCCCCCCTGCTTTAGAAATAGTGTTTAATCTGTTGTTAGGAACCAGTGACTGAACAAAACCTTCAAATTGGCATGGCTCCATTTCTGCATCCATCCTAAGGCACATCTCATCATTATAAAGCTGACTTGTTTGCTAAAGGAGTAGATTTAGCCTATGTGCCGACTCCACGGGTCCCTGGACACACTGAAGTCAGTTCCCCCAGGCACACAAGCTGACTTTAAACCCCTCTTCCCTGCCCCCCTCCCTCCATTCCTTTTCCTGTTTATAATAGACAGGTGTTTGCTGAGCTCAGTCTTTTCATCTTTATTCTTCTTAAAAGATACACCTGAAGGGGCCACTCGCTCAGTGTTTAGCTTTGCCTCTTAAGGTCTGGAACTGCAGGAAGGAAGAAATGGCCAGTTCTATACTTAAACAGTCCAGCAGATAAAGGAAAGGCTTACGTTCTTACCCAGCAGTTGCCTCTGCTAAGGAGACTGGCACACTGTTTTCTCTAAATGTTGGAAATCACACAACAAATGAAACCTGCAGACTGTGGCTGTCAGTTTGGATGCAAACTTGACTTAAACACTTACTGGAAAAAGTGCAAATGTCATAGTCTTATAATATTCCATACATGTTTTCGAGGTTCCCCCGACTTTTTGTTTCAATTATTCATAAAGTGTGTGTGTGTGTGTGTGTGTGTGTGTGTGTGTGTGCTTGGTGTGCTTGTAATAGAAGACCATTTCAGAGCCAGTTTTTTCCTTCTGCCCCATGGGTTCTAGGGATGGAGCTTGAGTCACAGGCTTGGTAGCAAGCACCTTTAGCCACTCAGCCGTGTTCCACTGAACTGGCAAAACTGCCAATTTATTTTCCCAGGCTACAGAATTTAAATAGTAAGTTGCCTTTATGTTTAAGTAAACATTGGGCTCTGATCCTTAAGAGGGTAGAACTTTTTTTGGTCAGATGCTAAGTAACGATTTCCAAACGCATTCTACAGCAAGTACTTTTTCTGTCAATATCCATGGCAGCATCAACATCTCCCCTGAGGCTGTGCGGGTACTTGTCAGTAACTGTGGCTGTTTGAGATAAGGGTCAAGAGTTTAAAAATAACTCTTACCCAACATAGGTATGGGGTAATAAGATATCTGAGGACCCTTGTCCCTGTCTGCCTGCCAAGCAAATTGTCCACTTTCCCCCTTCAGGGGTGTGTGGTGTGTGTGTGTGTGTGTGTGTATGTGTGTGTGTGTGTGTGTGTGTGTGTGTGTGTGTGTGTGAGAGAGAGAGAGAGAGAGAGAGAGAGTTCTGGAAGTTGAGCACAGAGGAAGAGACAAAAGGAGAGGAGACAGCCGGGCGTGGTGGCGCACACCTTTAATCCCAGCACTTGGGAGGCAGAGGCAGGCGGATTTCTGAGTTCGAGGCCAGCCTGGTCTACAAAGTGAGTTCCAGGACAGCCAGAGCTACAAAGAGAAACCCTGTCTCGAAAAACAAACAAACAAAACAAAACAAAACAAAACAAAAAAAACAAAAAAAAAAAGGAGAGGAGACAGTATTATAGATTGAATTTCCTCAGAAAGTCTTCACCATACCTACTGTTTAGTTTACTCCCAGTTCAGGGTTTAGAATACGCTGGCTGAGACAACAACATTCCAACTTGGAACAGAACACATGAAGGCGAAATGTGCTCTAACAGCCCAGAATTTCTTTCCTTCTCCAAAACAAGTGCGAGGGCCTGGATGAAAGTTAGAATGGTCAGATGCCTGTTTATTTTGCTACTGGCTTTAGCTTTTCAAGTTGTTTACCCTTCCAAGAAGCTAGAAGAACAAACAGAGTAATTCGAAGCCATAACTCTAATCGTATAAGCAGTTCCCAAACAAACCAAGGAATCAGCAATTGTGTGTGTGTGTGTGTGTGTGTGTGTGTGTTTTCCTGTGGGAATGCTATGTGAACACTTTGTAGGAGGTATAAAGGTAGGAGAAAGGACCAATTGTTGACTTAGTAACTTGTAAAAAAAAAAAGCCCCCTTGTGCCCCTGGGAATCTAGAGTATACTGTTTGAGGAAGGCTTGGGAGATAATACTTTTGCAGTAAGTCTCTGCTTTTAATAAGCAGGTTTAATAATCATACCCAGGCTTCGATAGGCAATACTAAGACCAGCCCACAATAATATTAACACGCTTTGTTTTGGCTCCACTTGCTTCGGGCAGTGTTTGCAACGGACCCCCAGGCTCCAGGCAGCCTAGGCCCCAACCAGAATCCTCATACTTCTCAAGTGGACATAGAGAAGCAGCTATCACCATTTTCCTGAGCAAGGGCAGAGGGTGCTCTGTTGCGGATATTATTGGTCAAGGTTAGCTTGACACGGGGCACAAAAAGCAATGCTGTGAAATGCTGTGAAGTGCTGCAACTAGCTCCTGTTTACAGAGTTTATATGTTTACATTTGCCTGAGTCAGGTCAGGCAAACGGTGGAAGGGAGCTGGGTCTGTTGGGGTTAGAGCTAGGAGTTATCTTTCATGCTCTCTTACTTGGCCTCCTTCTGAAGAAAGGAGTTACTAAATACTTGACAATCAGTAGCTTAGGATGAATGGAAAACATTTCCTCACACCCCTAAGTCTCTTTTATGTAGTGTTTTCTACATACAATCAACTTCCGTGTGGTAGCTATTAAACTGGTTATTAGCTAATACAGTAAAACTCATCTGTTCAACGGACCCTGCTGGTGAGGACCGCTCAGGCCTAGGCTACAGAGAAGACCGCACACCTTCACATTTATTTTTCTTGAAAGCTGGCAGAGTTTCTAAGTAACTTTCTAAGTTCCTCAATACGCTCTAGCCCTTTGTGGAAGGCACAGGTATTTAGAGTTTTGAATGGCCACACTTTCTGTAGGGTGACTAGACACAGCTACTCTGAGTGTCTTCTTTAAAAGAGGGAGGGCAATGGATTTAGGACAGGCATATCTACACACAAATTAGTTTTATTTTTATGCTGGAAATGGCAATACACACAAACAGCGATTTCTCTTCCTAGAAAAACTGCAAGCTACTGTGAATTCCTACTTAAGCAAAATTTGGAATCATATACATTTACAGCTTTAAAGGGCATCTAAAGACAGCAGAGACCAGTGGTAGGTACCCACACACCGCCACCCCTGGCCCACATTCCCCACCGTGAGAATTTGTGGTCTCCAACTCAACCTTTCTTTCCTTTGTAAGCACCATGGCTTTTGTCTGGAAGGACACCAGTTTCTGAGAGTGGCTGTTTTGTCTCCTGCCCATATCTAGGTCTCACCTAAAGGAGCTCCTGGGGAACAGGGACCCTGGGTTCTCCATGCTTGTGGTCCAGGGTCTGCCTGGTGGCTCAGGGCCCCTTGCTGTGTGTAGAGGTGGGGTAGATGCATCTAAATGGATCAGTCAGCTGGGAGGCTGGAACCAGGACTGGGAAGGGAGGGGGGATGGAGCCGAGGAGATTCTGCCTCATCACTGTTTTTATTAGCATCTAGACTTTTAATAAAAGTCACACGCTTCTAGCCAAAGCTGTTGAGAAGACCAACGAGGACTTTTATTTAAAAACACTCGGTATTTTTGGATGTGTCTCTTGTCATGAAAAGCCAGTTTCTTCTGCATTGAGCTGCAATTAAGGGTGTATCTTTCAGAGCTGTTTTCGAGCTCCAGAAAGCCATTTGGATCGCTCCTATCTATGGTCTACCTGGGTCACCTCAAAATAGTCATGTTCCCTAGTCTACATGCCTGCATTTATAATCTTCACTCTTTGCCGGCTAGGTGTCCATTTCTTTTCCTTCTGAAAGGAAGCACTCGGGCCAGCCTCTAGATGGAAACTGAGGAGAGTTGCAAACAGCTCGATCTTCTAACAGCCCAACCCTGCGGGGAGCTGGTCAGGCAGAAGGACAAGAGAGGCAGTCTTCAAGATGCCTGGAGGCCTGTGTTCTAGAAAGCGGTTACAACAGGACAGTATGTGCCCACTCATGCAGTAGACATAAGACCACCCCAAACCAGCACACCTAACAGGGCCCAAGACAACAGCTAACTGGTCTGTGCATTATCCTAATCTCCAGATTAACTTCGCAAAGCTGCCCGCTGTCATTATGCATCTGACACCATGGCAAGCACATGCAACCAACTCCTGTTACAAGCCCGAGAGGGTGAGTAGACCCTATTCCAGGAAAATCCCCATCTATTCCCAGGATATCCCCCCCCAGAACACCCCGCCCCCCAGTCCTCCTTGTGTGTACTTCCATTCCGTAAGAAAGTTTGGCCTAGTCGCATTTCTGCATTCCTTCTCTGGTGATAAGAACCTGAAAACTCTGGAAAGATGAGCCCATCTGTTCTGTCCCCGAAAGGTCCCCAAGCCATAATCTGCTGGTGAGAATGGCACTGGGCAAAACTGAATCAAGCCTGTAAGCATTCTATGTTGTGTGGATGGGGAGTGGGGGTGGGTGTTAAAGCTTGAAAGCCTACAAAGGAGTTATTGTGCTCTTAAGTTTTCTGATGGAAGGTTTAGTTGGGCAGCGAGGATGGGATTGTGTTCACAGATCATGCTGCAGTATACACCACCACCACCACCTGCCTCCCCCCAACAGCCACAAGCACAGAACTGAGACTTCCTATCTAGCTAGCTAGCAGCTTCCATACTCAACCATAAATACGTTCTCTGAATTGGTCCTTCTCTTCCCTGCAACCACCCAGTGACACCAGTGGGTCTTCAGTCACCCAAGGCCAGAGGCCTCAGTAATAGGAACCCTTTTGGGCTGAGAACATCATGTATTGACATGCAAGCCACATTTGCTAATATGGAGATTACAAAACGTCACAACAGCTCTTGTCTTCCACAGGTCTCCACAGTACGGAGGGAGCCATCGGACAGATGCAAGCTCTTTGAAGCAGGATATAAAAACATGAAGGCAACAGTCAGGCATCCTAACATTTTATGGTGAACTGAAGAAACGGCTTGCACAGGCCGGTCAACATTTCAGAAGACATGCCGGTGCTTGACCCAAAACAAGGCAGACCACAGGTGGACGGAAAACAACACAAGCTCTCTCACTGGCTTGGGAAGGAGAGTGATGGAGGTGGTTTTTGTTTTTGTTTTCAGGTGGAACAAAAACAAAAACATAGCAAAGAGGATGAGGATCAAAGCATTTCATGTTTCTTGTTTTAGTTACACCCGGGAGACGACAGGACTACTGACTTCAGCTGAAGACAGCTAAATATGTCCTTGGGAAGAAGACAGCTGTCTGGCTCTTTACAGCTTGGAGCCAAACTGCTTCCACAAGCCCAGCATAAGGCTGCAAAGAGGATAAGAGAGGAGGAAAATATTGTAATAATGAAATGTCAGCAGATTAATAATCGTGAATGCCTCCTTAGTTGGGTGAGCCCAATTCACCACCAGTGAGCAGGAATTCACAGTAAAGAATGAGCTCCAAGAACTGAATAGGCTGAGTTCTTCCTAGAATAAACCAAGGTCATTGTGGAGGTCGCTGGCAAGGAAGTCTGAAGTGGCCTGGACTGGAATGGCTTGTGTTGGAGGGAAAAAGGACTTGTTTTCATTGCTCTGCTCACGGGCACAAACACTGACTCTGAAGTCTCAGAAAACCCCAGCCCAGCACAACAGCCCATTATGTCACTGCGGTTTTGTTTTAAAAGGACAAAGAGGCAAGTTAGGACCCGAGCCTGCCGCCAGCCTTAGCGTGGCACTTTCCTTCTCCTGTGAGCTTAGGCACCATCTCAGTGCACCGAGACTTTGTTTTTCTTTTGTCATATTAACAGCTGCTCATCTTATTATTTCTAACTAATTTCTCTTATTTTTATAGCTGGCTTAACTGGAGAAGAACATTAAGTCATGAAAAAAATCCTGTCTTTTTGAAAAGTAGAGATGAGTGTGATGGGGATGCTGTCCTGGGGTCAAATCCAGACGAGCAGCGTCACCACGCCTCACTAGCAGACCCGTGGATTATGTTTTTATAAATCCACACACAGGAAATCTTAACAATGAGTGGGAGTCTGTCCTCCAAGGAGAGCCTGCTGGCATCCGATTCAGGAACCATGTGGTCCTCTTCAGGGTGTTGGTGGAACCAGGCGATGAAGGTCAGCAAATACTCAGGACTGTTTAAACTCACACACTTACAGATCCCGTGATAAAGCAGTGGTTCTATAGTAACCATCGCCATGGTTAGACCTCGGTGCCCAAACACCGCCTGCGTTTCTGTGGCTTCCTTTCTTACTATGAACTGGCTAGGCCATCTGGGTCTGGAGTAAAGTTCCCAGTCTTAGCTGGGAGAGGACTGGTGGCAGAGGGGACCGTGAGAACACACACAGCTAGGATTTATCTTTATACAGTCAGGCTACTTTATTAGTTTATCAGTGTGAATTAGAGAAAACCTGGCTACCTCAAAAAAGGTACCCTTTTTAGATTTAAAAAAATAATTTTTAGGTAGTCAGCTAGACTGTAAGCAACTAGAAGGCACAGAAAAGTACGATACTGTATGCTTGTTCACGAGCAGAGAGTACACAATTGAGACAGGAGGAACCATCCTGACTCAGCTGAAATAAAGCTAGCTTTGTTTAGGGCTTAATTCCCTTGAACTTGGGAAGAGCCAAGGAGAGGGATGGGGGTGCCCGGCTTAGGGAAGGTGTTTCTGAGCCTCAGTCTCATTGCCTGGACATATTCTGTGCCTTCGCTGGCGGCTGCTGTCATCTCTGTTCCTTTCACATACTGTGATAGGGGTTTTACATTCTAAAATCTTTATGCATGGAGCAAGAAGTATCATTGACTATATTAAAAAAAAAAAAAAAAGCCCACTGCCACCCTAGTGGGAGAAGACTTGGCAGAATCCTATTGCCTTTCTAGACCAGATTGCCACTGAAAAGTTAATATTATGATAATTTTAAGAAAAGTTGATTACTACTATTAAACCCCACACATACACCACCCATCTATCTCACCAGTAGCATTTTGCCATTATTTAAGAAACTTTTCCCTGCTGGACATGGAAGGGCATCCCTTTAAATTTAGCGCTCAGAAGGCAGATGGATGTGATCTCTTGAGTCCTGGCCAGCCAGGGATACATAGCCCTTGTCTCAAAATACCAAGTAAAAAAGAACCTGGTCCTTTCTTTCTCCAACTTATGGTTATGCACCGATATTCTGCAGTTAACCCCTTTAAAAGCAAAGTTCATGCTCCTTCCACGTGTGCTCTGAGCACACATCTAATAATGGTAGTTCCCCATGGTGGCCAAGCTTAAGACTTCATGCAAAACCTCTCACACATCACACACACTCAAGGAACTCAGCCATTCTCTCAAGGTTTCATAGAGCTGGTTGGCTCTTTAAACTACGGACTATAGATTCAAGGTAAACAAAATTGCATGTGTGCCTTTCTCATAGTAAGGACATATTTCTCAAGGAAAGTTGCAATTACCTGCCCCAAACTATAGGTACTTTATATGCGTGTGTGTACACACACACACACACACACACACACACACACACACACACACACGGCTTTCCATTGTAGTCAGAAATCATGTAGAGGGAGGTTGGCATCCCTAGGTTGGCATCTCAGTCCTCTTAGACCTTCTGTTTTGTTTTGCATGTAGAGTTTCTTTGTTTGGCTCTGGCTGTCCTGGAGCTCATTCTGTAGACCAGGCTGGCCTGGAAGGAAGGCAGGAATCCACCTGCCTCTGCCTCCTGAGTGCTGGGATTAGTCTTAGGCCTTTCTTGGGACTCAACAATTCATGGTCATCTGAATAGACCTAAGCTCAAGTCTTTAACAGAAGACTGTATTTCCTGAAAAGCATGTTGGGACCAAGCAGAAGTTTTAAGTGTTTTTATTTTTGTGGTCAGTCTCAAAAACATCACCCAAATTCCCAGCCCCAACAGAATATTAGTAAACTAACTGCACTGGTGTCAGGGTTCTCAGACTGGGCCTAATTTCCCTTCCCTGTGTGGATAACAACAGAGTAACCAATAGTTCTTCCTTATTATACACAGCCCTGAAGAGCAGCCTTTGTTTCTAGTCCTTCTGGGTGGACCATGGTGCAGTTTATCATGAAGAACCGTTTATGCAAGGAAACCTGCTGGGCTGAACCCCTTTAAGTGTGAACACAGAATTTAGTGAAAGTGGTTTGCATTTTCTATTTTTTTTTTAAAGATTTATTTTATTTATTATATGTAAGTACACTGTAGCTGTCTTCAGACCCTCCAGAAGAGGGCGCCAGATCTCGTTACGGATGGTTGTGAGCCACCATGTGGATGCTGGGATTTGAACTTATCACCTTCGGAAGAGCAGTCGGGTGCTCTTACCCACTGAGCCATCTCACCAGCCCTGCATTTTCTATTTTAATAATACCTCCTGTGACACTGTAATAATAGTTAAGATTGCATGGCCTTGGAAAAGCTTGGAAGGAATGCAAAAGTAACAACAGCTTTGATCAGAAAAATTCACAACTAGAAAGCCCTAAACCAACATAAAAATTTGTAATAAAAAAAAAACAATCAGAGATATATTTATATATTTTTTATTCATGTGTATGAGTTGTGCTCCATAGTCTTATGTCAACTTGACACACAAGCTAGAGTTATCTGAACCAATGAGCCCACAATTGAGAAAATGCCTCCTTAATATCCAGCCATAAGGCACTTTCTTAATCAGTGATTGGGGGCAGCACACTGTGGGTGGGCCAATCCTTGGGCTTGTGGTCCTGGGTTAAGAAAGCAAGTTGAGCAAGCTGGTAAGCAGCACCCCTCCACGGCCTCTGCATCATCTCCTGCCATCAGGTTCCTGCCCTGGCTTCCATCATTGATGAACAGCAATGATATGAAAGTAGAAACCAAATTAACTCTTTCATCCCCAAATTGCTTTCTGGTCATGGTGTTTCACTGCAACAACAGACACCCTCATTAATACAGGAGTGCATCGGTGTTCATTATACTTATGTGGGTGCCCTTGGAGGTCAAAAAAAAAGTGGGGGGAGTTGGAGCCCCTAGAACTAGCATAGACAGTTTACAAGTACCTGAGATGGATGCTGGGAACCGAATTCAGGCCTTCTGCAAGAGCAGTGTTCTTACCTGCTGGGCTTGCTCCAGTCTCTTACCCCACTGTCTGTCTGTCTGTCTGTCTGTCTGTCTGTCTGTAAGAACACGCCTCTGTGTGGGAGTCAAAGCACAAGTTGCCGGGGTCCCCTTCCACTGTGCATGTGGTGGTCTGAATAGGTTTGGCCCCATAGACACACGTGCTCGAGTGCTTGGAATAGGTGTGGCCTTGTTGGAGGAACTGTGTCACTCCAGGGTCAGCTTTGAGGTCTCTTCTGCTCAAGCTCTCCCAGTGTGGCCCACAGAATCCTTCGATTGCCTGTGGATGTAGAACTCTTGGCTCCTCCAGCACCATGTCTGTCTGCATACTGCCATGTTGATAATGGACTGAGCCTCAATGACTGTAAGCCAGCCCCAAATGAAATGTTTTCCTCTGTAAGAGTTGCCACGGTTGTTTCTTCACAGCAATAAAACCCTAAGACACGCTCTCTGAACTCAGGTCATCAGGCTTGACAGCAAGTACCTTTTCCAGATGAGCCATCTTCCCCTGCTCTACATTGTGCCATGTTAGAATGTTTAATTTTAAAAATTGCTGTTTGGGGGCAGAAGAGATAGCTCAGCCTTTAAAAGCACTCGGTGCTTCTCTTTTAGAAGATTTGGTTCCCAGCATCCACATGATGGCTCACAACCATCCCTTACATCCAGGGGATGCAGACCTTTTCCTGAACCCTGGGGCCACCAGGCACACACTTAGTGCACATATACACATGTAGATAAAACACTATCACTAAATAACTCAATCTAAAAAATAAATAAATTAAGTGCTGTTTGACATCGGGTTGCCCATGATCCCTGCCCTAGAGAAGCAGAAGCAGGTGACTGAGTTCAAAGCCATCCTTGACTACACAGCAGTTTCAAGTGGGACCTCACAAGCCCCCACCCCAAAACACCAGAAAGTAAAAAGATCTACAACAAAACAGCTGTTTGCAGTCTCATGTAAAAGAGTATTAGAGTATTCTGGCTTGAGATTACTAGGACGGCGTTTCCCACAATTTCTGACATGTTGTCCCTAGGCACGTTTCTGTCACTTTACCCTACGCGCCTACACAAAGCTGCGTTCTGGGTGTTACCAATTGATTAGGAAATTACCATCCTGCTCAGCTCCGAGAAAGGAAGCTGCCGCTCTGTCGCACTGGATTCTGTGCTTTGTTTGTTTGTTTGTTTGTTTGAACTAAGCAAGAGCGTCCATCTCGTTACCGTGCCAATCTGTACCCGTCTCCAATAAACTGTAAAGCTCGATGTAGACCAAAGAATTATTTTAAATTAGATGTCATAATTTATCTGTTAATGTTTGATTTGTATCCTTATTTTATCTGCCTACATACTTGGGCCCATCAGTCTCTCAGGTAAAGTCAATGTGGTTTGCCCACATTTGCAGGGGTCGGGGGAGGCAATGTGGGGTGTGACCTTAAAGTTGTCTAGGTTTAACCAGACTGTTCCTGCAAGTCTGGGGACCTTTTCAGACTCTGATTTAAAAGAATAGGGGCCAGAGAGGTGGCATAGTGGGTACTGGATGTACAAGCTCAATGCAGTGAGCACCGGAAGCCTGAGCACTCAGCCTGACCCGGCGAGCAGAGACAGAAGAACCAGCTGGAAGCTCTCTGGCTAGCTACCGGCAGCATAGAGTTTAGCAAACCAGTTTCTTCAGTGTATGTTTTTCTAGAATAACTTCTACTTCAATGTAAGAAAAGCCATGTCTCCCCAACCCACTGTCCTAAGGCACATTTCCAAACTCCACAGATTATGTTTATCCTTTATCTATCTTCTGGACAGCAGCTCCCTTGACAACTACAACACCCACAAAGTTACTCCTGCTGATTCAAGAACCATTTTACTACGGACACTTTTACTTTAAAAATATGCTCAGTGCCAGTGCCTGGCAAACACAGAAGTGGATGCTCACAGTCATCTACTGGATGGAACAGTGGGCCCCCAATGGAGGAGCTAGAGAAAATACCCAAGGAGCTAAAGGGGTCTGCAACCTCTAGAAGGAACAACAATATGAACTAACCAGTAGCCCCCAGAGCTCGTGTCTCTAGCTGCATATGTAGCAGAGGATGGCCTAGTTGGCCATCATTGGGAAGAGAGGCCCCTTGATCTTGCAAACTTTATATGCCCCAGTACAGGGGAACACCAGGGCCAGGAAGTGAGAGTGGGTGGGTTGGGGAGCAGGGCAGGGGGAGGGTATATTTGACTTTCGGGATAACATTTGAAATGTAAATGAAGAAAATATCTAATAAAAATATTAAAAGGAAAAAAATATGCTCAGTTCTTACAGATGCTTCTTGGAAATTGGCACATTTTACTCCTGAAAACAAGCCTGCAATATAGAACCATCTTTAAAGTGTGTATGCATTCTGATGGCCTGCCTTCTCTTCTATAAACAGATCCTAAGAATAACAGAGCTGGCTAAGGGATATTTACACCCAAGTTTATCGTACTAATAGCCCAGCAGCTTAGACACCTAACTTCAGGTCTGTAAGGTGACTTCCTGAAGATGGCAAGGGAGTCCCTACAGTCCACTTGCTGAACTTTTATTTTGCTACAGTAGCTAGGATCTGCCTCTGAAACAGAATGAATAAACCACTGTATAGCATGAGGTTGTACTTCTTTTGCCTATATGCTCACTATTCAGAAATCACTGTTATTTTTAGCTTTTGTGAAAAAATTTCATTAATCCATGAGTCTATTACTATTTAGCTCCTTCACTACAACTGTTGTTGAACTTTGGTGAGACTGAATGTGTTCAGAGATTCTGACTGAGAAGAATAGCTCAGAGCTTGGCAGAGTAACAGAAGCACCTTTTCCCCACTCAAGATCAGAAAAGCACCTTCTCTTAAGTTCCAAATAGTTAGTTACTTCTTATTTAAAATTTATAAGACCAGGGCAACTGAATACTGCAGCAGACACTTTAATAAGAAGACAGAATTCACACCAGAGGCACACTCTGGGGAATGTAAATAACCATCACAAGTCACTCTGCTGGAAGAATAAAATGAAGCTCTCTCAGAGCACACATACACAGGAGGGAATGATTTAAAATAGGCTCATGACTTACAATCACATTATACTGTATTAAGCATTCAAAACAGGCATACTAATAAAAAAAGGCCAGCTAAAAGGCATTTGGACATATGTAACACATCATAAAGTCTACAAAGTTCACGTATAACAGTAATTTTAAGTACTTCATTTCAACACAATAGAAATAACAGGTAAAGTGGTATCTCTGAAAATACTCATTTATATGTATGACAAAATCAAGGGAACTTTACATTTAAACAAGATTACATCACTGAGGAACCACACCGTAGACAAGCCAACCACATACATAAGACCACAAGTGGTGCACAGTAACCCAGCACCGGATTCTCCCTTCCTACAACCTCCACACACTTTACACAACCTTTCCATTACCCACGGGGGAAAAATTCTCCCATCATCCCCTTCTTCAAGAGGAATCAAGGGAAACCAAATATGAAATTCTAAAGTTGGTTTCGCCATCCACCTCAAGTGTGGTTTTATGAGGACAAAATATTCCAACGTTACAAATGAATCAAATGTTATCCATAGGGGTTTCCTCATGTATGTACAATGGTTGGGCAAGAATTACTGCATCAGAGAAGGCACATATCTGTGATTTAAGGCTTAACTGGTATAGTCACGCATGGAAGCCAATGAACACAGTCTGGAAATTCTCTTCTATCAAAACAGAATTTACTCCCAAACTAGCTTTCTAATCTACAAATTTCTGCTCTAGAAACTGCTAAAATTTTCCATTTCTATGTCCACAAGTTGAAAAAACAAAACAAAACAAGACCTATCCCTCTTAAGCAGATTTCATTATAAATCAAAACTGCTAGCACAACTGTCTAATTTATGTTTAAACACGTCATAAAAATATGACAGTGTGATTCCCGGACCTTTATAAATATCTAAACAAAATTACAGTGTTACAGATTAATTTTTAAAGTGTATCTGCAACAAACTATGGCCAATCAGTCATTTATTCGGGCTGTCCCTTGTGTGCCACTGCAGGACATCATAAAACTTACTCTGCAAAATAGTTTCTTTTTTCTTTAAGATAATACACAAACATGAACTTCTTAAAGATGTTGAATATATTCATATATAAAATATTTGACATTGATACAAATCATGTAAACCTCCCTTGGAAAACTATAGCTGGCCCTCATTTCTGGGACCAAAAAAAAAAAAAAAAGCCTTGAATTTTTATCTTGTCAGTGCAAATCTATATTAAATATTTCAACCTACAGAAATAGCCATAACCCTTACAATACAAAAAGGATTTCTCAAAAAGGAAAATTATTATGTTTAGAATTATAGAAATTATGTTTACATAAAAAATCACCTACCTTCCCATCAAATTTAACAGCTCAATTGTTATGTATGAAAAGGGAAAAATAAAAGCTATCTGTGCAAGAGCCACTACCACGGTGGTCACTTCACAGCCTCCCCAACACTACTTAACTCTTACTAGTTCATTAGTTGTTTTAACAATACACTGTTCCTTCTTCTCCAGGGGAGTTTACTGTTCTTCCAGCCAAGATGGAGCGTCCACTCCAGGGGTTTTCAATTTGACATGAAACTGCTTCAGTGTCAGTTCAAGCTGCTTCTGATTCCCAGCAAAGTAGGCAGCCACGGCGCTGTGGAAAAGGACCAGCTGATTGCGTAGCACTTTCACCTGTGGACAGGGCAGAGGGACAGGCTGAGCATTATACCACAGGCAGCACACCAGACAGTGAGATTTACTACATCTCTAACTTAGGTGTCACCCAAAGAACCACTCTAATATAATGACAACGTTCATAAATACCAACTGCTCAATGTCTGTTCAGTGACCTTATCATTTCCTAAAGGGGACAGACAGGTCAACTTGGGATGTTTTGTTTTTGCATTGCTGGAGATAGAATTCAGGAACTTGCATTTGGCTAAGAAAATACTCTACCAATGATAGCTAAAACTCAGTCCTATTAATCATTTCCAAACAACATTATTGAGAATATTAACAAAAAAAAAATACCATCATATTTCCTTCTGGAGTTAAGTCTATTTAAGCCATGTGAGGTATAGAAAGGGGAACATTATCTATAGCATGCTACAATACACCACCAGATGCATGCCAGGCCTGGGCGGCACGAAGACGAAGCTTTGCATAAATCTGGGCAGGCTGAATACTTTTAGATACTGCTTTTTTTTTTTTTTTTTTTGAAAGAAATCAAACAGCAGCAAACATTGCCCAGAAAGTCAGTTTATTTAAACTCATACAACTCAGTTACTTTCAACTTATTATTATTACTTATAGTGATACCAATAACACACTAATACTCTTTTTACATTTAAAGAGTTTGGTCACAGACATATAAATAATTTAGTAAAATGTTAATATTCACACATGCAGTGGGAAAAGACTGAGTAGTTACCTTACCAAGGAATTTAGAGGGGCTAAATAAGCCCATGGAAATACTTCCCACATCTTTACTGTAGGAAAATCTACAGTAATCCCACATTGTGGCCCCATCACTGCTAAAGATGCAGAGTGACTGAACTCCAGCACCGTGTGTGGGAATAAGAAATGGAAACGTTTCTTAACAGTTAAGCAATGACTAACCTGCAATCCACCTACTCTACTCCTAGATATTACCTAAGAAAATGAAAACCTAGGTGGACACAGAGACCTACACAGGGATGCCCAGGCAGGCTGAGTTAGTTAGAGTTAGGGGTTGATTTATTTGTGATAGTTTCAAAGCAGAAACAACTCAAATGTCAACCACAGTGATTAGATGTACTGGGGTATTCCCATAAGATGGATAATGTTCAACAACAGAAAGAAACAAGCAACTGATTACATGCAACACGGGTGAGCTGTAAGAACCCAGTGTTCTAGGAAAGAAACCGGAAGAAAAGAGTGTGGCGTGCTTGACTGCATTTTATAAAGTTTACAAAGCACAGTTCCTTCTGCCTAAGGCTTTCCCAGCAGTGACCTACCAAGGGCTCAGTTACGCCACCTTGCTCTGCTATCACAAGTACTGCCCTACCTATGTTTCTGCGCTTCTATTTTGGATGATTCTTGAACTACATAGCAAATAAGGGACCACTGTATTTTGATCAGGAAAGTCCAATTTCTACAAAGAAGTTTTAACTGGTCACTTTACTGCTGTTTGGGCCACAAGTATATTTCCTGAAATTTAACTCCTAATATTTTTCAATGAAAGAGAACAGAAGAAGATGGATTTTAATTCATGTACTGAGCCTGTAAAGAGCTGTAACTAGCTAACCTACAATGTCACACAAGTCAGCTTCTCTCCCCAGCGTTGGAGGTGGCAACAAACTGGCAGCTCACAAAGTTCCGACTGGGACATCTATTGTTCTGACTGGGGTAGCTATTGTTCCGACTGGGGCATGTACTGTGCTTAAAGCGACCCCCATCCCACAGTGAACATAAGCCATGCAACACACAGACAGGCTTTTTTGGGCTAAATTCTAGTTGTGTTTTCACAACAAAACAATATGATACCCACAGCCACAAAAGCAGTCTCCAGCCATGAGGAGGCTGATGTGTAAAAGCCATCTAAAGAAAGCACCTGGGCTGTCTTTGCTGAAGATAACAGCCTACATGCAAAGTTTTGACACTACAATGGGAAGGCAACACAAGCAAACAGCCTTCCAAACAGTAATCCAGAATAAACTTCCATCCTCACTTCACACCACAAACCACAGTTTCCCCCAACACAGTTTTAATGTTATCTTATGCCAAAACAGGTCATTCATTTTTCTGTCAATACTGAGTACGGTAACTGAGACATGTGTTAAGTGTTGGTAGTAATGTCTTAAAAATCAGACATAAATTAAAATAAGAACATTAAAACACTAATTCATTAATCTCAAAACATTAGTAAATCAAAGTAAATCCTCAATACACTTACTGATTTTAAAAGAGGATAGTTTGATTTCTGCTTCTTGCTAGCCACCCTGCATCATGTACTCATTCGTATGATGGAGGGAGTCGGTACTGCTGCCTCTGATATGCTACCCACCCCTGCTCTGGTTATTAAAGAAGAGCTGGGCTGTGAAGACAGCTCGGTGGGAAGAATATTAGCTATGTGAGCGTGAAGAGAAGCACTCAAACCTTAGCAACTATATTAGGGGACAAAAGAGAGAAAAAAAAAAGCAGCAAGCTGAGCACTGCATGCACACCTGCAACCCAAGTCCTGGGCAGTGAGGCAGGGGGATCACTGCGGTTTGTTGGGCACAGCCTCGCTCGCTCCATGTCCGGTAAGAGATCCTGTCTTAAAGGAATAAACTTCAGAGCACACAGCAGGACACCCAAGGTCTTCCTGTGACCTCTGCATGCATGCATGGGCAGCCTCGTTCACCCCAAGCATATAGAGAAACCATTATTAAGTAAAAATAATAATTAAGCAGTATTAGAAAAGCAGTTGCAAAACAATTTCAAAATAATTAAAATTTGCAAAAATCTTATTACAGGTTAAACAACCCAATTTGAAAAGAAAAATTCCAAATACTACAAAATCCATATTTTAAGTGTTGATTATGTGGAACGTCTCCCACTAGACCTCATGTGTGGTCCAAATGCAGGACTACTGAAAGTGGTACATAGTACACCTTCAGGCTACGTGTATAACGGTATATATTTACGCATATTCTGTGCTTAGAACTAGATTTCTTCACTATAACAACTCATCATATATATGTAAATATTCCAAAATACAAGAAACTCTGAAATCCAAAATACACTAGTCCAAGCAGATACTAAGAGACTATATTCACATGGTATGATATCTGTAACACCTGTACTATAATAATACAGTAATTTTAACACTATAATGAGCTATTATTTCACTTAATAGTGCACTAAGTAAATCTATTAAATACATTTGCATCATTTTACCTAACCCATTTTGTTGGGGGTGGGCACTGAGGACTGAACCCAAGGTCTTATGGGTTGTGAGGCACATGCTCTAACTGGGTCATGTCTCCAACCCCATAGAGAATCTTTCAAAGAAAAGAAATAGAAAATCAAGATTTCACAGTTCAAAAAGCCAAGAGATGCCTAAGGCTAGACCTCCCGAAGACAGACTGGAGTGTGAGGAACTTGGAAATCGCGCTCCTGGACGGCTGCATGCTCTTTCACCTAGTGTAGCAGCCAGCACTCACAAGACAACAGACATTGCAGAACACTTCTAAGCAAACATTAGAGACAGACCCTGGGGTAGGGCACGCCCAATAGCAGTGGTAGTGGGGCAAGAGCCTAGCAAGCAAGAGAGACTCTAAAGTTATGAGGACAACACTAAACCTGTGTGTGTGTGTGTGTGTGTGTGTGTGTGTGTGTGTGTGTGTATACGCACATTGCTAAGGACAAAACCCAGCCTGTGTATGCTCAGCAAGCACTCTGTCTGTCCCTAAACGACATCCCTAACCTCAACATTAAGTTCTCACAGGTCTTTCTGTATAACATAGAAAGCAGAGAAAAACTTTCTGAACTACTTGTATCTTTAGAAAAAAAGTTTGTGATGAAAGGGATACATAAAACAACAAAAGCAGAGACTTAACAAGAGTGAGAAGGGTAACTATTACAGGCAAAAAAAAAAAAAAGACAGCCAATTTTACAAAACTTTAAAACTTAACAGCAGAAAAAAAGAAATTTAAAATGAAATATACTAAACCGCAGTGTGCTCAATTACAAAGAACCTTTATGAAGATCTGCTAGTGAACAGCCCAGATGAGATCTACACAAAGCCATCCCAGCTCAGTCTGTCAAGTGCCCTAAACGTACCACACAATACTTAATTGTTAAAGGCAGAACAACTCCCACCAGCGACTGCTAAAGGCAGAGATGAACCAGGCTTTCTTAAAGTGCCTGCTCAGAGATGACGCCTGTGGACAACCCTTTGTCCATCCCCCACAGCATTCTGGGATGATTAGCACCATGGGGTTCCTACAGTACAGTGAGCACTGCCCAGTCGACAGCAAAGCTGTAAGACCACAGGCTTTGTGCATGCTAGGCCTAAGATCTATGCCTCAGCCTTACACACATCTTCCTATTCAGAGAATTAACAACAGGTGTGTCACCCAGTTAAGATACGTTATGATCTTAATAAATACAGTCATATTGTGAGGCACTTCAAAGTAATTACCTGGTCTCCCAGTAAGTCTAGGAAACAGAAGTTGAGTTGCATTAAATCTACCCAAATCCTAGAGCAAAAGACTAGCTTAAGCAAATGCAGACAGGTGCACCAGGCCACCCTGAGGAGGTGCCCAACTACTAGGATACCAAGTATTAACTTTTCTCCCCACACCCTGCTATTTCAAAATCAACATTTGGTGTTTTCCCTTGTCTGTCAC